>CM073774.1:48685416-49285416 GCA_037158775.1 Hetaerina titia | reverse complement strand
ATAATTCTTAAAAACCCACCTGCTACGAGTCAACCGGCCCAAACACTTGAGATATAACAACGACACGCTCCAAGCGACTGCCTCGGAGACCCCATTCCCTAGCCCCAACCATCCCGCGCACCTTTCAGATGCTACCGACCTCAATTTGCCTTTCCTTTCCTCCGGTCCTCCATTCAACCCGCCATTCCGCAGGTTGAACCCCACAGGATGAGGGCGGAACTCGGAGTGGGTGTGGCGGGGAAGAGCGGGTGAGGGAATAGGAGGTTGAAGAAAAGGGTGCTACTCCCACCCCCCCTCCACTCCCACCCACTACCACTCCCCAAAACTTACCCTTTCCCCCGGAATTTTCCCTTCCGAACTTCCCCCCTTCATCTTTCCAAGCCCCACTCCCTTATACTGACGCCCCCCACCCCCACAGCGTTCAACTCCTCCACCCTTCCCACACACCCTTTAACCTCAACGAGCCAACCCTACGACCTCCCGTCTCCTGAGCACACCCGAGAGAAGGGAACCTGGACCGCCAACCTGTTCCCTTTTGCTCCCCTGCCCCAGCCAACAACCCAAACCAACCCTGAGGAGAGCCCAACTTTTTGGACGTGAACGGGTGCCAATGGTTGGAGAATAATGAGAAGGGGCGAGGCATGGATGAGAGAAGTTCGGAAGAATGTTTTAATCCGTTATTTTAAAAAAATATATATTCCATTGGTGTTAAAAAAACGTTTCTCAGACTCGAACCCCGGACCTAATACATATCATAGCCCAAATCCGAAGACGAATATGGTACCGCGGATTTGTTAACCGTGAGGTATTCTTGTTTGTGAGTTCAAAGGGACTAATGTCTCCATTATGCTATGCGATCCTTGCTAGTTAGCTTCAGATGACAAAGCAACAGCGATATAAAACATTTGATTGAAAGTTTCCACAGCGAGTAATATCATCACTAAATTTTTTTTTTGAGTTTTCCTGGTACCTATTGCGCATATTTGCAAATTTACTCAATAAACTGCTGGGGGCATAAACAAAATATAATCAATTCAGTCGCAACCTACTACAGGAAAAAATCACATGTCATTCTTCCAAACTTTTGAGGTAGGCAAAAATAAAGTTGAAATGGCCCTGTGGTAAGTCAGTCAAATGAAATTCCCCTATGGAATAAAAAATAAATAAGAACAGAGGGTATTCAGTGATAATACATGTGTCTGTGTTATCTAAATCGGAACAAAAAACTTCAGCAATTTCATTTGCAACGATGTTAAGATACTTGATGAGTCACAACAATATTTCTTGGGAGATTTGTAGCGTATATTTTGTCACCATCCGAAATATAGGTACTTTAACCAATAATCGATCCATGGACGTTTTTAGAGCTAAAACCCTAGATCAAGCGAAACAAATCAAAATCGCAAAACTTGATTCGATTCTGCTGATCCTATTAAGAGCTCATCTCATTTATTTACATCTTCGTAATTAAAGGCTGCTATAGTAACATTCCCTGCCACACTCCTTGTTAGGAGGCTACAGGATATGAAATGTACATATGTAGGATATCACTGCTGGACGAAGAGAGCAAAAATCCACGCAATGCAAAAGTATTGAAGATCATGGACCGATATAGCATTCCGTGGAAATTAAAAATACGAAAAGAGTTGTAGAGGGCTAATTAAACATAATAATAATGGTCATTTATAATGATATTAGCAAAACTTATGAAGTATTCATCTTTAAAAGCAATAACATTAAGGAATGAATGCACTCCGACACAAATGTATAACTCCTAAATGGAAAATTCTACACATTCAGAAGATATTGCGTCTTAATTAATTAATGATATAACATTTACAAGTTAGTTAATTGATTTCAGCCTTTGAAGTACTTTTTGCCGAAACGTTGGAGCACGTTACTGACTGCAATGGATTAATTCTTGAAAAAATTTGGTTTATATTGTTGCCGCAAATATTTCTTAGTATGCTTAAATATACAAACTTTTAGTGATTCACCGTAAGAGCACTCGTACATAATACAAGATATTGAAGCACCTTGCCTTATAATTTTATAATCATATCATTGATTTCTTGAACAAGTCTACCGCAAAAGTAAGCATTAGTAGTAGTCTACCGGCTCAGGGTAGGTTTTTAATTGACCCTGTGGCGACATACTACGGTACTTTTAAGCCCTAAATAATACAACATAAAATATCCTTAGATCCATTTTTCAAGAAACTGTAACAGTAACTTTAACGGAGTCACCCGCTATGTGTGCATTATAATGCAACCATTTCAGAGAGTAAAAATCATTCGCCTTGACCGGGTAGCTTAATTGGTTAAAGCACTCGGCCGGATATCGAGGGATCCGGGTTCGAATCCCGGTCAAGGCGAATGATTTTTACTCTCTGAAATGGTTGCATTATCCTTAGATCCCTTACTGCATATTACAATAGCTCATAATCTAGCTATGGATACTCATTACCTACCTCAATTCTATCCTACATACCTATTCTTTTCCTCCTTTTATCTCACTTTCCCAGCGCTCCCCTTCTATATCACAGGTTTTATTATTCATTGCCATCTAGCATTTCTCTTTTGCATCCACTAACACGTCATTGAATTTTTCCCAAAACCCTTCTCTCTTCCCCTAACGTGCCTAGAACTTCACCATGTGTTTCCCTTTACATCCGTTACGTTTTTTCTATTCTTTCCCACATCTAACATTCGAAATCCTTCAGTTTAAGCCTTTCCTCTCGCCTCAACGACCGTCTCCGTGCCATAGAGAACTACCATCTATCTTAAAGCGTTCACAACTCTCGAGATTGTACTCGAGATGCGTGTCATCAACTCTCGCTTCTTTAACGTAATTCTTCCATTTATGTCCCTAGTACCATGCCCACCCTCCTACAAAAGACTTCCTCAATGGTTGAACTCTCCCACCTGTTCTATTTAATTACCCTAATTTAAACGCTTATATAAGCCTTTCCACATCTTGAGAATCTCATTACTGTCGTTTCTTATAATTAATTCCCATTTCATTCCTATCACACTGATCCTGCAATGCGCAAAATCAAGCAATACTTAAGGAAATAAAGATTTATCCTTAAAGATAATACAAATTCTTTCTAATTGAATATTAAGAATGTACACTATGCAGCTGGATAGAGCATTTCTACCACAGAAAATTCACATACGATGAAGTTGCTGTATGCAATAGAACGTAATAGAAATGTAATAACACAAAGCTATGATTACTTAAAGTGGTCGTTGGAACTGATATTACATTCTAATATAAATAAAACATTTAGGTTATTCCAATCAAGTTTACTCCATTAACATTTTGGCACACCTATTAACGTTATTTCACGCTTGATTACAAATAATGGCTGGTTTTGAGGGGAAAGGAAATGATACGCTGTAACCGGTTATCAAATTTAAATCCGAGAATAATTCAAAGCTTCGAAAAACCAATTGCGTACATAGGAGTTTACAATACATCGTAACATCATGGCAGAGTCGAATATTGTATGCATTCATTCCTTTTTGTTTCCTCCCTGGTTTTTGCAAGGGAAGTGCGAATCGATATTAACACAAGATGAGTGAGAGATTTCCTTATGGGTATACAAGTACATGTTTTCCACCAGTACTGTAAAGGATTTTGAAGGAAATTTAGCCCACTGAAGGCAGAAATGTCATTCTGAAGGGGATATCTGATTGTACGGTTACGGGTCCGTAGCAATGACCGACGAATTATCAGGTTCTGGTCAATCATCTGCTAAAAATACAAAAATTGATTTACCGCATTACTTTCTCACGAGCTAGTAGCCGCATGTCTTCAGGAGTGGAGGACTTATTCAATTCAATCCTTTATTCTATTTTCATTATGACTCTTCAATTAAAATTTCTTTCTAATAATCCTCTCACAATAATTGGGTCCCGTTGGTAAATCGGCCCATTCCTTTTTGAGTTTCTAATCAGATGTTTCTCATAGCTTCTTCATTGTTGATTTTTTCATCAAATATTCATTCCTTCCGTTGAAAAACTATCAATGTTCCATTACTTCCCATTAAAATTGCCAACTACCTTCTATAATGAAAAATTCAGGCGTATTAAACAGTACTCAATACTGAATAGAGTGAATGTTCTCAATAATCCCTTGAAAGGGATTATCGAGAGCATTCCATTAATTCAGATTTTCAGAAAAAATAGCATTCAATGCTATCACCTCTAATGCAAAATTAGCCCAAAAAATTAGGAACATATTATATTAGCTCTTTGCAATTAATATTTTTCATCATTGTCTTAAAGTTACAGCCCTTTATGAGCAGGGTTCAAGAGATGAGGCCTAAGCTTAATCTCATCCTTTCACATTTCTCTGGCCCAAGAACCTCTATATCCCTTCATGGATCAACAACATTTGACAACACATATTTTCATGGAGGATCAATGAAAAAGGTCTCCTATTAATACTGCCAAAACTAAATTATTTAACCAGTTTTTTTACCATAAGAAGTACATACTTGTAACCCGGTCACGAATTTTACAATCCTCTTTCAACGTGAATATTAAAAACAGTGTGATTTTTTCGGAATCACGGACTTTTCGATTGTTACTAATATATGTTAAGTTATTAATTATATACATACTCCTCTACTGCATACATATTATGTAATTCATTTGTATACACACATTTATTATTTGGTATTTACCATTTAAGGTAGCTTCTGGATGGACGTAAAATTAACCCCCCCTACATTTCTTAGCCTCATCCAACAAGACAACCTGACACCCCACACTTCAACAAACCCTTCTTTAATCTCGCATACATTCTACTCCATTCCGTCCAACATGTTTCCCTTCTCCTCCCCCAACCTCGCCTGTTTAACGTTCTCCCCTATGACAGTCTTCAAAACTCCATCCCCAATTAAAATACTGTACAACCAACTTTCCTGCCTCTTTGGGATTCGCCCAACAATCCCCTCTCCTCTCCCACCACGCCTAATACATCATTTGTTTATCTTTCGTCCATTTTACCTTTTTGATTCTTCTCCAAAACCCATCTTACAGTCTCCACGTCGTTGAAAAAGGTAAAAATATTTTTTATATATATACTATGTGAATGGATATTTGTTCGCGTATTCGCGAGTTTTCATGTTTGAATGTATATACGTGTGTGTACAAATATATATTCCCCCTACCCTGATGTGTGACCCTCACACGCCGTATACGGCTTACTTATGGGTGAACTCTACCATCACCTACCAAACCGACCTTCGGTTGATTACTGCGTTTATGGGTAATATATACACGTATATATAAATATATAAACATATTAAAAAACATGAAAATGTGTAACATATATATATATCCCATTATCACCGGTGCTGTTTTACGTATATGTGGAGGAAATCATTGAAGAGGCATGGGAAGAACGGGAGGTGGGAATGAAAGCCAGCGGAGAATTCATAAAATCAGTTAGGTTTGCTGATGACCAAGCTTTAGTTTGTCAGTCAGCCAAGGAGTGGCAAGCATTGTTGAGTGAATTGGAAATTCAGTACAATAGATATGGGGTGAGAATTAATATTAATAAGACATAGGTTATACGATTTTCCAGAAAGAAAGAGGCTAAGCTAAACATTAAAACATGAGGGGAGAAAAATAGAGCAGATAGAACAGTTTAGGTCTCTCGGAAGTGTTTTGGACCAACACGGTCAAAGTATTAGGGACATAAGGAGAAAAATTGAGGAGGGAGTTGATGATGGGGAAGTTGAGTAGGGAGGAAAAGAAGACACTCGTCAAAACTTTGATATGGAGCGTAGCTATGTACGGCGCGGAAACGTGGTCGCTGAAGCAGGAGGATAGAGGAGAGAAGCAAGACGTAGATTGGAGGCTTTTGAAATGTGGGTGTGGAGAAGAATGGAGAAGGTGAAATGGACCGAAAGGAAAACAAATGAGGAAGTACTAAAAATGTTGGACGAGGAGAGGGATTTGTTGAGAGATATCCTATGGAGGCAGGAAAAATGGATGAAAGGCGTATTGAGCGGCAGTGGGATGTTGAAGACAGAGTGCAGAATGTTAGGCAAACGACCAAAGGGCAGAAACAGGATATGTGATCTGCTCGATTCTGCCTTCCTTACCTCTTCTGTGCTCGTTCTTTATATGTGTTTCTATCCCTTTTCCTTATACATAATTACTTCCATACCAATGTTCGCCGTATAGCGGGATTTCGTGATTGAATGTGTTTGTGTATATATATTTATATTTATACATATATATATATATATATATATATATATATATATATATATATTTTATAAATACATGTAAACCATAAACACAGTAATCAACCCGAAGGTCGGTTTGGTAGGTGATGGTAGAGTTCACCCAGTACTAAGCCCGACGGCATGTGAAATTCACACATCAGGGTATGGGGGTCAGTTCCTTTCCCTGTACCGGTTATGGTTTCCCAGGAAGATCTGGTACCCGAAAAATCACATAGCTTGTGTGGAGCTGCAGGTGCCCAGAGTGGCTTGCCCGGAATCGAACCCGGGACGCTCCGGTTCAGTAGCCCAACGCTCTACCTTCTAGACTACCGCGACCTAATAAATACATACAAATATAATACACACATATATGCATTAATTTATCTATGTAATACGAAGATAAGACTTAAGAAGATAATACGAAGATTTGATTTTTCCTCTTCATTGTGTCTTGGTTTTTCCGCCATTGCGAATTCCCAGGCTGTTGGAATAAGGGCTATCTACATCTCATTGAGTTATACTAGAGAAGTAAATTACTTATTTGTAATAACTGCAATTTCCCATGATTAAACATACCTTGACGATTGATGTGAACACCCTCAAATATGCATTTAAGGCTGGAAAAAGTGTTTGGAATTGAGTCCCTCAATGTGTTTCCTATTTATTTTTATAGTGCTTCCTACAAAAGTGTGATCCTTCGGATGCATGTGTGCACATCGGGGGAGGAATACTGCCACCAATGCGAGAAAATGCCAGCTTTATTTTCCTCGGCGCTGTCGTAAAAGCAAACAACGGGGAAGGGAAAGAGAGACAAGAAGGAAGGGTGGTTAGGGAAGGGAGGGGGGGGAAGAAGAGAGTTCGGAAGAGCATTGGGGTAGGGAGACGGGGACTGAGCTACGTGACAACACTAAATTGATGCCGACGCCCTGACAACTTCGATCCGTTGATGTCAATGTCTCCGTCCATGGGTAGATTTGGCGGACCTGTTAAAGGAAAATTGCCGAGTTCTCCCCGAATACTCAATGCTATTTCTTTCGCCGTCAGTGGACTTAGTTTGTGTCATTCAAAAAATGCTTACTGGAGTGCGAGAGGCGGACAGACTACAGACGAGTGGGGCTGTCAACACACTGCGCCCGATCACTCCCAACATATCACTCCATTCCAGCCCGACGACGCGTGATTCGCCGCGGATTTATGATGAGCCTACACGAATTTTTTTTAACCCACAATTCGGATGGTGTTAAACACGAATGCGAAGACATAAGATACGTGTGCGTTTTTTATTACTATCGTCTTCCTTGGAGTTCTTTCTTACTCTGCTCGTAGGAACAGCCAACATCCCACGGGCACGAGTGGATACAGATGGGAAGCCTGGGAGGCCATATATCCCCTCGGAGAATATGTTTGGCTTTAACAAAATTCCAAACGAATATTACTTTAAGTATGGAGACTACTTATGGCTAGCTACTGTCCGGCTAGCAAAATAATACCTTTTGCAAGGTTTGCTTCAAAATTACTATTTTACTATGACTACTATTTACTACTGTTTTAAGATTAGCTAACTTTCTTTGTAGGGCAAAGTTTTATAAAACTTTTGTTCCTATATGAAAACATTTAATAAGAAATCTCTTTCGTTAAATGGTTAGTTAGAGTTTACGAGTATAATAACGTGTTTGTAACAGGGTCCATTAAAAACCAACTTTAAGACGGTAGACCACTTCTAATTATAGTAACATTCTTCCCCTTTAGAGATTATCTAGATAACCTACTACGTAATCGTGGTTAGAATGGCGATTTAAATGTGCATTCCATCAAAAAGTCAAACTTTTTACACCAATTATGTTTGTTTTTTCCAATAATTCTCCCAACCCACCACTACTAATGTTTGTATCTGGCATTACTGTAACATTTATTAGAGTGAAAATATGTTTCTAAAGCGTAGGGATAAAATATTACTAGCATAATCTTCAACTTCTTCATTACGGAGAGGAGTGCCAAGATGATGATGATACGAAAACCAGAGAAGGAAGACAGACCGAGGAACACTGAGGGAATGAAGAGATTGGAAGAGTACATATGACAAACCCACGCTATTCGATGATTATCTAACTTAATGATCAACATCAAAATACGCCCACAATGTAAAAACCAACTTGATTCCTCTAATACCATATTCATATTAATGTGGTTTTAATGATTTTCGCACTATGTAAACATATAATTCTTTTCCTCACAACATTGCCTGCCATTAGGATCCTCACATCCTATACTCTCTTTTCGCAACTGAAGAATTTGGTCTTCGTAGCCCCTTTCACTCACAAAACCTTTGGTCTTTGATCTACACTGTGACATGAAACAGGTTAAATTATTTTCACCTGCCTCCTGACTACTAAAGAGATTACTGCCTACACTTTTACTACCTACATGCTACGAACTACCTCATCCTCTCTTTCTTAGATAGAGAAAAACTCGAGTGACACTCAGGTTGACGCACTCCTTCATAATGTGAAAGAAAACCAAGTCGCAATGTCAATTCATTTCCTTGCGTCCTCTGAAGTGCTTTCAGTGCACATAGAAAGATGACGCTGCAAATGTTGAGCACTATACGTAGGGTCTGGGCGTTCGTTGAGGGTGTGGGGGCTGGAAGTGTCATGGAGGGAATGGATGGGGGAGAAAAGGGGAGGGAGCGTGTGATAGGGAAGAGGGCGGGGAAATGGTGGGAAATGGAATCTCTGGAGGCACGTCAGTCATCGCCCCTTCTGAAAGTCATTCTAAGGGAAGGGAATGAAGTAAGCTAGGAGCATGGATGGCTACGCCAAAGGAAGGCTTTACAACCAGCGCGAGATGAAGACGGCATAAAGCAGTACTGCGAAGCATTGACCGACAAAACACCCTTTCCTAGGCGTGCATGAGAAATAGTTGAAGAAAAAGAAGTAAGGTCATCGCAAAAACCGAAATATTATCGCACAGCCACATGAAGACTAGACTGAAAAAATTCTCTCTAAACTCTCGTAAAAATTTTAGCGGGGAAAGTGCGGGTGGGGTAAAAACGTTAGGCAAAATTTACAGGATGTAGCACGAGGTGTACCAACACATGGGAAAGAAAAAAAGAGTTAAGAGCCTTAAAGAAATGAAACTTGAGCCAGGTAGTCTGTAAAGCATTCCAGTTTTAAAAGATCTTAAATTAATTCAAATTTTACGGTAATGAATACGAGGACAAATATACAAACAACATAAGGGTTAAAATGAAATCGAGAGTGAAAAAAATCCTGTGAAAAGCATAGAGCAATCAAAAGAAATTTCACATTTAGAAAACATAAAATAAAACGAGATTCAAGCAACGTGGTTAAATGTTGGCTTTAATTTTGAAACTTAAGGCATCATTAATTAAAATTGGCAAGCAAAAAAAGCAAGTAAGGGGAGGGTAGTGGAAAATGGGGGAAAGAGGGAAGTTTTCCACTACCCTTCCCTTACTTGCTTTTCAGCATATATAGTAGACAATAAGAAATGACTGTTACCAGAAGATGATGTAGTTACATTGAAACCGGTCGTTAATAAAAATTTTATTTTGTGGAAAATTGCCAATTTTTATTAATCATGATATTCCACCATATCACGCCTTTTTACTTTGTGACATGTTGTCATTCATCCCCGAACATTACCAAATGCAAAATGTTTGATCGAGATGGAATAGATTTTTAATAACATGTGATTACAAATTGGTTGAATTAACAAGGGGGAATAACGCTCATTAAACTATAAATTTGAATTCATCATTCTATTATAACTAGCTGGAAATGGTGGTTCTAAAAATAGGAGTGCTTTTGATAGGCTACCATGAATTCCTGTTCCCTTTCTTACTTTTAAATGCAATTGTGTCGCTTTTTGACAATATTCCTATTAATTATTTTTAAAAAAACCGCACGTGTTTTTGGATATAGCTACTGGATTGAGACAGGAAGATGGATAGAAAGCGTGAGCAATGGACTCGAAAACTGTTAATCAATGGCCAGAGGGAACCCAAAAATTTAAAAGAACCCTTTCGACAGGGCATGAACTGCAAACGACGCTTTCACTCCAAAAAAATTCCCCAATTAATATCCATAATTCATTAAAGTCTAGGGAAAAACACCTGTCCCCTCCGCGTGGAAAGCTTCCAAACCGAAGGCCACAAAACACAACAGTTCCACTCAGACACACTCGAAATCTGGGTAAAGGTTTGCCGTTGATAGGTACAAAAAAAGGTAGGCTGGCCAAATAGGACGTCAGTGTCTATCACACCCTCCCTCGACGAGACTACTGTCCAGCAGCCCAGAGGTGACTGTGGCGAAGTGCCGCGGCCCTTGAGGGCTTAGAATATGTGCACTGCCATTGGTGGTTAGGCACCCCAGGGAGACCCGAAGCCCAGATGAAAATAGGGGAGGGAAAGGGATGAAAATTGGCGAGTGAGAAAGAAGGAAATAGGGCTGGCGAGGGAAGAAACGCTGGGGGATGGGGGAAGGAATTCTAACGGCGGGGGCCTCGGGTGGGGTTGGGGCAAAGGAAGGAAGGGAGGGAATTATTGGGGTAGCGATGGGGTGGTCGTCGATGTTGGGGCTGGCGAGGGCGGCCTGGGGTTGCTTTGGATCCTGGGCGTCCTGTCGCAAGGAAATTCTGAGGATTGAGGGGGAGAGAGAGCGTGAGCCCTGGATACTGGGCGGGGGCGGAGGAGGTTCTCGAGAGGGGAGGCTGGGGGTGGGGGCTACGTCGTCACGGGGGTTGAGGGGTGCATGTGGGAAGGAGACGGTCCGTATGAGGGGGAAGTAGGGAAACGGAAAGAGGCTATTGCGACGGACGTGGTAAGGGAATCAAGGGAGTGGGGGAAAGAGCGAACGCCTTGCGCCCGAGGGCTCAGTCCCGACAGCCCAACCCAAACCCTCCACTCAACCCCTCACTGCTGTAGCTGGGTAAGTTCCCTCGTTCTTGGCGGGGAGGAGAGGGGGGAGGGAGATTTCACCCCTCGTCTGTTTGAATACCCCGTGTGTTGGGTCGTGTACCTGCGTGTCGTCTCCGTGTTCTCGCCCTACACGACCGCAATAGAATGCGAGCAAAAAATAAACACGTCGAAAAGGGAGTTATCAAATGGCAAAGAGGGACTCTTATCATCGGAAAAGATCCATGAGCATAAAAAGAACTTTGTCATTCCTATAAAAGGACGCAACAGGAAATGTTTCGGGTCATTTAGGAAGCCTTTCGTGAAAAAAATGTTTTTATTAGTGCCCAAGAATATGTTTGAAGGATTTTCAAGATTGAAAAAGGGAACAAATAGAATTATTGAAAAAATGACAGAAGACATAATTCTTAAGCTGTGATGTAAAACCTTACAACAGTGTTAGGGTATAACTGCCTTCAATTTATTTAAAAAATAACATTAATAACTAAAATGGAAAAGCAATTTCTATGATTGATTTAGTTATCTATCTAAGAAAGAACGAAGTGACTGAGCGATTATTTCCCTAATGACCCGCACAGGGTAATGATAATGATATCGCGTTCAGCTCCCAATAGTTACATTTACAACAATTAAAAATGCCTTTAAATTTCAAATGATAAGCATAGCTCTTCCTAAAATGGATCCTAAGCGGTGAACTAGCCGGATTAGCATCGAATAGGTGCATAATTAGCATTAAAATGCGGGCTTTCTCTCTCAACACGGAATTTTTCTGCCAAATTTCAGAATTGGAATGTTTCCGTAACCATTTTCCATTGCAATCATTAAGATGCAATTTCAATTCTATTTTCATGGCAATATTGTTTCTCATATACAACTTTGGACTAAAGATATTTTAAAATAAGGATTTAACCAGAATACAATTAATAATCTGCTACAATATAACTGACCCTTCTTTGTTTTTTTTTTCAATGTTCTTTTAGTGCAGCGCAATTGTGATTCCAAATACCTTTTCCTTTTAAAAGATCGTTTATCATCCTAGTTGCACATTGAATTACGTGTTCGCTTTGAATGGCAATAAGGCTTAAATGTTGGGACAATTTGGGCCGCAGAACTCCTTAAATGTACCTTACTATTCCCGAAGGAAACGGTTTTACTTGGGAATGGAAGAACGGCGTAGCAGCACCGCTGCCGAAATCGGAACTTCAATTGCTTTACAATCTGTTCAGTAATTCAGCGGAGTATCGGCTAAGAGTTGCATAATATGAGGGTAGGGGCCCAAATAGTTTAGGAAGCCTCCGGAATGCTGGAGGTGGGGAACGTCGTATCGAGTTTCCGAAAGTTTTCCCCTAGTTCGAAAACCAAACACAGATTTTAACAAACAAACAAACAAACAAGCCAACAAACGATTCAAGTCTTTAAGGGACACCCTGTGTGGACGATGCAAATTACATTGGCGGTCGCTCTTCCCTTTCCATCTCTTTGAACCGGATACAACTTCCTTCTCCCCATCGACTCTCCTCCACTAATGCCCCCACCCACCCGGATGGGAGGCAATCAATGTAGACTGAACCGCAGGCCAAACGTCCACGGACTTCCCGTTAATGCCCTATCAATGGCGCCACTTTTTTTTCAATAAACCAATTAACACGGTTTAGGATTTCGAGCGCATTAATAGAGAATTTGAGGTAAAGAGGCAGGCGTTCCCACGGCGACGAGAGCGAAAGCAGCCACCGCGGCGTGACGACACGGGATGGCTGCCGCTGACTGCTAATTCGCGAGGAACAAAAGACTCCCTCGGGGTAAAAACAAAAAAAAATAAGGGATGAGCGAGTGAGGGTAAAAAACGGTCGAATAATCGCACGGAAATTACGGGCGGGCCCACCGAATTATCCGGAAACAAAAGGAAGCGTCGGAATGAACTTTTTTTTTAAATTTGTTGATTCAATGAAAAAAAGGCTTCCTACGACACCATTTTTTCCCCCCTTACCAAAAGCCGATCCAAATTTAGCGATTAGTTGCCCAGGGACGAGGGTTGAATCTGGGACGTGTCACCATGTTCCTCATCTCCCACCCCCATTACAGGCAAAAAACCCGAGGTCTACGGATAAGGGGGATGAGAATTGAACCTTTAAAAAAATGAGTTGGAGCAGGGAACGACGAAAATTTTCAATGATTCGCTTGTAATAGTTATGCTCGACTATGAAGCCCTACCAACCTCCCACTGTCGATTCAATAAATTATGAAATGACAAACTGGGCAGTAATTTAGCCAGCCACTACTGCGTTCGAATATTTTCACATTCCCTCATTCATATGATGGGCATTTAAACATGAGAACCAGCAAACATAAATAAAAGAAAATTCTGTATTGCTATTATAAGTGTTATGAACATATGAACCAAGCAACGATACATTTCTTAGTACCACTTAGCACGACATAAAATACCCTAATATCACAGAATTAAACTAATCATTTTTTAACTTATACCTCTCACTTCATCATCTCCAAAATGCTTCAACTATTCCTTCCTCTACCTCGACTATCCAACATTCTCAAAGTCTTCAACATTTCACTTCATCTCAATATGTTCTTCATCCACTTCTCTGAAGTCATATTTTTTTTAAATTTGTTGATTCAATGAAAAAAAAGCTTCCCACGACACCATTTTTCCCCCCTTACCAAAAGCCGATCCAAATTTAGCGATTAGTTGCCCAAGGACGAGGGTTGAATCTGGGACGTGTCACAATGTTCCTCATCTCCCACCCCCATTACAAGCACAATAGCTTTCTGTCTTCACCAGCAATGCCTACCACTTCCTTAAGTGTTAGCTCTCGTCCATTGTATATTAATTTTATATTTACATCATTTATCTTCACTCCTAGTTTAAAAAGCAAGCAATATGCGTCGTATTAACTCTACGACCAACTCTCTGAGGATCACAAAACTACGTTCCATATTAAAGTGTACACCAATAATTTTGTTCACATATCCATTCAATCCCATCGTCTTCAATTTCCTCTTCCTTGGGTAAGTTTTTTAACGTAAATAAACTCTTTCTACCAATCTGGGTCCAAGGGGGGAATGAAGAACAAAAACAACACATAATTTGGTAAAAAATGACTTGTACCATGCATGGAAATAATTATGTGCTCCATATACTGCCTAGTAGCAATTGGACAGGTGATTAGTTTTTTCTGAATGTGAATAATTGTTGTTCCAATAATCAATCATCCAGAGACTTTTCAATGGATGGCGATGGATCCCAACTCACAATAAGCATTAAGGTGAGTGAAATTCAAAATTCAGCGTACGAGTACCAGTCTCTTTCTTAATAGCACTAGTAGTGGTACCCTGAAAATAAAAATAGGGTTGACGAAAGGGCATCAGACGAAATTTGTACACCGGACAATCCAGTCTGTAGACGAATGCCCTACCTAACTACAACGCCTCTCTCGAATGTGCTAAATGCATTAGTGGTAGGGTGGATGGATGTAAAACGTTAAACGAACTGATAGAAAAGTATGTAAAATCAGTGTCCATTTGGCCGTGGCATGCTCATGAAAGAAATGGTTTACTGTTGAGTTTATTCCAATACAATGCTTGTATGCTTAATATTTACCCTGTAGCTACCGAAATTTTTCCAAGAGAATAAATATATTTAAGCCTTGTGCATATTTCTCCTATTTGGTCAAAGGATCCATACAATTCTGCTAATTGAGGAGTGCCATTAGCAATTTCGTTTTCAAGAGCCCCCAGAGCCATATTCGTTTCCAATAACCTTATTGTCGATTGCTCCCGTTCGTGAATGGAGGCACACCTATCACAATTTCCCCAAATGAACCCTTTCTTCTCGAAACAATTTTCCCCAAGACCAGCAACTATTCTTGTAATTGTCCCTCATTCTTAAAATAAATTAATCCCAAATGTATGGAGAGCACTCGAAATGTGGCCTAATGAACAGAATTAATTCCTCAAACACGTTTAATGAAGCCAAGTTTCCTTCCGATTTATCTCTCCCCATGAAAACCTGGAGGTAAGATTGAATCTTAAGTATTTGTTGGTTTGGAGTGATTTAATTGGATTCCGTTTATTTTTGTATACAATTCCGCTTATTTTATACAAAATGTTGTTTATTTTAAAAATATAATATCGCACCTAATTTATTTTGATTTTAATCCAAACATTTATTCCTGTGTTTTTGTTAACACAGAATCCCCATCCCTTATTCCATTCGTAAAAATTACTTGGAACTTTATAACCAGTGATGTCAACGGTTCGAGTCAGTATTTTCCAGTGCACCACAGTGTCGTCGGCCAATGTTCCTACCTACGTGGATGGCTCCTAATCACTATTTATTGCGGATAAGGTCTTTAACCTCTTAAAAAATATAATCAATTTATTCCAGATATTCAATATGTCTCATTAGTTAATTTCCGGTTTCGGTGGCGGCGGGGTAACGTCCTCGTCTCCCAGTCCAAAGGGTTGCGGGTTCGATTCACGCCTGGGTGGGTTTTCCTCCACCTTGGGATATTTTTAATCGTCTCCATTATTTTCACTGTAAATAGTCCGATGTAATGGCCTAAAAGTGCGGTTTTCGGACTAAGGCCAAATAAATATAAAAAATAAATAAATTCCATAAAACGACTACATGTCATTTTTCTTTAGAAATACTTAATATGATTCGTCATTATTACATAAAATTTAAGTCCCTGCATCATTTTGTTGTGGTAAAATGCCTTAGTCATATGTCGTTGGCAACTGCAGGCATATTCCCTATTTTTGGAATATAGTGGTTAAAATGGATTATTCACTCGTCCTTATTTTTGCATTTATATTTTTATTTTCTAATTGTCATTGCTCCATTGTCCCAACAGTCGCCAAGAAGGCTCTTAATTAATTATGGTACCCTCTCATATAGGTAGATTCAACCAGAAGGATTCAAACACAACAATAATTGCATGATTTATATAGACATGTATGCGAAAATTTGTACGAGTTTTTGTGTTCATGAGCAAATATATATTCGTATGCATGAATTAACTCATTTTCGCATGCATGGCTGGTTCTCTAATATCTCGCCACATACCTTTCGGACAGTTCACAGAGTATTGTGTAGATGGAGATTTATTTCACACTCGGCTCCGACTTAATCGCAAATTATGTTTAATAAGTTAACAATAATTGTAAATAATTATTTCCTGTCAATATTTCATTACATTTTTGTCCCAAATACTTCACAAACGTGAATATCTCTAAAGCAGCTATAAATATTCTAAATCTCCTGAGAAAAAAGTCAAAGACTTTGACGCGTCTCACTGATTTACCTGAAAGTCTGAAGTAAGCCAAAGAAATTCGATTAGGGCCTTTTAGGGAAATTAAGGAGCTTTTTTTATTAGGTGATGACATTACCCATTATTTTTCCACATCGAATTTACGCATGATTTATGCCCCAAAATACTCTATTTTCGATTAATTAACATAACAATGCACGGATAATACAACAAATACCAAAATAACACTGAAGTAAATTTTAGATTACATTGTAAGCACGTAATTTCTAATTTATAAGAAGACGGATGGTCGTTCTCGAATGAGAATTTATCCGGATCAATCAGGCCCAAAGAAAGCAAGACTCCGGCATGCAATCCATATGATCCCGAACAATTGTGATAAGGCGATGGGTAAATTTACGACCTCCGCCCCATCTCCGATCATCTACCCAGTCTTCGGGCCCTGACCTGTTTCCGCAGGTATGGGCCCAGGCACTTCCCTCCTCCTCTCCTCAAAGCAGATAGGGAGCAATGAGATCGCCTTTTAATACCAGTCTCGGCTCCTGATTCCCTCCAGCACATGCGTTTGCTTTTCGTGAGTGACAACATGCATTCTGGGAGGTTGCCCTCGATCCGATCCAATGGTCCAACGATCCAAATACGGACGGGCTCCCGCCGTCCCGAGTCCCACATTATGCTCCTTCCTGGGGCGCCATTGTCCGAGGAAGACAGAGCGAGGATATTTCTCGGGGCAATGCTAGCAGATAATCCGCGGGTCTCGTCTACCCGCCTTCTGTCTGAAGTCGACCCAAATAGGGCGCTGACTATACCTGACTGTTGCCGTAAGCCGACCCAATTGCATGTGGAAGGCCAAATAGCCAATGGCGAGCCCCAGCTCAAGTTTTGCATAATTCGATGACGGTATTTTGAAACAAAAACAAGTTCAGGACACATGTTGGTTAATCCATTCCATAGAGTATTTATATGTCTTTAGATAACAATGAATCTTACTGGGTTTTTTATCACGTACTGCCATAACAGGTTTGAAATAAAGGACCTGAGCTTTTAACTTTTAATTATCTTTAAGCTTCGTGCATCCTAATTAGTCTGCTTCAAACATTTCTACTACCTTTAAAGAAAATGCTAAAACTGAGCGTAATAATTATATCAGCACTTCGCAGATGCCTCGATTTCTAGGGCAACCAAAGAATAAACTGAAGAAAATGATTCGTCTTCGGTGATGCATTTTGCTTGAACCAGTTAAGGACAAAATCTCGCCAGAGTTAGCATTAACAGATTTATTGTATATTTTATGGGTCTCCTTAGTTCAACCATTAGTCCAATTACACCTCTATATAGAAATTTACTACAGCTAATTCCCTTCCTTCTACACTCTCACTACGGAAAAACGACTCCGTTTACGCGAACAAGTAAATAGCATGTCAACATAGGAAACGCATTCTATCAGAAAATTGATTTTTACGCTCAGCAGCTGAGAATTTTCAGATACAACCTTGCATGACCAAGCTTTATGAAAACTATTACCCCCATATCTCAGCATAGATAAGCATAAAAACGGAGTATTAGGGCCTTACATAAATAATCTAGTGTAAAACCTGCAATTTTAATAAATTCTGCATTTTTTATAAAAGGTAACTCGGTTTCTTGTAGTATATACCTGAACATCCAGTTGTGAGTTCCCCTCGCAAAAAAATATATATTGGTTCGTAGAAAAAATCAAGGACCACTTTGATGTCAAAAAGACGTTCATGTTAATTGCATCCTTACGTTCTTAATAATGACAAAACTTTGGGCAGCGGATTAACCAATTATAAGAACCAAAATGAAAGCGAGGCAAAATGGAAATTCATACGAGTATTATATATTCAAGTAAAATAGTGTTTGTCAATGGAGGCATCAGAAAGCATGCACGCACGTAAATTTAATGCTATAGAAATTGTAAGGCAAACTAAAGGCATTATCATCAGCTGTGAAATCCAATGTTTGACAAATGAATTCCCTCTAAACTTAATTTCCATAAAAAAACATTTTGACGTGTTTTCTAGATTTCCTACCTCTTTTGTTATACTTTTTATTTGAGCTGTCACCAGTCTTTTTTTTGAAAATGTTTTCAATGGAAAAAAACCAAGCGAAACATAAAGAATAAACCTATTCAGTTCATTACGAGCTGATGAATGGATATGAAAACCGGCCCTTTCCCCACGTTCCCGATATTTGAGAACCACATCCCCCAAAAACAGCTCGGAGGGAGAAAAGATTACCCTCGAGAGGCGATCGAAGGAAAATAAAAAGAAACGCGGACAAAAAGCTCCTGAACTCAACGCTGTCAGTGGGATATGGTCGCGCGAGCACACGACCACCTGGGAGTGCGACGATTATGCGACTAACGCAGGCGGAATTTAAGGGGAGCCTCGATAAATGGGGCCTTGTTTGTCCACGGACGCGTGCGGGGGTCGCGTCATGCTGTTATAAAAGGGGAAGGGGCCTTTTAAAGCGAGAGTGAGGGAGAAAACGAGTGCGTCCACTCTCTCTCTACACCCCTCTAAGACTGTCTCTTGTTTTAAGGACTGACCGTATAGACGAGAGAGAATGCGAGTGAGAGCGCTCTGGTGGGAGAAACGCCCAACAACGTGGGCGTCAAAACACGAGCTCGTATGTTTCTGTGCGTGGCTGAGGGATGAACTGTCTTGTCTGCGAGAGAGTTGATTCTATGTAAAGGTTTTGGAGGGGCCTTGGGGCGTAGATAGGGAATGTGCTCCCCTTCTCTCCGCTGTGCTGATTTTACGCGCGCGCTTGCCCGGATTGGTTGGGAGACGGGTGTGAGACTGGTCGGGCGCTGGGGAGAGGGAGAGCGCGTGGGCATTCATGGACTGGGGAAAGGGTCGAAGGGGTGCCCGGGGAAGGCGTTGGGACGGCAATTGTGGACCCTGGAGGATGGGGAGAATTGACGCGGAAGACTTTTGAGAGGATTCGTCCCTAGAGGGGTGTGTGAGAGATAGGGAGGAAGGTATATGTCTAGGGGTACGGGTGGAGATAGGCGCCATCTTAACTATTCAAATTCGAATTGGTTGCTGTATATGCGCTGAATCTTAATAACCCGGATTTGAGAATTAATAGGAGTCATTATCTTGACTGTCAAGAGTTGGCTAGTCTTATCCAGTCGTCATTAAAATCGAACGATAATTTTCTATATAGTATCCCCGTATCTGCGGTTAGAGCTTTTCCAAAAGCTATAGTCATTGTGTTTAATGCCATATTATATGTTATCGAATATTATACTCAACTTCTAAGGTCACCCAGTCCTTTTCTCGGGACTAAGAGTACATAAAATATGTGCTTGAGCTTAAAACTAAGGAACACTCTTTATCGTTACTAAATGTACACGGATACACAGCACAGTGTAAAGGTTTGGTATAGCTGCCGCTGTAGTGAGGAGCGTTTTCAAGGTTTAAAATGACGGCGTGGTGTAGGAGAACAACATGCGGTCAACCGTTTTCCACACTTGCGCGATTTAATACCTATCGAAAATGAGAAAGGCACGAGCTGGAGAGATGTGAGGTAAATGTGAAAAATGTGCGCTCGTGGGTGTGAGAGTTGAGTCAAGGCAAAACTTATAAAAAGAGACGCTTCAGGCGTGATGTGGTGGCATATCATCATTAATTAAAATTTTGCAATAAACCACAAAATCAAATTTAATGCGTATTAAAAAGCAAAACTTCGCACGAAAAAGAACCTAAGAAACCCCGGTCAAATATCCCGAGTAAGAGATCATTTTGAGCAATAACAGAAGGTTCTTGTGCAACCAGTTCTTCCGGAATAATAGAATATTAAGGCTTCTTACTACCAACAGCCTATCGCGTTAGGGTAGGTTTTGTATGTGCTAATACACTTCACACTACTGTACTCAAAAGAACTGACTCCACACGAATTATTTCTGAACGTCATACCGAATAATACAATAACATGTCATTTCTCTCTGCATACTTTCTTACCTTCCTTGATTCCAGCAAAATGTATACTCTTTTCCTCCCTCTATCTCACTCTCTCAACATTATTCCCTGAAATTTGTCTTCATTGTTTCTCACTACCAATTTAATTCTTTTTTATTCCAATTTTAAAATTTTTCCAAACAAGCTCCTTTCCTCCCCTGCGATACCAAGAACTTCACCGTTTGTAATACTCGCTTTTCTTTTGTTACCGTTAACTTTTTTATTTCCTTTTTTACCTTTTTATCTTCCCATCACGTCTCACAAGTCTCCAATGTACGCCTATCTCTTCTTTCCTCATATAATTAACTTAAATGCGACAAAATTAAACTGAAAAAATCACGCACGATAATGCATTATATAGTATACATCAAGTGGAGTAATAATATTGAGTGATTACTCTTTTTCCTTCTTTCTTACTCTCTCTCTCTCCCATGCATGGTCTGAGAACGTTCGAGCTATTCGGGGTTCATCAGTAAAACATTTGATCCACATTCGCGGAAACTGTATAAGATGATAACAGGCAAGGTTTTACCATATTTAATGTTCATCTTATTGCAAGATTTTACTAACTCCAGCGTCAAAGTCGTTACTTTATTTTCCAAAAAACTCGTTCTCGTAGATTGTGGCGTTGTGCCACAGTCTACGAGGCTAAAGTCAGCTTTTAAACCCTAGAGTGTTTAGCTTTTTTAACAAATTTAAAAAAACGGCGGGAGATGCCGTGACAAGAACATTTAACGGAATGATCTGCTAGTGCACATTAAAATTCAACTATTTCAAAGAGTAAAAAAAAAAACACTTTTTTGCGGTTTGAAATTGTAGCATCGAAATGCGCTAATGTGTACGTATTAGCGGATGACTCGTTAAAAGCTACAGCCCCGATCTCCCGCAGTTTCTTTGAATTTAATAATTCCTTTTGATCGTCACAGCTCAAAATTCTGAAAGCATCCCTTATTTATGTCAATTAATCCCATTTTTTCCATTTTATTCCTCTCTTTCCCAACATGTGTTAATGTGTTACTTCAGTCTGTGGATGGGATTAATTCTCAAACCTAAATTTCATACAACCGGGTTCCTCACCTACTTTTTACACACCAACCTCATTTCCTCTTCTCTCAATTACCTGTTCTAATAACTTTTTTGCCCTTCCTTTTCTTACTATCATTTGACTTTGATCTGTTGAGGAACTAAGTTAACTTCGAAAAATATTTCGCGCGGTGCATTTAATCCACTCATATATTGGAGAAACTAATCTTGCCAAGTATAATAAAAGATTAAGATCTTAATCTGATAACTTTATTACTCTTGCACAAAAATTCACTCCGAAATGTTCACTGATAATTATAACATATCACCTAAGAAAATGAATATTTTTTCTGCCATTTCATTAAATTTAAGGCAGATGACAGCTTACTGGTGTGTATAAATATCAGCTTACTGGGATATATGAATTTCAGCTTACTGGGATACATAAATTCGCCGGAAAAATCCAAAATTCGTATCGAGTTCAAGAAAAGATTAACAGTTGCACGCAAGTATTCTATGTGCGGATATGCTACACTATAGTTTATCCTCTCTCCATTTGGTTAAATTATTTGTAATTGTAAATGATGTTCACGTCACTCTATAATTACGTAAATGAGATATAAGCAAAAATACCCGAATTTTCAACGAGCCATTTGTCCAAACACCCAGGGTTCATTCGTACCTAAATTGGTAATAAAAATATATAATTTTTTTTGTAAATTGTGTATTCATTGATTAATTAAAAATACATGAACTCAAATTATTTCACTTTCCATACTAGAACAGATAAACAATCATGTTTTGATCTTAATGGGTTCTTTAATTGATTAAACGTTAATTCATAAATCCTTTTCCTATTTGCACAGCAAATTTTTGTAAAACCTATTACTAGGCAGGAAACTCGTTGCGCTCACATCTGGTGGTGACTTTTAGAGAACCACTCTTATTAGAAAACTCATATTTACGGATTTAACCAGAGTAAAATGATATGTAGATAAATGAATATTTCAATGAGCTCGTTTCATTGAGCTCAAACTTGTGAACATTCATCTTGGGGAACAAGAAAAACTTGGCAAAATTCAGAAAAATTTTATAAAACTGGCAGTACCGTATTAATAAAAAAATTGTAAGAATTTTGCAAAGTTTGCCTTATTCCTCATAAATAAAGATAGTAGTTCCATCATTCAACCTTATTCCTGAGTCGTGGGCTCATTATTAATGAATACGACCGAGGAGATGTGTGTCCTGAACAAATTGAATAGTTAAATCATAATGCACAGAAATTGGAACAATTTAAAAAACTATGGATACTATTTTTTTCTATAAAATAAAAGTTGAATTTCAAACTAGGATACAATGAATTACATAACAGTAGGGCACGTGACGTCATGATGACGGGAAAAATACATTGATATCCAGGGCACTACGACAAATTTTCATCTTCGAAAAGTTGAACTTTTTAGATGCTCCTTCAATTTGGGACGGTTTACAAAAGAATCAACTCCTCATAAATGCATCTATCCTCCTCCATTTTTAAAAACACTCCTTCGTCCAATATACTCCCCATATCCATTCATTCATACTCCTCGATAACCGCATTTCAAAATCAGCCATACTCTTTCGCAAAACTATTTTTCAGAACTATTCGTTCATATAACGTCTACACATGCCACTGAGTACCACTGTGGAAGAAAGATAAAATCAAATGATATTCCCTCTGAACTCGAGACAGAGGCTAAGTGAATACGCATTGACGAGCAATGAATCGGAATATTTCGAATGTTCTGCATTGTACCATGTTTTAAGGGGTTAGGGATTTTTTGTCTCGCCAATACCTACGGTGCAGAATGACACAACCATTGACGCGACCGATGTTGCGGACGCGCTTCCTCGACAAATATTTCCAGGACGGCTTCTTCCCTTCTTTAAAAATAATCTCATAAGACAAGCGACCTAAACCTTATAATGGCCTGGCCAAAATTTGGAAGCTAAGCACGCCCAAGACCTTAGTACATGAAGTTGGTGCACTATGCTCATACTACGAACTTGAAATGCATTCACCATGCATGCCCAGGGTATTTATTTTCCAATTTCGTGAGGTGCATTGTGGTTTCAATGCAACTGCAGTTTAAGAAAACTTTAGGCGTTCGTAGGTTTTTCGGCCAATTTTAATTCCCCTAGCATTAAGTTAAGAATAGCAAAATTGACTACTCACGATGGAAACAAAAAATACCGGGACCGTAAACTTGAGTTCAGGTTTACGCTCCCGATATTTTTTTTTACATTGATTGACGACCGTAACTACGTTCCTTGTATATTTAAATTACTCACGAGGTTATTTCAAACTCTGAGTTTCATACTTATATCGAATTTTCAAACCAAATAAGCAATAATATCCTGTATGACACTCATTACTGATGTAGAATAACGCAAAAATTTCCAAGTGTAATAATTCATCCACCTAAATCAAATGTATTGCTATTTAATAACTTAGATATTATTATAAGGTAATCTACGGGTTAAGGCAGGTTTTAGGATAGGCACAACTATCAAAAAAATATTTTGTAACTCCAAACAAAACCCAATCCAGCAACCTAATCTACATCAGGTCCCTCTTCATCTCTGTGTACTTCTTTCCTCCCTTCATCCCGCCCAACATCCCTATCCTGTTCCTACCCTTTCCTCATTTGCCTAACATTCTCCCCTCTATTACCGCCTTCAACACCCCACTGCCGCTTAATAAGCCTTTCATCCATTTTTCCTACCTCCATTGGATTTCTCCCAACAAATCCCTCTCCTCGTCCGCCATCTCTTGTACTTCCTCATTTGTATTCCTTTCGGTCCATTTCATCTTCTCCATTCTTCTCCACACCCACATTTAAAAAGCCTCCAATAACTTAGGTATATCCCAGATGTAATCCCAGTCAAGGCAAAGAATTTTACCTTTTTAATTCGTTGAATTTTCATGCACATTAATGGATGTCTCCGATAAAGTTAATGTCTTGGCATCTTTACCAGTTTATCGGTTGATCAGCCCAAAGCTAAGTACGTGAGAGAGAGAGAGAGAAATATTAAGGAGAAAAAGGTGAACAGAGAAAGTTCGTTCAGCAGAAAATGTATTCCTTTCCATGCTGTATAATTTATACAAATTGCAGTTTATTATGACGTATTTAAAATCTAAAAACGTCTCTGAGTTAAGGTTTCTAATGAACCCTTTAACTACACCACTATAGTTATAAACTAGCATGGCAAAATATTCCACAATACATTGCAGTAACTTTTTTTTAGTTCTACATAATTTCTCGATTCATTTACACTTTCACGATGCATTAAGATTTTCAAAATTCATTAACATATATTCCTCCGTGATGGCCTTTGAGACCTGTTCCATTAGGAACATGAAACCTAAAAATGAAATGTATGCATTTATGGCTACTGCTCTGAAGAATTCCAGTCAGCAGAAAACACCAAGGTTTCAAAATATGATAGATGACATTAATGGGATTACGGTCTGAGAATTTTCTTTTCCGACTCGCAACACCTATCTTATCCGTTACTCATATAATTAATTGAAAATTAATTATATATTTCACTGAGATAATTAACAATAATAATAATTATAATAAACTGGAAGGTATACCGAAAAGGTTGATTAAATTGATATTCTCGCAGCAGCAGTTTAAACGTGTTTGTCCCCTGTATGTTGTTTAAGGTTAACTATATTTCTGAAAAATATGTACACAAAATGTACTTTTTTCAGAGCCTGTAGTACCTACGCCAGGGATCAATAATTTTCCTGAACTAATACTTCGCAGGTAGCATTCTGCGATGATCAAATTGGATAACAAGATTTGCTGAGCATCAGTCGGAGCTGGTCTTCCAACAAAAAATTGCCAATATATTTGCCAGCTTGCATTTTGCGCTGAAAGGTTCAGACTTTCAATTCCTATTCACTTATGTGGAATAACTGGCAATGCACATTCCAAACAAAAAAATGCTTTTTCTCAATTCTGAATGGCTATTTATTTGTCACCATTGTAGATCCGAAAACTATCCTCCACGGTGAGGTAATCCATTCGGCGAAGTTTGCGTCGCCGAGCCTCGCAAGATGAATCCGTGTGGCTAGTATCACAAATCCGCAAATACGTTTTACCGATACGGACGAGGCGCCCAGCACCTTTCCACTGTAGAAATCCCAAAATATATTTTATCCGCGAACGTTATTCCCGCGTCGCAATTGACGGGCAAGATCGTTTCCCTTTCATCCTTCACCAAAGATTCAGCGAATGGGATGAAATCCTATCGCTTCCTTCACTCCTACGTCATTGGTACACATGTGGTATCCGAAGGTATGAGGACCACAGCGGAAGATCAATACTTCAGCCAACGGAATGACGGGTATTAAAAAAAAGAAAATTAAAGCATTTTTTCAACTTATTAATAATTGAGTATTTTTAATAAAAATAAAAGAGAAAAATATCCGCTGTACATAACAAGTACAGGACAGGATGTTGAGAAAAATGGAACGATGTTTTAGTAGACGACATTGAAACTATTGATATTGCCTTGTTTCCGTTTTTTAGCTAATGAGACATGTGACTCAAATTAAAATATACGTACGCCTCGAGAGGGTAATCGTGAGCTGATATTCTACGCTTGTTCCAGAATAGAAAACATAACTTCGGAGTGAAAATTACCGAGTAATTAGGATACCCATGGTTTACGGTTGCGTGAAGGCTGGATTTCAATAGTCGAGGGGATATATACGATGATAACCTGGTTATGCACGAGGATCATTTCTCTTTTTAAAGTATATATAATTCATTCTTCCCCCCTTCATATTGTCACGTAACTGAAAACTCTAAACCATATTTTGGTTATCCAGAGACCGGAATTTAATGGTAATTTTCGTGCGAGACAATAATTAATTTAAATTTTACCTGCAGGTGTACATTTTCCCTTCATGTATCTGTATAAATGGATGCATGTACTATATTACTAGACATAACCGAATAATACAAATGATGAATGCATGCAATTCAATTATTATCCATTATTATTTCAACGCATTCGACGCAATGGGCGATATTCAAGGGTAACTCATTCGGACTTACGAAAATTAATGAAGTGAAGGACCACATGAGGAAAATATCTTTTATCCCTTTTTTATCTCCAAGCCATTTTTTTGTTACCGTTTTAATTCGCGGTATGATTTTGAAAAAGAAAATATTTTCAAGTTGCTATTTGGCATGCAACCATACCAGTTCTTGAAAGCCGAGCACAGGTAACAGGATACATTTCCGATCTAACAAAAATAGAGAATCAATCGTGAGTTACCTTTATTTTTTGATTTTTCATAATTTTTTGCGGATTTCATTCATTTCTTCAAACTCAAAATTAGGGAACAAAATATATTTTCAAACGTAGCCTAGAAGATATGATTAAATTTCACCTTTTTTTATTGGTTTTCTAACAGTAGAGGTAGGTTTTGGATGGACACAGCCTCTACAGTCTTACAACAATACATTTACTTGCGTCTTCTAACAAAAAACACAACATGATATCGGACGCCACAGCAAGTCCCTCTTCAATTGCGCCATCATTCTGTTTCTCATGCCTTTGCTATTCTTTTCCATTCCTCGTTTTCCAAGCGTCCCATCCTCTACCACAGTTCCAACATCGTATTGCCAATAAATACGTTCTGAATCCATTTTTCCCTTATCCATTGTTTTATTCGTAACAATATTCTCTCTTCCTTCACCATACCTAGCACTTACAGGTCCATTTTCTTTTCTGTCCACTTAACCTTCTCCACCTTTCTCCAAATTTACATTTCAAAAACCTCCAATCTACGTCTTTCATCCCGCTTCAATGGCCATGCATCCGCGCCGTGCGAAACCACGTTCTATACCAAAGTTTTAAAGCCTTTTCTTGATGTCCTAGCTCAACCGTCATCAATTCCCTCCTCCTTTGAAAGCTTCCTTTCCGAACGCAATTCCAAGTCTCTACTAATTTGACCCTTTTGATTCAAATCACTTTCAAGATAGCTATATATTTCCACCTACATGACCATATTGACATAAACATACCACCCATTTTAAAAATCAAATTAGCTTTTCTCTTTCTCAAAAATCGCATGACCTTTGTTTTTTTACATTTACTCTCATTCAATGCATATTGTACTGGCTTTCCCATGAACTCATATTTGCAAACCCTTGGCTGATTGGTAAACTTATGTTTGATCATCCGAACACCTACTTGATTTCATGAATTCCTCACCGGTTTTCATTCCTACCTCCAGTTCTCCCCATGAATCTCTTACCATTTCGTAACATGCAAATTACACACTGCCCTGAACTTCTCAAGCATTTATTCCAAATGTAAACACTTTTGCCATACACCACTTCCATGTTCAGCTCCCAAAAGTGTCCAAACCCCCCGTGGCCATCTAAATGGAGTGGCTGTAGAACGTTCCCTTTCTCCTTCGTTACCCAACATTTTCACTCCACCTACCTAACAATCTTCCTCCCATATACAGTAAACCTTCAACAACCTACTTCCACATATTTTACCTTCTCCAAATTCCACAAACAATTTTCTCCAATCGATAATTTTATCTGGAATTTCTCCTTCTTACTTCTTCCCTTTTTATAACATTTTTTTCTTCCAGTTTCTCAAATAAGCACATATTAAAGTCTCTGGTCTACTCTCAACCTCCTCTCTTAATACCAATTCTTCGATTTATTTTCCTCCAAACTTCCCTCACAGATTCGTATCTTCAACCTTCTTCTAAGCCAAGCTCCAATTATAAAAACGAACATCACCGTAACCCTTTCCATGTTCCATCAATCTCCTACTTGACCGCCTTTTGCTCAAATGACTCGCCTCCATTTTCGAGGCGAACGAAAGAGTACGCCATAGTAAGCAGTACGTGGCGGACTGCAAATCTTCCTTCTTTCATTCTCGCTCTGCGGGCTCTTTACCCTGCTCAGTGGATATCTTCCCTCCTGCTTTGCAGGAAGTGCTCCAAAGCAGATAAATCACGGACGAGCTTAAATCCCATGAGGGATAGGAGGGCGGTGGGCGAAGGGGCACGGAGGGGTAAGAGAGGAGGAGACATGTGCGGTTTTCAGCCACGTTATGAAACATCTGAAAAGCGACGTGCGGGAAGGAGCCCGACGCGTTTAATTAATTTTATTAATTCATTTGATAAAGGAGAGGATGTGATGCACGAAGACTGCGCAGGATTACTCCCGTAGAAAGTGGAAAGGCATGCGTTGGCACTACGAGGGACATTACGATGTCAAAATGCAGAGTGATGCTAAAATGAAAATGAACGTATTGTAGCAGCAGAATCTTCCAATTCTGCGCCCACTGCTATTCACTGTTACGTGGACAAAATGCTTACTGCGAAAATAATAAGAACTGTACTGAATTCAGCGGTTCAGAACCTGCTGACATTTCTATAAACTTAAGCTGGCTGAACTGTGCATTTTATAGGATAGAATCACACAGCAGCCGTGTCAAGGGCGAGGCTAAAACTAGCGAGAACAAACGGAATGCAAAGTATGGCCCGCTAGGATAACTCCATTGTTAACATTAACGAAAAGGAAACTTATGGGACAAGACAAAATATGACTGCACAAACTTTCGCAAAACCTGTGTACATACCATGAGTGGACAAATTATCAGAAAAGTATTGAATAAATAGACAAATAGCATCTATATTATTAACACACTTTCGGAAACCCATACAATAGCTTAAGTCTAGACTTAATGAAAATACCTTTTCATTTCCACTTCCTAAAGAGGAATTCGTTTACATGTATTTGGTAGAATATTTAAAGAAAAATTAAATTCCACGCTCTGAGGTCCCAACACTGTTAAGCTAGGATTCACACTCTGACTGGACGTTCTTCAGTAGCTGCTCTATGCTCCATATTTGTCCTGAATTCTACGAACGATGTAAATGAAACTCTTCGTGACATGCGCCACAGAAATTAGGCACACACCCAACGCAGGCTTCACCCGTATTATACCCATCGCTTTAATTGTACTGGCAATTGTTAGTAGTAAGGTGCATCGAGATTTTAATCACTATTTAAAGGGACTCACTTGCTCGTTGTCGTGTACTCCATAATCCTACGATATAGCCGTACAGAGATCCTACCTTTTATCCGCTTACCTGCTTCAGGAACGAGTTTAAAGCTAAAGAACCCCGGCTTGTTTTATCACTGAGGATTAATTCCCTATAAGCCCCTCACTAATCCCTGCATGCCAGCGTGGAAAAAAATGGGGACAATTCCGTGTTCTCTTTTTAATACACTCTTATTTATTGGGTGATTATTACACTTAACCTACCCTCTCTCCATGGGGATTATTTTAGATTCAAGTTCCGAGTGTAATCGTTATCTCCGAACATCCTCTAAAATGAAGTGTAATTCCAGAATTTGTTTCTACCCCATAGTGTCATAAATGTTGGCGCTCAATAGGAGCCCCTTCCAATCAATACCATGGGAGAGATTTCTACGTTTTCATGGTGTAAGTAAGCCTTTGTTTGCCGGGAAACATTCACGAAAAATTTAATGCCGCCTAATTTGTACAAGCCATACATTAAGCCATTACATTTAGTCTCTCCCAGTCCGCATTAATACGCTAATTAGGGTCGAAAAAACAATATAATTCAACTGAATTCAATGCAGTCAAACAATATAATTGGGAGCTGAAAAACATGACAAAACTGAATATTGCTGAAACTGTCAAGGATTTGATTTTGGTAGGCAGTTAACATAATTCCTACATATTATACCTCTACAACAATGACAGTTGGCGAAAACCTTTTATCAAAATACAAAGGCGAAACTAATGGTACAAGAGAATCTAACAGAGATGAACAAATTTGCATTAAAATCATCATTATATGGAATTTGAAGCAATAATAAAATATAGGTGTCTCCGAAATTACACTATTAAAACATCGATCATTCTTAGCCTTCAAATCCCGTTTGATGAAATAATGCTTTGTTAATAAAGATTGAACATTAGACATGATTTTTACTTATGACAATAAATTACGACGAGATTAAATGAATTTTAGAAAATCAGACTTAAATTGTTACCTCCAGAGAATACCAAAACTAAAAAATACGTATGACACTCTAAATCCCTCCAAGCCATAGAAATTCTGGATCGGTCAAATATGATCTCGACTACTATAAAATTTAATTAATTGCTTCTTTTTTAAATTGCTCTTCAACACGAGGAGCTCGTTCAATTATTCAAATAATTATTTCATTAAAAAAATGTTGCTATCGTCACACAATTTTGCTCCTGGAACGAGGAGCAAAAATAAATTGCACCCAAAGTAATTACCATTTCTGTACATCCTGGTAGTTGATGAAATCTCAGGCAATGCGGTATTGTTACGCAGATGCGTGGGAAGGAGAGAAAAGCACGATTCTAAAACAACCACTTCAAAAATAAAATTTTCCAAAATAGCCAAATGAAGTAATGAAGGGGCTTAAAAAACTCGGCTCTGTATTCATTTGAAATGTTTTGCACTCCCAGCTATCTTTACGGAAACCATCCCGACTTCCACCGGAATTCACCTTGCCGACAATATTGACCCTGACGTAATATCTTCGCCTAAAATCAGGAGCGGACGAGAGGGGTTCTCTTGTGGATGAGGAGGGAAAGAGGGAAGGGGGAGGTGAGGTAGGGAGAGAGAAAGCAGGGAAACCGCTTTCATTTTCCGGCACTTGGACGAGCAAATAACCTCCCTTATGACCTCCTCCTCCGGCACTAGAGTAAGAGAGAGAGAGAGAGAGAGATGAGGTGGAGGGAGGCAAAGTACGGTGTTGACTGGAGGGGGGGCGTTTGGGAGGGAAGTGGCCTACTGAAGCTCGCTTGAAGCACACCGCTTTGGGCCGCGAGCTGGCTGGGGCGGGACGTTCGAAGCAAACTGGCGGACAGGGCTCGCTCTGAGTGAGAGAGGGACGTTGGCTAAGTCGGAAGTGGCGAGGGATGCTGGATGGGGGAGGGAAGTTTTGGGAAGGGTAGGGGATGAAGATGGGTGAGCAGGATGGGGGTAGAGGGGTGTTTCCGGAGGGGACAAAGCCGCCTGCTGTGATAAGGGTAAATAATTGGGATGACAGAACGTCCACACGGGATACCGACCGACGTCCCACGGCATCCTGATGTCCCGGTCGACGACTTACTTCCAACTCCCCTCTAATTTTCTCCCTCGCCTAATATGAAATTTCCTCTTCGGCCCTTTCGGCCCGAACCACTCGCCCGCACCCTCGTGCAGTCCACCCGCACCCCCACCCCTCCCTCTCTCTTTCTACCCTCCTGCACAATCCTCCCCGGCTGCCGTTCCGAGTGTTTTGCTGTCAGGGGTTTTCCCCGCGAAGAGCACGCCAGGCTCATATTTTCGTATACACATCCGCTCCTGTTAGTTAAATCCTTTGCTCCAAGCCCTAATTTTCCTCTTTCTTTCCGTTTTTTTCCTTTAATTTCCTGTTATTTTTTCTTACGGCTCCAAACTAATCGCGTTCTCTCTGATTGTGACTTCTCACTCGGTTGCACTTCCAATCCCTCTCCTAGAGTCGTCTCTTTTAAGAGGAAAGTTACGATGGCGAAAGGATCACTTTCGCGGTGGGAGGGTGAGATGTCTCTGGAGGTTTGTAGTTTCATTACGCCGTTAATCGGCTTAGTATTACATGACACCGATTCAAGGATGCAGGCATAGGAGAATTAATGTAAATTTGATTATCAAAAGATATTTATACTATTTTTATTGCATTCTGGTACGTTCCTGGCAGTGAGTAAATAATAAAACTCAGAGACTCCAGGTAAAAAAAAAATGAAAATGTTAAAAAAAATCTCGCAAAAATATGGATATTTCGCACCTATAAATATATGATTGCAGTTTGCCCATAAGTAGTGGTGATAACTATAATTTCCAATACATTCAGTTCAGACATAATCCAGAGACAAGCTTCAAGGCATAAGTTATGAAATATTGCATAAGCCTGAAAATATATTACACCACACAAACGTAGTTTCCACAAGAAAATGGTCAGCCGGTACTTTGAGAGTACAACCGATAGATATGTCAGTTCAGAATTAAAAATTCAGTCATTTATAAATCCCAAACATTCTTATTACTCCTAAATTCAATGTTAATTTTACGCGTAAACCTGTACCTTTCTTAAAACTCCACCATCGCAAATTTTAACACAGTAGCATGGACGACTGAAATAGCCCTATTCCAACATTTCTCATCAGAGGAACGAGAACATACTCTTAACTAAGTTGTAACGAAATTATGATGATGAAATATGCGGAAAGGAGGGAAATTCTTGTGGAAACATTCAGTCTAACCACACGAAGATTAGCATGAGCGATATGATGACTTTCGGGAGTTCTAGGAAGGTCCAAGCGTGGCAAAACAAACAGAATTCCCTCTTTTTCTCGAAAAAGCTCTTTCTCGTCCATCGACCTCCCTCCGCAGGACTACATCAATGATCCCGGGGCGTAAGGGTATTCAGAGTGTGTTTACTTTCCACCTATCTAACAGTCCAAAAAATCAAGCTCCTCAGTTTTAATCTCATACCTCTCCCTGATGATGTTGAATTTATCGTATGAGAAACATGCTACATGTATGTAATCGCCATTAGTGTTAATAAGTAAGATTTACGAAAATAGGAAAAGTTACTGGAATTAAAACCTGCCACTGCACCGTTCGTTATACCTTTACATCTGTTGTATAAACCTCCTAATTGATATGTGTTGCCCTATCCACGCTGTTTATCCGCGAATTGTCATAGATACCGGAACAATTTGCTATTAACTTATGAATTAACTTCTATTAGCCAAATGTGGAATACCATAATGAATAATTTACTTATTTTCTCTTTCAATGATGACTTAGAAAGCAGCCTGTGTCTAGCTCATCCTTTAAAATTGAACTTCTTTCTAATCGAATTTAACTAAAAAATATTCTTTTTTCTGCTCATGAGAAATTCACTAGAGCTTTATGATATGACTTTGAATCATTTTCAAAGAGAGGGCGGTTCGTTTTCCTAGTCCATTCCTATACATCGGGATGAAACTACCGAAAAAGAAAAGCTATCCAGATACTAGATCACGACTAGAAGGAAAAAAACCGATTCACAATTACAAAACGCTGAAAATTAGCTTTTTGCCTTTCGGCAAATTAGACGAAAAAAGATCGTCAAACATTCCATGCTTGTCCAGACCTTTACTCCACCGAAATTGCCATGCTTACCATTTACTTTTTTGCACATGCCAAAGCGAATGAAGCACCATTCATCATGAGTCTATCTTTCTGTCACAATCCGTAGTTGCCCATAAAGGCTAGTGATCGAATTTCGAACTAATTGGATTGAGTTTTAAAACTTCTATCTCCCTAACATCTGTGAGATGCTTGCACAGCAAGATAATAGTTAATTACATAAGAACACGCAAAAATTTAAAACGATTCTTTCACGATAATTTTTCCGACCAGCTTTTAATCTTTAAGTTATTATGAACAACTAAATTATGTTTTTGTTAAAATGACTATCCTCGTTCAATTAACATTTATTTACTAGGTTTTTTCATCAATAGATCTATAAGCCTCAATAATTTATATCCCACCATTTTAAAAAAAAGATTTCCAACTCACTCGTAAAAATCAAGATATTTAAATCAAATTCAGATTAAACAACTTCATCCGAATAATAATATTTACAATAGGAAACCCATAAAGGATTCATAAAACAATTTAATCGAAAAAAAATATATTCAGTTCACTTTTTACAAAACCATAATAAGTATCAGTCACGAAATAAACGATATATACTGGTATAATACTGAGCTTGGATTGCTGGTGAATTTTCCAACCTGTTAGAATAGCTGTTAAATGAATATATTATCGTTATCTGTAATCTATTATACAGCTCATTCGCTAATCCCCTAAATGACACTTACTTGTCAGGCGCCACCACATGTTACCTTGAGAAATGGAAGGATTGCCAAATTAATTAATGCCTTACAAATAAGATATTAATTAATTTCAAATGACTTTACCAAAAATACCTAGCTGAATTGAATTGGCTGCAAATAAAAGAAACGATCATACGTGGGGCGTTCATTAAGTCACTCATCTCTCACATGACTACTATTGAAGGTTCAGCCATATCCTTCAGGTGATTTATTTTCATACTCGTTTGAAGCAACAAGCATTCGTATATGTATTTAGAAAACGTAAAAAACTAAGTTTCGTGCGGTGATTACACACTGCTATTTAAAACAGATTTAACACCGAAATAGATTAAATCCGCATTGAATGACGTTCATGGCAAAACTGATTCTGTTTTTGCGACTGTTTACTACTGCTTTAATGACTTTAGCGAATCCACAAATCATGAACATCTTTCGGGAAGTCCAGTAGAAGGGACTTCCTCCGACAAGTTTGACAAAATTCACGATATGGTTTTGAATAATCGATGGGTCAAAGTTCGCGAAAGAGTTGAGAGAGCGCAAGCATATCACAAGATACGTGCTGTATTTTCAATTTTGCCCCAAAAAATTGGGTGTGAAAAAAATCTCGGCAAGATGGATGCCGCGTTTGCTCGCGGTGGAGAATAAACGCAATCGGTTGGTCGTTTCGGAGGTTGGTTTGGCGCTTTTCCTTCGCAATCCTGATGTGACACATAGCTGTGGACTATACATGGATTCACTACCACACTCCAGAGAAAAAGGATCAGTTGAAACAGTGATTTTCTCAAGGCGATCCGACTTTGGAGATGGCAAAGACGGTAATATCCGCTGACAAGGTAATGGCCAGGGTTTTTTTGGGGCGCACGCAAAATCATCTAAATCAATTCCTTGCAAAAAGGTCAAATGATTAATGGAGCGTATAATGTGTGGTGATTTCACCCGTTCAGCGATTAAATCAAGCAAAAATGTCATTTGGCAAAAAAAAAACTTCTATTGCATTGAGAATATTGCACTGGTAGACACGCATTTTCAATGGCGAAAATTATGGCATTAGAGCTCGAATCATTACAACATCCACCAGAGCTACCAGATTTGCCCCACAATGACTGTTTTTATTTTCAAACTTAAAACAATGGCTCAGCGGAAAATTATTCACGTTGAACGAGGAGGTCATCCCCAACAAAGATGATTATTTAAAAGATTTCCAAAATACTACTTTTTTGGAGGGCATAAAAAAGTTGAAGAAACGCTGTGAAGAAATATCGAGCTTAAAGGAGATTATGTTTAAATATTAAAAAAATATTATTCCCATAAGAATTTATTTGTCTATTTTTTCCTTTTGACTTATTAATCGATTCACATATTTCATCCACTACAATGCAAGAAATACATCATAAAAATAAAAAGTTTCAATACGTAAGTTCAAAGAAACCAACTTAAGTGCATAAATAAAGCTCGTTCGTCCGTTGATTTTATACAAATGAATTGATGTATTGAGTTATTTAAGCCTTTAAAAATGTAATTAATATTTAAAATTCATATTATGAATTTCAAATCCCACATGTCTTCAGGCATACCATCAATACGTAAAACACATGTGACCATGACGCCATGGCTTTAGAAAAAGAGGTCTTTTGCCTCTACGTAATAATAATTAACATTAGTTATTAATTTATGTATTTCATAAATTTGTAAAACTGAGCAAAATTAATTTATAAATATCCAAGTTTTAAATTTTATTATTTTATTAGTTTTAATTGACATTTAAAATCGACCGTTAATAATTAACTGAAGTTATTCCAACATTTTGATTTGAATTTCGGTTTTTCTGATTATTATTAATTTTTCATATAAAATATTCTTTTACCAACTACACACCTTTTCTTACAACAATTTCTTTCCTCTCAATTTTAAAATACGAAAAATAAATTATTTACCATATCGTCGACTACTGAATTCTTGAGGTGAATGTTTTCCATATTTATTCTTTAACAGTTTCGTTGCAATTTGAAATGGCACGAAAAAGTGAACTAATATGCACTGAATCAAAAGAAATTCATGTATTGTTCATCTCACTTCGTTGATTGGAAGCTCAAAAAGTGTTCATAAGTTAAAATTGATTTTTAAATACAGTAATTAATAAAACCAATAAAAATGAGAGCAGGATGTTAGGCATTACATTAAATGAACTATAAATGCAGTGCGCTGTAATTTTTTTTTAAATATCCAGCGTTTCACCCGTTCATAAACTGAAATCTTGTATGCTTAAAGCCTCATAACCTCATTCGCATGAATAGAACTTATAAATTTATGTACCAAAGAATTCTACGTTACATCGTTCTACTTTAACGAATATCCCGGAATTCGTCACATCAGCGTGCAGTAATATATACTGCTGCACTATATATTAATAAAATAGTCATAATATTTATTTCTATGACAGATTAAATTTTGGAAGAAATGGATGGGAGTTAAACGAAGGTCTGGAGAATGTATTTTATCATTTTATTTAATGCTCAAAATGTCTACCTACTGCATAATCCCTAGGAAAATAATTGTACCACGGTGTATGAATTAGTTCTCTATTTAATATGTATAACTTCTTTTCCACTTTTTCCAAGTGATCGGCAATCGCACCTGGAAGAACTGAGTACCTATTAGCTATCCAGAGGTGTAATTCTAATTTTATTTATCCTACTTAACGCCGCATAGAAAGAGTTAATATGACTTTTGAAGTAACCCATCATGAAGTGTTATCACCGGGACTCATAAAACATCCGACGTGGATATATGGACAAATAATATTGAGAAAGGAAACGAAACTATAGTGACACTAAATATAATTGCATGCACTTAAATTCTAGGCAATTTTACCACTCAGGACACTTACATTTATGATATCTTTATTCTTATTTTAGCTTTTCCCCAATTTTCCTCGAGCAATTTAAGAGGCGGTTTTCACTTTTTCGTAGAAAGAAGGAAAGTTGTTCAATTATTCAATGAATTCGGAAACATGGTCTTAATATAAATCTGTCAATTATTCTCTCTCCTCTCGATGAGACCTCTTTCCCCTCCCCTTAGTTCTACTCCATCCTGCAACTCGATGCATTTTATAATCATATCTCATCATATGTGCATTTTTCTACTTCAAAATTAAAACCACAGAAAGCATGCTATGGTTACAGTATAGGGTATACCGGAACAAGGAGAAGTTCCGATTGCTGCTATCCCATTCACGAATCATTGAAGACAGTTTACATGTGTATCCAAACACACGAATTCACAAAAAATAATTGCCATTCAGGAAGAAATATTTTTTTCGAACGGATCGCAATTTTGGCTTGAAAGTACGTATATTAGCAACAATTGTAATTTTTTCGAGTAAAATTCAAACCAATCTGACTGCACCAAGCTGAATATTATTGATGGAGCAAAAGTTAAATTTTTGGACCTTTACAATGCGAACAATACGCTCTCGCAAATCGGCACAGGTGTGTATTCTTCAATATTAAGATTGTTTGCACAAAACAGTCACTATTTGTTATTTAAGGAGGCATTTATTTATGATAATTTTGTTCGTACAATGAAAGATTGGCCCCTTAATCAAAATCCAAGCCCCGCGTAAAACTGTACCTCATGCAAATACTTAATCTCACGATGTAAATCCACGCCTCATTCGATGACTATCATCTCTGTTCAAACATTCAATCCAGGGTAACTATACTGGATTCGTCTATGATGCATAACATTCCTTCGCAAATTTGATATCATTCTAATGTAAATGCATTTTACCCCACCCGCAGCTTCAAATAACCTGTCACACGCGCCGCAGCAAGTGCATCGAGGGATATAACGCCTTCGTTACAATTCCTCCGTTTCTTTCGCGACCGATACGTTTCGTGTCACCGAACACATCATTTCTCCTCACTAACATGTATTGGTGACGGCAGTACAGTCAGGAATCCAACGCTGCTAGTGGGTGAGTTGGGGTTTGGGTTCCCGAAATCCCTTTGGGGTTCCGGCCATTAGGAAGGCATGAGATTTCTGAAGGTACCGGCAAGTGAAAATGCCCCGATATTTAAATGGAGACGAGGGAAGGCGTGGGATAAGGTCGGCTTCCGTCTCGTCAAATTCTATCACTATATTTCCTTTTGCTTACCCCTCACATTCATGCAGTATGCCGCGACGAAAGATCAGGCACAAGGGATCATCGCACATTTTATCAGCAACCGAATATTTTACAAAAATTCACCTTCTTTAAGTACACCCGGAAATGAAGTATTCAGATGCTTATTTAGAAGTGCACTGAAGTATGACGCAGGGGTAGCTGCAGTTTTTATAAGAGGAAGATATAAAACCTCAAAATCCCCATTCACGCAACCAATCTTTGAATAAGTAAAAGTTTTAGGATCTCTGTTTATTTCACTAACTTTTTACCGATATAATCAATATGCTATCCTATGCTGAAATCGTCTCGTTTACTTAATACGTACCTATAGGGCAAAACGGCAATGGTTTTATGATATCGTGACTCATAACAACGCAACTAATCTATAAAAGTCACCCAGAAGTGAATACTATATTTTTAGCAACTAACTAATTATCATTACTTGAGTAATTGTTATGAAATGATTTGATATTTTTGCTGTGTTAGTGGAGAGGTTTTTCTTATGCTTAAGACCTTTAGGACTGTCATTTATTTTTAGAATTCCAAGCATTTACCCAGCATTTACCCATTCTCTTTATTCACTTTGTGCTTAGATTCCGTTCGCATGTCATTATTGAAATTAACATTTCATGGAAAGACATTTAATTTATTCCCAGTACATTACCCTGCTTATTTTTTATCTTCTCAAGATCAATAATTGAATATTGAACAAAGAGTAGCCCCTTTCCACTAGATATTTATTTGAACCATGACTGGTTTTGATGTACTACATAAAGTGACGTACTGATAATGGTGTTACGTGAAGATGATTCGGTACATTGAAACCGGTCATGGTTTAAATTAATATCTAGTGGAAAAGTGCAGCTATATGTTGATTATTGTGTTCGAATTCACCACATCACGTCTGAAACTATACAATCAAGTTAATATATTAGCTGTCTGTTTTACCACTTGATACAAAACCATTCGTGAATGCAATGAACTCTAGTACACTAATTTCGCGCGAGCGCCTTGGCACAATCAAATTGGTATTTAATGCAACAAACTATTGGGTCCTTCTTGACATTTTGAACATACCCACTATATTAAGGAAAAAAGAGGATGTTCGTACAATGGCATCCTCCACTACTTCAGCAGAAAAGCAGCAAGTACGAATGTAGTCGGTCCAGGTTGGTACATTTGCCAGTTAGTTCGAGGACATTGTGCAGCGCACAAAGGCGCAGGTGTTGCCACACGATATTTTAGACAAATTGAAAAGGGAGAGTTTTTTAAACATCATGATTTCAAACCCCCTAAAACCCATTCGCTCTCTTTCCACTGAGGTGTGAGTCCAGCAAGTAAGGGAGGGACGGAGAGAGGGGGGCAAGTAAAAAAACTTCTCTAACGGTAACATTTAGACATCCCCTGAACTGTTAGCTCCGTATGCCCTCCAGCACGGGATTGTGTTAGCGAAGGGGTGTGCGCGTTTTAAATAAAGGCTTTTCACGGCTGGGGGAAGAGAATATGCGGAAAAAATTACAGAAGGCGAGATAGAGAGAGGGAGATCTCGCCGGGTATAGGGGAGAACGTGAAAGGAAAACGTTGGACAAGGACGGGAGAGAGTAGAGGGTAGCAGACATCGAGTCGGACACCCCAGACGTGAAGGCCCAGGGTTATAGGGTTATAGAGAGAGAGAGGGGAATAGGGTAGGCGGGGGCAGACGGCAGTTAGTTTGGTAGAGGAAGGTTTCTAGGGAGGGCGTTATTTGGGATGCCCCCACGACTGAGGCTCTCCCACCTAGCCTATTCGGAACCACGCGAGCGGAAATAGGCTGATGAGACCGGAGGGAGAGGAGGATGTGGAAGCTGCGCATGGAGAGATGAAGGGGTGGGGGTGTAGGGAGTATGCAGGACAAAGACAGACGGACGGAAGGGGTGAGAATCTGGCGACTGGAAATGTGGAGAGGATTCCAGATGACGACCCGGGGTCGCCACTAACCAAATTTGTGAAATCCCGCCATAAACTTACTAACGAGTGGAGGGGCTTTACAATGATGGGGACGACGAGAGAGGCGGCTTGTATCCATCCGTACTAGACCCTTGTGGCTTATTAAAAAGAATGGCAAAGGGTTCGATGGGAGAAGGACGTAGAATTTATACTACGCGTCAGATTAGAAATTATTGGGATATCGACTGATGTCTACATCTTTACCTCCTGGAAATACAATAATTTACGCAAATAAAATCAGAATAAAGTTTAGACAATCAAATAGTCACAATTAAACGCAAAAGTGAAACGAAAACAAGCATTAAAAATCGTGAGACTTTTATAGGTGCTACAACATTTCGATACATTTAACGCTTATCGTCGACTTTACGTTGACATCCACTGTTTGATAGGATATTCCTTCATAACTAAAAAGTTCCGCAACTTCACCATCTTGTTACAACCGAGTCACTTATTCCTTGTCCCAATGTACATCTTCTTTCCCGTACTAACCGCATCAGTTCTATCACAGTACATGCTCCAGATTTTACATAATCTCCTTTCTAAATGATCATACATTGCATTCTCTTACTATTCCAAAATATTTCGAATATATACTATATATAATCTAAAATTCAAGCAAAAACAAATATTCATTCGTTATTAATTATTTTTCATCAGACGAATCAGGAATTCTGAAACGGTGCACACTTTTGACGAAAGATTAGACGCAAGATGACTCCGCTTATTTTTAAAAACATTGGCTATTATTCTATGAAAAATCTCAATGAGCTGTTGCGTCTAACTTTGACAAATAAAATTACAATTAAAATAGTATGATCCATCTCGGTGAGTCGTTAATGGTGCGAATGTTTCTATACCTTATTACATCCCTTACACAGTGATGAAGTCATCGATGATAACCTTCCGACCAAAAAAATACTTGAAAAGGTTTTTAATAATCAAACCACTTTACTTTTCCACATAAACTAAGTTTATGTGGAAAAGTGAAGTGGTTTGATTGTTAAAAGTCAGTATGAAGATTTTCCACGAAGTTACGCCAGAAACCGTTTTACTTGAAAAGGTTATTGTAGATTTGCATTTCGTAAACTATTGTAACAAAGACTTTTCTACAGAGGTGTGTATAAAACCTTACGCTCGATTTGCAGGAAAGCTATATGCATATTAACTCTCCCCTATGCAAGTTCCGACATAAAATCATTCATTGCAAAACGACGACATGGTGAAAAGTTTCCCTTGTTCAAGCTACATATTACATAGAAATGAAGGAGGGAAGGTTTGTGGCGCTCCAGGGGGTTTCATTTTAAATGAAAATGGAGTCAAAATTAAATTTTTCCTCCTCCCTGTCTCGGAAGAGGGGGATAGAGTGGTTAAAAATAATCGTGCCCGAATAACGAGATCCAGTTCTGACCCTCAGGTGTTTTCTTTTAGAGAACCTCGTTTTGATTTAAGTACGGTGTTTATTTGCAAAATCCTAGCACTTAACTCATTCAAATGCGCATGAGCATATTCAAATACATTGTGTTGCCCATAAACACGTTTGCAAACAGTCTAAGGTTGGTTTAAAACATGAGCTATTACGGAAGCATCCCTCTCCATCTCGCTCATTTTCAAAATTCTCCTTTTGGAGATTTCTGAAAAAAATAGTCACGAATCATATTATACTACAACACGGAGACGAAACGAAGGCAAAAAAATTATTCGATTCAAAATATAATTTTCAATAAGAACAGTACGCCTATCTTTTCATTTCGTAGGATTCAACGATAAATCTACCAGAAAACCATCATCCTTTCCCCAAGCGATCCCAGGGGAAACTCAAAAAGTTCATCAGATTGAATTTTGGGCGCATGCATAAATAAGAGCGGAAATGATTTTCCGGAACAGTGCCCATGAACTTCGTCCACTTCGAAGATCCTCATTTCCGTCAAGTACTCCAACCACCGAAGTCCAATGTGAGCCCAATTACCAGCCAGGAGGTCATTGATAATACTTAACATCCTAGGCCGACTCCACATTTCACATTAATGTGCGCCAGAACGTTTTCCGACACTTTATCGCAAAATCGTCCTCCCAGCATGAAAGTGGCAACGCACTTAAGCGCTGAAATTGGCGATTATCTTAAGCACTCGTGAGATTACAAAAAATAGGAGCATAATGTGAAGGGTTCACGACTACTGAGAAAATATAGAAGTTTTTAATTATCTAGAATAGATTCATTGAAATACCATAATTAAGTGGTAATTAATCTCGAAGCATGTCTCGAGCAGAGTGGCCATAAAAACTTGGACGAAGGTTCCAAGAAATTGCGGGAGATACCACGACAGTAACTTTGAACAGAGATATCCGCTAAATGTGCATTATAGTGCAATCATTTCTGGTGTTAAAATATCGATCAAGGGGGATGCTTTTTCCACTCTGAAATTGTTGCATTGTAATAGAAGACGGTTGTCCAATAAAACGTGATCATATCTTTCAATTGATTTAATTCAACAAAATTTCTCATTTATTGTACAAGTATTTTTTTATACTGACATCTTAATGTTTGAGGCATACGTGGTACCATTTTCATTTCAAAGAAAGATGGACCCGAATTTCCAGCCACCACTCTTATGGAATTAAAACTTAACACGGCTTTATACCATGATGAGAGAAAATCGTCAGATAACGTTATAAGTAAATTACTCCGATGGCGGCAGGATAATTTCCTCGTCTGCCAACCCAAAGGTGACGGGTTCAATTCCTGCCTTGTATCCCAAATCTCATTCATATCACGTCAGTGTGTCCAAAAAGTAATCATTGCACATAGTCTGATGTCAAGCTCCAAAAGTGTTGTTTTCGGATTTATGATGAATAAATAAATAGAAAATAAAAGGATAATAATAAATATTGAAACATTCGTATTAAGGCCCATGGAACCGCAGTAGAAGCGTTTCATTTTATAAAATATTACCTTGATTCTACTGATATCATTTTGATTATTTATTTTGGGTGCTTGTAATTAATTATATAGTAATATCATTCCTAAAAAAATTATGTAAAGGCCAAAGTGCTGTTTTTGGATTAATGTAAAATAAATAAATACAAATAATAGGAAATTATTCATAACTCTAAACATATTATTCAATTTATTTTTAAAATGTTTATTATATTATCATAAATAGTTGTATTTGATTTAACTAAAAGGTAAATGAAGCAAAAAAGTTGAATTCACAGTTAACTATTGGAGAAAATGTCTTTCTTTCGAGCTTTAAAATATTCTAAAAATGGCCATCAACAATAACGGGTGACAACTTTCAAACATTAATTGCGGGATTCGGAATTATGAAAAAAGCACACATCTGAATAAGGTTTAGCTGCTATAAAATAACTAGAGGCATGATTAGTTGAAATATTATGGCAGATTACGAATCCAATCGAGTTACTTCATCGTCGCCGGCGGACTATTTAAACACACGAAATTAGGATGGGAAGCGTGCGCTCAGTGAAAACTTCATCATCAAATTGCAATCATGGTTAATATGTGGTAAATACATAAAACTCGTGATGTTATAATCCAACAAATAAAACAGGTAATTTTCTACGTTTCCAAGACATTTTTAGGTCTTCCAAAGATTAGTCACCTTGTTTAATTCTCGATCTTCGAGTTAAAATGCTATGATGATGCTCTTTGGCCGAGGTAGGTTGTGAGTTATATTGACTTTCAAAAAATTTAAAGACAGAAATCAATCCGAATCCTCCGGAAGGGATGCGCATTCTTGACTTTGCAAAAGGTGTGACCTATCGATGATTTCTGTGTGACGTAGTGATGGTTGAATACAAAGGCATTTTATCAGGGTGATGAAATTCATGTTGAAGAAACGAAATTACAAACATATTTTTTTAAGATTAGTGAGTTCAAAAACTTAATAGCAACGTAAGGACAAAATTAGTTTATAACGGGCTAAAAATAAATGTAAAATAGAAAGGCACAGAATGAAAGAACTGTTTATTGGGTTAGGTCAACCAGTAGCTCGACGACCAGTCGGACCAAGAGTTCTGAGGATAACTGTTTGAGACAACCGCGATAGGAACGAAGTGACCAAGAAATCCTGGTTTTTAGGCATATTGTGACCGTACCGAGTGATTATATGCTTTCATGAGATATCCGAATACAGAGCAAGAAATTCAAAAATCATGGTTTCTTTGTTTTCTTCCAGGACCTCTATTTCCATTCTGTTTGACGCTAACGTTCTTCTCATTTGGGACATAACTGGGATGAGCACCATGCTGAACCAGGGACAGTTTTGGTGAAAATTAGAATGTAAAAATTATACCTAAAATATGCCCATGTTAATTTGAATGAAGTACGGATTAGTAGCAGTAAAAGACAAATTGAAAAAAAAACTGCAGGATATACAACCATAGTAACTTTTAACTGAGTCATCAACCAATAGGCCTTGGAAAGACTTAAGCGCTATGTATTAAAGCAATCGACCGGACATCGAGGGATCCCTGTTTGAATTCCGCTCAAGGAAAATTATTTTAACACTTTGAAATAGTCATATTGTTATAGGCATTAGCTGATGACTAAGTTCAAAGTTACTGTCATGGCATTTGCCGCAGTTTTTTTTTAATCTGTTAAAACAGGCAAAAACCCTATTTTTAAAAGTTGCCTTTAACCTCGTGGTACAACGCGCACGATTAAGAATATCTGTTACAATCTATATAAAGTATTTCGTCATAATACCTCGTTCATTGAAAGCCCCCAAAATTTCGGAATGTAACACGACGCATCGGTCAATTAATTGGGTAAGGACTCAGCCGAGCATCGAGGAATCCAGGTTCGAATCTCGGTAAAAGGTAAAATTTTTACATTTTTAAATTGTTGCATAGCAGTAAAAGACCCTTAAATGCCTAGAATTTCATCAGAGCTGCTGCACGGGCGGGATATCTGCGCAAGCCGCAATCAACCGCACCATGCCGACCCTCCAAATTGGAGCAGCTTTGTAGACTTAAGCTCGTCCACACAAATGGGAAATAACTCTCGTTGTCCCTGCGTCACGTCGAATCAGGAGAACAATATTTTGAAAGAATATTTCATTTTCGTCGTGCAACGGTCTCAAAGAGCATTTTGTCTCCTAACAACACTCCATAGCGACATTCCTCTTCACTATATGTATACCACTATGCGGCAGGGAAAAGTCGTGTGGGACTTACGTAAGATTCTCCTCCAGAACAATAAGTTTGACAGAATGCACAGTCATTGTCTCTCCAAATATTGAAGAAGGAAAACTTTAGCCCAGTAGATGCCCGCAATAAATAGCAAGAGTTAGAGTCAGCATTTTGCTTTCCTAGTGAATGCCGGACGGTAAAAAAAAAACTTTACTCCAATGTACGTCTACGGTTATGGTGCACGCGTAGTTTAAGACCGGCCATAAACTCCCATAGCGAAAACGTTCCCACGACACTGCAGGTACAGCACACAAAAAAAAGACTTTATTAAGACATAGTCTCTTATTAGGCTGATCCCTTTTAGTGCTCATTGCGGCACTCGTAAATTGAAAACGGTGTATATACACCGTACAGCGTGACGTTCTTTAACGGCAGCTCCCACGTGTGGACCCATCCCCTAACAACAAAGGTTAGCTTCTTGGATACTTAACGGTTCGTTTCCACCGCAGACTGCATCTGTGCTATAGTAATAAAGGTATTCTGCGAATACTCAGAACATTTTTAAATTCGAGTTTTCGTACATTCATGCTCATTTAATGATCTACCTAATTTAAAAATATGTGCATTTTTTTGTTTGTTCTTCCGTAGACTGTTGGTCAGCAATTCATCGACTTGACTTATGCTTCCGTAGTCACAGTTTTATGGTTCAGTATGGTGCCGCTTTTATAAACAAAAGACCGCGTTCAACGTCTAACCACCAAGTCCATTTTGGACTCAAACCTGCTTGTAGTCCGAGCTTGCTGGCCATGTTCAGTGAATTACCCAATTAAACACTCGCCAGCGTCGTGAATTCACGAGAAGAGTAATGAAGGTTCCTATGGCATCGTACCGCTATGATGCCCTTCACTAATAAGCAAATGGATATTTATAAAAACGGAAGTTACGTTGCAGCACCATGTAAAAGAGGACACAAGTACTCAAGACAGTATTCACATGCATGACCACATTAAGATACTGATGTGATTAACAAGCACCGAAACAGAAAAAACTATCTTAAATTGCCAGCAAAAAATTACCTGTGGAATAAATCATGTTAGAACATGAATCAAAATCATTTAAAAAATTAAGGTTGAAATTATGAATTTATCAGTTTAAATCTTTCCAAATTCCACCCCTAAGTTTTCATAGTTACCATTTCTTTTGTTTTCGGGAATTATTTTATGCTACCTAAGCAATCCTGCCCGCAAACATCCAACTAACCTTGAAAAGATATGTTAAAGATAGAGTGTGACTCTATGTCGACCGTTATTATTGAGATTAGGCTTGAACCTACACCTAGACTTTATCTCCATTCTTCGTCTAAATCCCCCTAAAACATAGACTTTGCGATCGATTTTGATTATCACTCAAAATCAGAGCTGAAATAGAAATGAGCATTTTACGGCATCATCTCGCATCCTTTTACGATGAGCAAATCAGATCAAGATCGATATAAGTTCAGTTATATTATCCTCGAGAGATAACTATTAGTTAAATTGAGTTTATGAGTTCCTACTTCAATCTTAGATGATCTAGGATTTGTTAACGGGTTATTTTAAATATACGAGCTAAATTATTTGTAAATGCAAATTTTGATTTAGAGGTGAGGATTTATTACCAAATAAAATCGGAGTTAACGGGAAAGTTTGGTCATTCTCCATACAAGGTCTGTCCCAAAACTAGTTTCACTTATTTTTTCCTGGATAGACGGACGGATGGGCAGCGGTTTCTCTGGGTTTTCGGGAGGGGAGTCTCAGGAAAGGCAATAGGCCGGTGGCAGTTGGCTCCCAGCCTTTGCAAAGTGCAGCTCGTTCGTTTGCGAAACCTCTATAACGTTACCTCGTTACGCTGTGTCATGAACTGATTATTGGAACCACGCTACGCCATCACATTTTGCAAAAAACTGGGTAACACCGGGAAAAAACTCATGAAATGCTCAAGGCAGCTTATGATGATAACGCTGTGGGCAGATTGGGTGTTGTTGAGTAGCAAGTTGTTTTGGTAACGTAGAGAGAACGTTAAAAACACCGAACGTTCAGGGCGCCCTTCGAAATCAAAAAGTGATGAAAATCTTGCAAGAGTGAAGGCTTTGCTGAACAGGGATCGCAGATTAACGAGTGCTGACCTATCACACCCCACAACACGCCCCTTCGGCGGCTTTCGGGGTAAAATGTAGATGTAGATGATTAAGTCTTCGTATGGTTTCTGATGAACTTGGAATCTCTAAAAGTGATGTTCATCGATGTGTGACCGAAAACATGGACATGAGAAAGGTGTATGCGAAGTTGGTACGGCGAGTGCTCTCGGACGAACAAAAGGAAACTCGCACGCGGATCTGCTAAGAGCTTCTCGACCATTTGAGTGAGAATCCACATTTTTTTATGCAGTGTGCCACCAGACCTCTTTCTCTCCCTTTGACTTAAATCCGTGCTGAAAGGACATCACCATGGCTTGGTGGAAGCCTTACAACAGGCCGTGACGATGGAGCTTAGCAGCATTCCGGACGCCGCCTTCCAGAATGTTTACGAGGCGTGGAAAACCCGCTAGCAGCGGTGTATGGACGCAAAAAGGTGCTAATTCGAAGAATATTGAGGGAATATATCAATTCTGGTAAGAGCTTTTAAAAATGAACTCAGTCCTTCTACTATTGGGACAGACCTTGTATGCGAAAAGTGCTAAAGATCTTGTATTAACTAAGATTTTCTAAAATACTCAATTATTTTGTGTCCATAATGTTTTATATAACTATTTGACATCTTCAAGTAATGACGTGCTCTATGAAAGACAATTTCTTAGATTATCTTAAAATACAATAATTTTGTTATCTCATAACACAGCGCAAGGTCCATTTAATTGAAATAATGTGAAAGTTTCCCAAATTCCTTATGTGGCAAAATTTTTATTATCGCAATCTTTGAAAACTAGATACAATTTTTCCTTTGCCGGTTGAAGAGTGAATCTTCTATCGCATAAGTGCGTAACAATACATTATCTTTTAATGACATCTGATTTATGCTATGTTTCACAATTCATCATTTCAATTAACGGTGAGCAAATCAATTGGCAACATATATTGCATTTATATAAAAGGCACATTTGTCTCCTTTTGCATTACCGTTACCCTATTTTCACTAATTGAATATCAACCAGCGTGCTTTTTGCATAATCAAAGAATAAAGTTAAATATAATTTTTAACTGACTTCATCTTGACCGTCAAGTGTCCGGAATATTAAATCATATCTGCACGTTTGACATACTTAAATGGTATAAAATGCCAAATTAATTCCCCAAGACGCTGAGATTTAAGATTCCACCCGCAGTTAAAAGGTTTCTTTCTCTCAAGTTGGGGAATATGTGCTCTTGCCGTAAGACAATGAACTTGCGGTAATACCTCCCTAATGTCACTTAGTCGCGCTTCTCCCTCCACTTCTGTAACCAGTAATGGTAGCTAGTTGCTTCACAATGTTTTCCAACAGCCCCTAATAACCTCCTCACCTCAGTTTTGCCGATCGTATGTTTCACATTTAAACCAAAGAAACTGACCCTAACATTCCCATAAAAAACCATCAGAGACAGTCCATACTCCTCCCTTGACCGACATCGAATACGATAGAGTGAAATTAAAAACAAAAAAGTTTTTGATCAAATGGATCCAAAGTATATAAATATTGCACGTTTTACGAGCTAATATATACCAGTATCGGATATCAATAACAGGTTAACACCTATTTCATGCTACCATTATTATAATTATTAAGTCCGTGAAACTCATGATCGGAGGTTTTAGAATCTCTCCGTACGCGCCTCAGAAAATGATTAACGAAGCTATGGCGGGAACTGAAAACACTTGATTTTAATGATCAAAGTTCAAATCCGACTTCTCATCGCTTTAATGCAGTCTAAACAGGCGCATATGCCGATGGAGTTTACATTAGTTGGCTAATCCAAATATTAGGCTGATTCGAGTGATGTGCCCACTCCCGTTGCCCATTTACAATCAACATTTGAAACGTCGAAACCACTAAAGCCTAAAGTGGGAAATAATTGGAACAAGAGTCTAAAGTAATTCATCAGTTAAATGGTTAGATATAAGATAACAAGGTGCAGTATGTGTAACAGAAAATCCTTAATTTGACCTACGCCAGAAAATGGATCTATCTCGAGAGAAAAATGATTTCTGGTCACCCCTTGAACACGTGCGCTCGCCGTAACAGAGTGGAATACCGTGGCACTTTTCGATGCCGAGTGAAAGACTCAAGATGTCACGTGTCCCTAGTGCTTGAAGGCCGCCAAGTGTCATTCACTTGGCATCGAACAGTGCTATGGACTTGACGTCTTCTCGGTGCCAAGCTCTCTCCTTTCTCGGTTGATGGTCACCGGCTAGCCTTAAGAACGACTTCCAACTTCTCTCCATTGGGTGGGTGGAGGAATTAACCAAACTTTGAATCCACAGTCAATAGCTGACACATCTTCTTTCGACTGAGATTCAGGTTTGAGCATCTGGACCGAACTTGTTGAAAAATTAAAAAAGTAAAAATTTGGAGATTTGGTGAAACATTTTCCCGAAAGTTAAATTAGTACAATAAATGGAATCACAATAAATTTTGAGTAATCTTTCCATATTATAGAAAGCATAACACGTTGTAATTCTCCACCTATTTCAGTTCAGTACTTCTGGTTTTTACACTAATCTGTCCTCATTAAGGTATAATAATTATTGATGGTCACACAATCACATTTTTCTCATCCCCTTCATATCCCTTCTCCACCCTTCCATTACCCGAATCTGTCGGATTGGGATAACGGAAGGGTGGAGAAGGGATAAGCAGGGTGAAGGAAAGAGAAGAGAGTAGGGATACTGAAGGGGAGAAAATTAGAAAATTAATAAAAATTATGCATTTGTTGCTATAAAATGAAATGGATGTTAAAATTTCTATCTAAATTATTCTTTCGTTTTTCGATGTTTTGTTACAATAAAGCAGCTGCGAAATCATATCGTTATATCTCTTTACACAATCCCTTCAAATGTCAATATCTTATGGTGTAACTAATTGCAACACAGAATTTCTCTCCTCTCCTTCCCCGATCACTCATGTCAGGCTAAAACGTGGAAACAACACCAAGATTGGGAATTTCTCTTAGGTTTTGCCTCAGCCGTCCTTTAGAATACCATTCCACTTTGGATTTCCACTACGCCACTGAATGCAGAGGGGAATCAAGGCATAAAAGGAAGTGGAAAATATAGGAGGGCAGTCAATGAAATCATTTCATCAGAGCCATAAACAAACAGAGCCAGGAGGAAAAACAAAAAAAGTTTTCTAAAAGGATTTCCTTTCATTCATGTTATTCATAGCAGCAGTATATACCGCGTTAGGGTAGATCTTCTATGGTCCCAGACACAATGCACTAATATGCTTCAAAGAACTGACTAATACGACAAATAATAATACCCTAAGGCCTCATGCCACATATTACAATGCCTAGCTTGGATGCATTCTACTTCCTATAATTCAATCCATAATTCCTATTCTTTTTTTCTCCCTTTGCCTCGTTTTCCTAACATTTTCGTCTCTATTACATCCTTCTGTATCCCACCGTCTCTCAGTGTCTCCTGCATTCACTTATTCTACATCCTTCAAATGTATCCCAAAACCCTTATCTCTTTTCCTATAATGGCGTACATTTTTTCCTCTCCTTTTTTCAACCATTCTGCATTTTTTTTCCTTCAAATACATCGTGACACTCCCAAAAATAATGTTCCGGATTGGTTTCTATCCTCTGTCTCCAATTACTGGTGCTTTATTAAGTTAGGATCCTTCACCGTTTGAGATAGTAATGTCTTGTAAACACCGGTGTAACCATTTCGAAAGGCAGGTAGGACCACGTTGATAAATTCACATTCATTCATTCTTACACCTCCACGTCCCTACCGGTCTGGAAATCCCTATCGTTTGTGCGCGACACCCTTCCGAGCGGGAGGCGTTGGATCCGTGATTACAGATAACATCTCCGGCATTAAGGCTCCTCGTAAGTATATCAGAAGGAGAGATGGAGGGGGGGGCTCCGACAAACCTCCCCCCCCCCTAACCCTTTCACGATTGCCTCAGGAGTGGTTTGACGCTCGTGCGCCCCAAGAGGGATCGGATTACAGAACTTTGTCATGTCCTCGCGAAATCCGTCGCGCAACCCTTTCGTCCTTCCCCGACCGGTCGACCAAACCCTCCATTCTGTCTCTCCCAACCACCCCGTGTTTCACCCCACTCCTCCCAAACCTCCCCCCACCACGTGTATATAACGCGCGCACGCCTTTAAACCCGTTCTAATCCCCGTACAACGAGACGGGCGGGGCGTCGAGAGGAGGGGGTGTGGGAGGGAAGGGAAGAGGATGAGGGCTACGAGATTGATTTGCGGGTCGTAGGTCAAGTGTGCGTGTGTATGCCGCGGGGAGGTTGTGCGTATCGTATGTGTGTGTGCGCGGTCGAGTGTTCCATTAGAGGCGCGGTTTTCCGTCTCCGCTTCTTCCTCCCACGCGCGCTCCCCGGCGTGGTAATTCCGGACCTCCCGGAGAGGTCGGGATAGAGGAAGGGAGAGTGGAAGGGCGCCCCGCCCGGTTGGCGTGCATACCTATGCCCATAAATCCCACCTTCCTCCCTCCCTTCCTCTCCCCCTCCCATCCCACTCGGCGCGTTCTCCCATCACGCCTAAGGGGAGGGATGGATGTCTCATTATTTCATTACGTGACTGCTCGGAGGAGAGAAACAACGGAGGTGGGTGGGGAGGGATGGAGCGGATTATGCACCTGCTCCGTCATCCCTGGCGCATTTGAGCAAGCTTAGCGCCTCCTCGGGCGGAAAGAATTAATGGTTCGTCCCCTACGCTCTCCTGATACACTTAAAAACGCACCTGGAAAACGTCAGAATCGTTCCAAACCCTTAAAATACTACCCGAAACCAGAACTATTAGACTCACTCTACTTCACCCCCATTGAGTGAAATATAAAATAAAAATGAAAATATTCAGCAATTTACACGTATTAATTCAATTCGATAATTTGAGGAATGTACACTAGACAAAATGATTTTTTGATATGTTCTCCCTTAGATGCACGGCCCAAAGCTTACATTGAAGGAACCTATTATTTAAACCACCTAGGTGCAACGTAAAGTACCTTTTCAGGGCAACAGCAAATGTAGAAAGTTTATATGGAACTTATGAGGAAGTTTTAGCGCTATTCCGTAGGCACTGTTTCATACCAAGTGCACGAAACTACTTTAAAGGAATTAAATGTGCATATATTACGGAAATAGAGTGATGGATCCTAGCCATAAAGTTTGGTTGACGATCGTGCATGTACGTCAAAACTTCGACGTCCTTGAATAAAAGCCTTAGACTGTGAACTAAAGGGTTAATGTACAGCAATTAATTTGGACATTTAACTGGAAATTATGAATGCTAAATTAATTATTCAAGTTTTAGTAGATCAAACCGTTTCTTCTACAAATATACTCTGGAGAATGTCATGGAGAGCATACGTATAATAGCAGTTTCGTTGAGAGTTGTAAACTGGTGCACATGTACAATATCGTCAGCGTAAAGTTTCGACATAAAAAGGCCAGTCAAGAAATGGAAATTTCATAAAAATACTTTAAAGAACTCACAGTGAATTTCCTTTATTGAAAATTATCTGATAAACACACATGACCGTCACGACGGTGACAGAAAACGATATTTTCACGACGAATTTCCACATGGAGAAAATAGTTTAACTCCAAAGCACTGACATGAATACATACTTGTACAATACAGCATCTAATATATTTCCATCAAGAACAGGTAATTAGTGTTCACATCAGACAACTGTCGATTCGGAAAGAAAGTGCACGACTCTAAAGTGAATAAAAAATGCAGACAGCAGATTTCTGTCACATAAGTTTAAAAAAAGCTATATTTTTGCATTACCCCTGGGAACTAAAGTATTCATTTAAGTCACTTTGCCACTTGAAAATATCTCTTTAATTTGAGCAAGCGCGAAACTGCCGAATATTTAGATGCCTAAGGCAATAATTTTGAACATATATGAAGTCCCTCCGAGAAAAAAAATCTGCCAATTCGCTATTCTAAATTGCGTCAACCCCTCGATCATATAAATACAAATTCTACGTTTCCGAGATCCAGTAATTTGCTTAGTTTTCACTGTATAAGGTAGAACAAATAGAATATGGACGCAAAAATCCAATGCGCAGGAGATTTATAAAATTTGGCAGATGAAAATTGCTGCTAAAAAAAAACAGAGGATTAAAATATTTTCAAGTTTTTACCAAACACTACCGATTTAATGTTTGCAGAGAGTTACTAACTTACTGAAGAGCCTACTGAACGGGGCTTACCTAATTTATTAACCGAAAAAAAGGGAAATTAAGAAAACTACAAGGGAATGCAACTAGTCTGAAAAAAATAACACCAAGAAAATTTAGTCCATAATTTTGGCCATTAAAAGGGTTATCTATTTTTTTTTGCTCATCCCTCTTTATATTTTGGGGAAATATTTTAATGATATTTCCATTTGAAATCGTTTCCTCGCATTTCCATTATTCCCTCAGACAAAATATGGGTCGTGTATAATTCGTCCGTACTCTTTTTTTTATCTTTTCAAAAATATTTAACTTGAGCAGATTAATATATTCTTGAAGCGTTTCGTCTCTGCTGACGTAGAAAGAATACTCTATTTTCAGGAGGGATGATTCAGTGAAGCGCTCGTTTTTTTCAAGGTACTACCCTCGGCGCAAAATTGATATCCTTGAAAAATTTACTATTTCACAAATGCCATAGGTATTTATGTATCATTAAGTATTCATTCAATGCAGCTACATTCAAATGTCGTAAACATTGTTTCAGTGGTGACCAATTTAGAACGCAATGCAAACATATCTTATTGCCAAATTAAAACTATCATTTGTGATATTAATTAAGAATTTGGTCGATTCTCGAAGCAAACAATACACTGAAAGTACGGTATCTGCGCTTTTACAAGCCTGATTCGCACGATTTCGCCAAAACAATCGAGTCCAATCTGATGGCGGAAAGGACGGCGGCTAATCCAATCAAGCGTCGAAGTCGGGTGTGATCGATAGAGAACTCGCCTAGAAAAGGGCACGATATACGTAAAACTCGAACGCCCGATGTACTTCCATGGTAGTCAACTCCCGCGTGTAATTGCCGCTTCACCGCAGGAGAAATCTGTAGCTTTTAGCGAAAACAACCGACAATCACAAACAGACCACGGGTTGCGATGTAAATCGATTATATGACCATCATTTCCTGTCACCACGTCGCGGCTCCGCAATGGATGCACGGTTGTTCTGCTGTTGTCTCCGCGAAATGACACTCAATCGTCCCGTTACGAAGGCAACGGTTTTAGGAAACCACTTACTAAATCAACCACGAGTTCACGAAAATCGAAAACTCTCCTCGTGAATTAACAACGATCGCAAATCAATGTGTGACTCACCACTGAGCAGTAATCAACATGAAGGCTCGTTTTCAATAGGTGATGATAGAGCTCACCCAGATTAAACCCGCAGGTGTGTGAAATTCATACATGAAGGGTAGAGGGCTAGTTCCTTTCCCTCTGCCACCCTCAATTTTCCACGGATGTTCGGCTAAAGCATGGCATGTTTACGCAATTGAATACTAGGAACTACCCACTTGGAACTTTACCACTGCATAATTTCCCCAAACATGGTTCGATTCTCATTCTCACCCGAGGTTTAATCAAACTCACATCAATTTATAGCTCTGCAGAATGCCACAAATATATGTAGTAAGGGAAAATAGACAACTATTCATTGATTTTTAGAGATAATTGTTATGATTTTCAAAAACCATAGAGCATTGCATATCAATTCATTATGGAGAATCTAAAATGGTGGTAAATTAATTTTGGCTTTAGCCAATTCGAAGATGATATTTTGGGGATGAAAAAAATCCTAATAATGTTGTTTACAGCAGTATTTTTCCTTTACCTTCAAGTTTTCACCTCTTTTATCTTTTTAATGCGGCACAAGAATCATTCTCTCTAATTCATCACTCAGCGTATGCCGTTTGTATTTACCCATTAGGCAGAGTGGTTCCTATAATTTACAAGCAACGAGCGACTTGAATTTCTAATTTCCCAAATCTTCCAAATTTCCAATAATTACGTTAGGCTTTTTGAAGATACTTCAACAAAGAATTTTAACAGTAAGATTTTCTCTTTTCCCATTTAGGTTAGAATTCATGTATATTTTTCTGTGCAGGCCCTAAGATATACGATGCGGATTTCAAGTGAGGCCCTACTAACGCGAAAAAATATCCATATACTTTTGTAAATATTTTCTCACTAATTGTTTGATTATACCTACTTAGTTTCTCGCGAGATATAAAGACTGAAACGGGTATTAAAGGTGGCAGGTATAAACTCGAGTAGATAGAGCAGCTCACTTACTTACGAAGTATTTCTGACAAAGGGGGATAAATAGTAAGGATATCAAAAGAAGAATACCGTTAGATAAAAGAGGAGGAACAGGAGAAGTTGATGACTGGTCAATACGTAAAAATGTAAAAAAATAGAATAGTTGAAACTTTAACACGGGGCGTACGTTGAGAAAACTTAGCCAACGAGGCAAGTGGAAAAACGTTGACTGAAGAATTGTTAAATGCAGGCGTGGAGAAGAATGTAATACATGTAATCGACGGAAAGAAAAATAAACGGGGAAGTTTTAAGTCCTGTTGGGGATGAGAGGCAAGGGAGGCAAGAAGTATTTCGATTTAAAGATGGCTTATTATAAAGAATATTTTAGAGTAATTACCTCTTGTTGAGGCTTATGCATGAGATAGCAGCAGATAGTAGCAGAGGTACTGGGTCTATCAAAATTACCCTGACCAGTATAACATCCTACTCTCAATAATTTTTTTTCTATGCTGGAGGCTCGGCAGTATATACTAAGGATATTTTGAGCTCATCTCATGGACGCTAGTAGCCAAAGCAATCAACACGAGATGCTAGAACTCACTGTAAACAAAACTCTAAAGAGTTTTAAATTCAGATGCAGATCCACAACGTTTGTCAGCGAAGTAATGCAACGCTACTCGTCTTTTTCGACGCCAAAGTCGCTATTCATAAAGAATCAGTACTCAAAGAGCAGACAATCAACGCTGCTTACTACGTGGATGTGCTCGAGATAATAATAAAATTCCCTCCAGAACGCGAAAGGAGATCGCCAAGACCTAGCACTCGCACCACGAAAACGCTCCCAGCCACGCCTCTCTGGTCGCCCGGGAGTTACTGGCCCGGGAACTTGGCACAACACGGCCCCTGCCCCCCTAAAGCCCTGATCTGGCTCCGGCAAGCAGACTTTTTCCTGTTCCAGAGAATCAAGACCGATCTGAAAGGAGTCCCTTTCGTGACCACCGAAGCGGTTCGAACCTCCGTGACAAAGGGTCTAGACGAGGCTCCTATCCTTCTAGGATGCGTACAGCATGGCCGAGTCGCTAGCAACAAAAGGTATATGTTATTTGGGAATTATTCGTGAAATTTAAGGATTTGTAACGATACCTTGAAAACACTTTTTCACAGACATAATTGCATTAACTTATGGACAAACCTAGTAAGTCTTTCCCTGAAAGATGCAAGGTCTGGATGGGAGCATTTGGTCAACAGCCAACAGAAAAATTAATTAGTCGAGTTACTTTGTTATTTAGGTCTTTCCGGAAGAGTTAATTTATCGTAAGGAATATTTCCTACTGTAGTTATTACGGATTGTGAAAGAGAAAATATATCCCTAATATCTATCGGTACTACAGTCGATTTCAGTTTCAAATTTTCATTGTGGTCTCCCCTACCCATATGATGCCATTCTAAGATTAACAGCTTTTTGTGTCAGCGTTAAACATGAATGAATTGTATTTGTTTGACTTTAATCAAGAGATGTAGTCTTTGCTCATCAAAATATAAAGGCCAGTTCATCCTCCCCTGTACCAACATCACCGCCTTAACAAAAGGCACGACAAATGATATCTGTGGCTTTCCATATTGTCACCGCTTGAGATTTAAATGACATTATATTAATTTTCAATACTCCCCACGGCATTATACGAGATTCGAATACAAGAGTTTTGGATCATTTGACGAACGCTCTAACCGCCGCAATTTCATGCTCTTGAGGGCAAATAGTAAAGTGTTCAGTGGTATTAAAGTGAAGATTGGCTGCGTGCCACAGATCCGATATCGAGCATTACGAAGAACGATGCTCAGGAATTGGAGCCTGAGAAACGAGTAAAAGTTATTTCGGTTCCCATACCCATCCGCAAATCGACCGGTTCAGCATTAAATCCGCCACTTCCGCTCGCTACGCACTCGTGCCGAACGTGCAGAGTGGTTCAAAACATGGCTTGGCGATATATTAATTCGACCTTTCGTACCCGCATCTGCACTACCGCGATGATGACGAAAGGCTTTCAAACGGATTCTCTGGAGGCAGCCAGCTACGGATGCAAATAAGATGTGAGCATGAGTAACGGGAATGAAATCTCGGATGGACGAAGAGAGCACGTATCTCGGTGACGGAAAGCCATCACGTCCCGCCCGACTGCTAACCCGCTTGATTCACATGGATTTCCTTTTCAAGCACGAGAAGAAAACGTTTTTTACGCTCGATATCTTTTCTTGAAATCACATTGACCGTAAGAAGAGTGGCAACCTGGCTAATCAGAAATAAATTAGCTAGCACAACTGAATACTGTTGGTACAGCGAACAGAAAACTTTTCATTTACTCTTTCAATTAATTCGTGTACATTTGCGAGTGCATATATGCAAATCTTTCGACGAGAAAAGTGACGCTCACATCGGTCACACTCTTGACTATTTGTGTATCTCTCCAAGTCCGCAGTCTTCGTTCACATCCCCACATATTTCCCATTGAAAATCTTCCCAAGATCGCTCATGAAAATCCGTAGCAACACTCACAGACTCCATGGGTTTTCGTGCATATCTACTTGAAATCCTGCTAATATTTCCACAAACAAACAACTTACTCCACCGAGTAAACAGAAATATTAATCCGGTGGATCCATGCACTCTAACAAAATTTTGTGAAATAAAATAGGAATCTTCTACCCGTTTTTTTCATATTTCGGCACGCAAATATACTCAAGTTTAATTAAACACTATTTTTCTCCCATAAAAGATAATTGTAACCTCTAAATTATTCACATTTATTTTTAGACTATCTATTTTGGGCTATCAATTAATAAATTACTTCATCTACGTACCAACTTTTTTTTTTATTCTCAACTATCAATTTTGCCGAAATATATTTTTGGAAACTTCAACCATATAGTACATACACTGAAAATTAAAAGCATCAAGGACTTGTGGTGAAAAACTGAAAAAGCACTCTAAGACTTCCCAGAACACTTACTCCTGGATTTTTAGACTTGACTCGCAACTGAGAACCATTTGTACACCCAAGAGGGTCGCATTGCACAACCAAGAAGTTCAGAAACTTTGTGTGTTACAAGGTAGGACCTTCCTTGAATGCAGAGTACTGTTAGATAAACCGATTTACGAGAACCACCAACTCTTTTTCTAAGACATGTCTATACACATATATACAGCTTTAAGTTGCATAAAACTGAGGCACAATCTCAGGAAACGAAGTGGCAGGATAACGGTTTGTATCTCTCTCGTGAGATCAAGATCCTTGAAATGCGAGAATTCTCGTTGGGTTGTCATTTAATAAATAGTATTTTTGCATGTATATCAGCTTAGAGTGCAATTTATCAAGCCGGAAAAATTGTATGGAATAGCCGAATAAAAGGCAATCAAACTTTGTCATATTAATATGCTATAAAAATGCCGTAGTAATTAATTTCTCGACCCGCACTATAACTAAGAGCCAAAGTCGTAATTAACAGAAATAATCAAAGACTATATAATTTTCAAAATATAATTCATCACACGTAGTATATGCCTATTTCTTAATAAAATGAAATTTTAATCAACGGATTTTAAACGTAGTACCACGATATTTACACTATCTGCTCTCTCGTCTAAGATTCCCATCTACGTAATTAAACACTGAACTAATTTCTCCTCAGAATTTTAGTTTGAGCAAAATCTAGAAATGGCATCTGTCCTAAAAAGCTTGATTCTTAGAAATGCTGGATGACTAATGGATAATTTATTGTTTTTATTTTTGTGCAATCTGAAAAAATGACAGCATAAATGCTAACCTGACGACCAGATAAGATTTTTTTTAGGATATTCATAATTTTTTTCGTAAGTGAACCTGCTAAATTTGTATGTAAGAGCAAGTAATTTACGGACATGTGATCAAACCACCACTGCTGTCAACTCGAAGGTTGTTTGATAGATGAGTGTGGGGCTCACCTAATGTTACGCATTAGGGCGTTTCATATTCACATTTCAGGGAAGGGGCCCCAGTTCATTTCCCTGTCCCATCTATTGTTTCCTATGAAGATCTTGCATCCAAAAATCATAGTTTGGGTGTAACTGAGGGTGTCCAGACATTCCCTCGGGGTCCAAACCCGTACCCTCCAGTCAGTAGCCCAGCTCACTGGACTACTACGAATAAAATATCAGTAACAAAACGTAAAACCCTAATTATGAAGCACATAAAATCCTAATTTGTGAAGGGGCAGCAAATGATAATCAGCACAATTTGTGGCAATAGTTGTATGAATTAATATTGTTTTTATAATAAATACATCTGCGAGACATTTTGATAATACTCTGAAAGGATATAAATTCAGAGAGAGGCCAAAAGGGTATACATTTAGATATCCGTTCGCACTCGACCAAAGCTGACGCCATGTTTCACGTTAACATCATAATTGTGCTGCAGCTACTTTTCCGCCAACGGTGGAAATTGAGCATAAGGCACAATGACTAATTTAAGTTCAGCGAGTTGAACACCATAATCCTTCGGAAAACACGTATGAGAGCGGTTTTATCACCGAGTCATGAAATTTTATGATTCGATGGCATCATGCCATGCTCTGTCGTGTGACAACAGATGAGCAGGATTATTTCATTCGCCAATTCGATCATTTTTTACTGTGACTGTACGTTATTCCATTACGGTAGGCATAGGTAATTTCATCTCAATTCAAGGAAATATCTTGGGGACTAATTGGGCTGGCATACCTACCGTACAATTCCTGGGAGTGGAAAATGATTGAGAAGGACATCGCTCAATAGATCGAAAGCATAAGGAGATTATTGCATATAGTTAATGGGAAACTGTAAATGCTAAGTAAATCAATTAGTTAGAAAGTAACTACTTCTGGGCAATATAATTTTATTTTAGCCCCATTAAGACAAGCCCTATTTATTTTTTCTTTCATTAATCTGTTAGAAGTAAATGTTAAGTTTCTCACCAAACTGACAGAAAATAGATAGCTAAAAATATGTATCAACTCAAATGATAATTTATGCCTAAAATTATCGAAAGAAAATGACAGCAGCAAAAGTTCGCTGTTCTCTTCTCCCTCGTCACGGCAAACTTGAATATCCCCTCTCTTTAAAACTTCAGCACTCTTACCTCACAAAATCTTCAAATTTCCCGTGCCTAAGTAATCCCTTTGCCCGCCCAGGCTAATTGGGAGCAGTCAGTCTATTGTACCACGCTCACTTTCATTATTCCTTACATAAGGTAAGTTCCCTGACATTTATTGTTTACGCGGTTTTCCGATCTGGAGCTTTGTAGTGAAATCTTATAGGCTCAGTGTCATTTAACAATGTTATGCCCATCTGCAATTAATTCGTAAAACGTTTTTCTATTGCTGCGGTGTGGGTAAAAAAAATTTAGGGAAATGGCATCAAATTAATATTTTGGCGTTAGAATGGCTGAGTGGCAGCAATGAAGACGCAGTGCTACGGAATTTAAAACTAATTGGGTGAAAGGCAGCTCGATATTCAGCTGAATTTCGCTCACCACAATCTCCGGCACATCAGTCACCATCCCCGAGGGAGACGCCGGGGGGAGGGCGAAACAAATGAAAAACTCGGAGCGGGACGTTTTTATTTATTTTTCCGGTTTACTCCGACAACGCATCCCTTCAACCGATTATCAAATATACGTCACCTCGACAGCGAACGTGAGAAGGAAAGGGACGGACAGGGGAAAGAGGGAATGAGAAAGAAAGGAAAATGAACAAAGTAACGGAGAAACGGGAAAAGGAAGAAGATGAGAACTGAGATGAATGAAGCAAGTTCCACGAACGAGCGTCGGTGGGGCAGAGAGCGATTTTCACCGAGAATTTCCGACAGGGAGCGCCTTCATAAATTCAAAAGAAAACACCGAAACGTGTGACACTACCGGAAAATGATTAAGATAAAGGAGATCAAATTTAGATCGGCAAAATTGACCAGAGACGACGCAAGGACATGTTAGGGTAAAATTCATGTAAATTTACCTGAATACGCCAACATCAGTTGGGAGATTTTTATAATTTCCTTTTTCTCATAATAAAATTGATTTCATACCGTTTGAATTTTCTTGGCGATTCGGTCATTTTGTTAATTGTGCTATTTAAAAATGATTCCTTGAAACTTAGGTTCTTTCTACTTTCAATATTTTAGATAAACAGAGGCACTGTAATCCAATGTGCAAAACCCTGAGCTACTAAACGGTGGACCCAGGTTCCGGGGAACACATCTGAGAAATCTCAGCTTAAACAAAGCTATGTGACTTTTCGAGTATAAGATCTTCCTGGGAGAATGCTGTCAGAAAAGAGAGAGGAGCAGGCCTCCTCCCTGAAGTGTGAATTGAAACACGCCGCCCTTTGGGCTTTCTCAAATGCTTTATATGAGTTAAGCCCTACCCTCATTTATCAAACCAACATTCGGGTTGATTACAGTGGTTGTTCGATGCAGGTACCAATAATGTCAGACTTGAAACACATTTCCTCGGAATTGCCATCATAATCGCACGATTTACATATTTTTCATAGATTCGCAATCTTAATTTGGCGTAGGGCCTACCATCTGTACAGGATTCGCCCCAGATTATCTAGAAATTATGCATTGAAACATCCCATGAACTGAGAGGGTTTTATCCATAGTACCTACTTTAATTGGTGTACTATTCGTGCATTTAGATCTCTATAAAAATGTGAAGGGTTCCCATGCCTTACGAAGAACATGTTCGAGTACCTACATCCACTATACATGTACCGAAAGATGTGAAATGAGAAACTATTCATTCACCGCGCGGATTCTAACTGAATACAGACTGCTGAAGTCAATTACTGAAGTTTAAGTGGACGTGAAGGAACTAGAGAGGAAAGGTCTAAGGAAACTTGGGGAAGTCTTCCGTGAAAGTTCGGTCTCATCATGCGGCATGTGAGACGAGAGTTATGAAAGCGAACGAAATGAGAAGTCAGTGGAGGCAAGAAAATACGACAGATGAGTGCAAATCGGAGCCGCACAAAGGGCGGGATTGATGGTCCAATATGATAGGTACTACCCCCGAAATAACGGCATGGAAAATAACCTTCATTATTTTAAAAACTTCATTAAAGATTTATTCAATATTTAAAATTTAAATTCCAAACCTCAACTGTACCCATTAAATTTCCTATCGGAATGTTTTCTCAAAAATTAACGGGATGATCGCGTCCCAGTCCGAAAAAAAATGACACCCATTACTTCTTGCGCTCTACTGGCCGAAATGCACCCTCTCTCGTATTATGATGGAATAAAGAACACATTTAAATGAATTATTCGCTGAATTTTCTTTCCAAAGGAAGGAAAACTTAAAAGCGAAAGTAATGTATGCATTTTTATAAAAAGGATTTAGCTTGCCTAGAAGATCAAGAAGGTTGGGAAAGAATGAACAGTCATAAAAATGTTCAAAGTATCCGAATACGCATAAAACTCTTCTGTACGAGTTCACTCCACTCATTATTACAAGTCGGCTGGAAAATTGCGCTACAAATAATCTAGAATAACTTGTTTTTTTTACCTAATGTTTCATAAAAAATATAACTTCCTAGAAGTTAGAAGCAGTTAAAACTTTGTTTATTTAATAGGATGTGTATTGGAAATGATGATGGTAATTATCAGATTTTATTCATTACTCCTCGGTTACTCGTCACTAATTTCGAAAATAACTAAATTATTTTTCCCATAAAAATTAAAGTGCTCATTACATCATAATTAATGGTTTTTGCAGGAACGACCGTGCCACTCAAAGCCTCTATGTACGAGCATCGTGTTCGCGTTAGCAAAAATTAATCGCAAATTACCGAGATCAAAAACAAAAATTTGTGGTCGTCTCCTGTTGCCTCTTGTCATCCAATAGATTGTAAATTGTTATTTATCATATTTCTTGTAAATACCCTATGCTGATAGCTGAGAAATTGAGAACTTAATATATAATGATGAAATGGCATAGAATATAGTATGCCACTGTGAATAGGTAAAAATAAATATAATAGACCGTGAAAAAAGTAAGGCCCTTCCCGGTATTGATAATTTTGTAATAATGCAGCCGAAATTCACAATGAAGAATATTTATTTACATTAACGTATACCTGTAGAGATATGCATTGAGAAGCTGAGAAGGAGCAGTAAGTGGCTGACGGCTGATATTGAAAAACACGGTATCCCAAACAACATCTCATTAAAGCATTTTTCTATCTTATTTAGTAATTTCTAAATCCCAAATATTTTATACGGATGTGGATTATTTAGGGATTTTTGAAAAAAAAAAGTTCTTCTTCATTTAAATATCTCCTTTGAATAAACTACTAGTAGCAATTATTTTCGAAATAAAAAAATCTCTTCTTATAACAGTTTTAATAATATCAAAAAGTCTATAGCGGTTTCGAACAGGAAAAATTAAGATCTCCTAGCAATCCTTATCTATACATGCTTTTAATGATTGTGAAATCCTGACGAAAAACAGATGTCAATAGGAAATATACCAAATTTTCATATATTTTCATCTTCACTCAGTGAAGTTTTTGTAACTTTCAATGCAATTTTACAATCCTCCGCTCTTTCTACCCCTTCATGAGATCTAGACCTTGCCTCTAGCGTGCATTTCGTAAAAACTTTAAAAATGCATTTAAAAAATAGGAGAGAAATGAAATCGGTACCGATAACGACTCAAACGAAGACATTACCGGGATTGGTCCAACCGTTTCATCATTTTCAATGATATGAATGAATGCCACGCAAGGGTAATGAATGAGCGAAAAATACGCGAGGGACTTCGCACATTGGAGTGGGCGTGGGAGTGGAAAAAGACCGCAAAGAGTGAAAAATTGACTGCAGGGATGGAAATTGAAACCGAAGGCGTGCCGGGTTGTTGGAATGTCAATTTCGGCACAGAAAATGACCGGCGGTGTTAAAATTGAAAATGAACTATTGCGTGTCGGAACTGTGAAAGGAGCAAAGGTGAATATTGATCGGGAGATGGATTATTACTACGACAAGGGGATAGAAACGTGATTCCACTCTCCAAACTTAAAATCTTCAATATCATCAACGTCAAATGGGTGCGCATTAAGTGATGGCCATCACAACTCGCAATAAGAACACAAGCCGTCGTCCTTTTTGAGCTCATTATTTATGCTCGATCATTACAACACGCTCGATCATTTCACGACTAAATGACGAAAAAGAAAAATTCGGCATTTAATGAAGACAACATTGATGAAAATGCTGGGTTCCACTTGCTGTTGATTGAGTGTTCAAATTAATTTACAGGGTAAGGGATTCGCACATCACTGAACGCAGTTTAAAGATACATATTTGAGAAGAGAATTTCCAACTCCAGCAATTATAAGCATTTCTTGACAAATGCATATCTACTTGAAATATAAATTAAGAAGAAAATTGCATTCATAGAGAAACAATTTTTTCAAAGGAATACAATGACAACCGTCACAATATTATTAAACTTTACTACCAGCAGCGAAAATAAATTATTTCTTTAGACGAACTTTCTCATACTAGAATGGGGAATTTATAAAAATGGACTATAGTTGCAGGAGAAGAAATAAGTATTTAACAATAAAGGGAAAATGGGTTTTAAAGGGAACATCAAGCGAAAAAAAGCCACCAGTTCGAAGTAAAAGACATTAATTTATATTTCAGTCGTTTATTTTGAGAAAATTAACATAAACGCCTCTACCGGTAAGCGTCAAATAATATTTCCTCTCGGGCCTCCTTTTGAACCCAAATTGACCAAAGGTTAATCAAAATATATTTTAATCATCGGAGGAAATTATACAGGCTATAATTTTCAACACCCTCGAATAAACGGCAACAATTTTCTTGCGCGAAATACCTTCCCTCAATTTAAATTAAAACTATTAGCCCACATGGAAAAAATAATGTGTATATTTATGGACGCTTGGGTAAACCTATTTTTCAAAGTCTCAAAGTCAAATGATAAACACTCCAAATATTTTCATCCGATTTTTTTCCCGAAATTAATCTTCGAACGTGTGAACACCTATATCTGACATGTACAGAGGGGATTACACCCCATAGTATAACCCAGAATCCAGGGCTAAGGGCATGAGCTGATAAGACGAGCATAAAAGGCTAAGAGGGACGATGAGAGTTATGGAGGGAGAACCAAAACTGAGGAAAGGGAGGAAGTGGAAGAAGAATAGTGCGGAGTTGACGCGTATCAACGGAAACGAATGTAATATTATTTTTTCACGGTGGAGGAGGGAAGGAATACGGGCGCGTGGATGAAGTGATGGACGGACGCGAGTTAACGGGATGGAGAGAGAGGAATAAACAACCGGGACCGAGAAAAAAGCACGTATCCCCCGTGGGAAATGAAGGCGAAAGGATTGATTCGAGAAATGGGGTGGATGGGAGAGGGATACGAATCGCGTTGCGCGGGTCCAAGGGGTGGCGCGAACGGACAATGAATAGGGAGGGGAAGGATATGTGGTGAGAACTGCCAGCGCCGCGCCGACTCAGGCACGAACGGCGAAAAAAAAAGTACAAATCATCGACGGCGGTCGAAGAACATCCACGCTCGAGAGTGCGTCATCGTTCGCGCTGGCCTCCGTAGAGGTGAATGTCGAAGGTTAGCCAGTGACGGGATGCTCCAAAACTAGTTTGGATGTGGAGCACGGGAATCGAGTGCTCTTCAAGTGTTCCACCTTGCACGATAGTGCGTCCGCAGAAAATTATAAAAGCAGATACTAGTCTGCGAAGCCAACACGTAGGCCGTGTAGGAGTACCAAATCGTACGTACGTAATTGAAGGGAATTATGAATGTATATCGCTGATAAAATTTAAAAATAGACAGACAAAAGGATGTTTCCATGAGTAATAATTCCCCGTAGCTTTAATTTAATATGCAAGTACCCTCAACTGACACCTTGCACAATTTTCTGTCGATCTTATCGAATGAGATTGGGAGCCATTCTAAGAACGCAGGACAGACAAATGTAGTATATACAAAGTGCCTGAGGGATACCGAAGACGGTAATAGAAGGGAGTGTGCAGGAAAGCGAACCAAATGGAGGGAAAAGGAAGGCATTGTGGAAGGAATTGAGGGAGTTAAAAAGTATTAAGATATATAGAATGAGTTATTGTTATATTTATTACGATGTTTAAATGTATTTTATACCCATGCGCTAGTTTTTTTTAGGATTTATGGACAAATACAGCGATTAGTACCATCTAAAAATGTGTCCATCGAAAACAATTGGAAGACTACAGCCAATTATACGAAAATTAGAACTAAGTATTTGTCATTCAATCAGTTTCGTGCATTTCAGTCATTCAGTCTCCACGTAAATGAGTGAACGATGGTGAGCGATGGAAATTAGGCCACTGGATTTTTTATTGCGGATTATTTCGTGCCACATGGTCATATACGATGAATTTTTTTGAGACCTGTTTTTCAAATATTGGGAATATTCACACAATGATATCGTTGTTTTATCAAGTATTAAGCGAGACAACGAGTTTATTAGTTTATCTGTCCCATTTATTACTTAAATCAGATAATCCTGTAGTGAGATGTGGCGTGGGATCTTAGCATACTATATACATCCCTCTAAGAAATAAACTCTGTGTTTGCATAATTGCACAGTGTTTTGGATATTTTGTTCAAAATATTTAGCAAATTATTCTAATCAATAAGACTACGACCTAATTTTATTGAGGCAGAGAGGAAAAGACCGCACATGTCAACGAAGTCAATTGGAGCGTTTGAAGGCTAATATAAAGTGCCGGGAATCTTTTTACAATTGACTTTACAGACTTTGTTACCAGTATTTCGAGTCACATGTTAATTAGATATATGGAAAGGTTCATTATAACAGCAACTTAAAGAAAATGCACACAATCATTTTAAGTGATTATTAGTTAATATTTGTTATTTCTATTAATTTAAGTAAAGCCGCTAAGTAACTGTGATCATGGAATGGGGTCTTATTATAATAGGAATAATTTGAAAAGCATACCAGTTATTGGAATTAATAACTAATGCTTACTTGGTAAGGGTCATCTTCGAATAGCTCGGTCGTTGAAAGGGTTTGATAGTGACTCACCTGTAAAAGAATATGAAAAAAATATTTATGAAATTAAGTGCCGGGTAGAAACAAACACGTTCATTATATGTAAATTATGACTTTTAAACATAGTGACTAAGATAGAAATGTAACCGAAAAAATCAACAACCGCGAAAATGTAATTGTTTTACGCACTGATACTGTGACTGTGAAGCTATAATGTTGACTAATCTTGAGAAAACACGTAACTACTAGCTATAAAAGCACATTATCATTACAAGTATTCGCATTAGCTGACTGGTTTGGGGTAGGTATCTGATGTATTCTGGTCACAGTGTTTGAAATCCCTTCGCCAATGAAAATGCCCTGCCTTCATTTTTCTCGTTCCTTTGGATTTCTCCTAACAATCCTCTCTCCTCCCCAAAACTACCTAGCACTTCATCGTTTGTTTTCTTTCTATTCAATTAACCTTCTCCATCCTTCTGCACACTCATATTTCAAAAGCCTCCATCTATACCTATCATCTTGCTTTACATGTGATAAATATGTCAACGTAAAAAATAACGTTCCCATTAAAGTTATAACCAACCTTTTCTTTACATTCTCACTCAAAGTACCATTAATTCCCTACTCTTTGTGAAAGCTTCTTGTCTGACACATTTCTCCTCCTTATGCTCCTAATAATTTGATCATCTTGGTCAAAGCCAAGTCAAGATAGGTAAACTACAATTTGCTCTAGTTTATGAACTCCTATTTTAATATTCAACTTAGCTCCGATCTTTCTCGAAAAGCTAATAACTTTTGTTTTGTATGAACTGATTTAAATACCTATCACAATGATTTTCTAATATTCTCAGCAATGCTTGCAACCCCTTGGCTGACGAGCTAACTAAAACTCAATCAACCGCAAACGGAAATGATTTTATGAATTGCCTTCCGACTTTTTCCAGTCAGTTCTTTCCATGCCCTTTAGCAATTTCGTCCACACGTATCCTCCGCGTTGAAAAGCAAAGGCGATAATGGACACCCCTGTCTAACCCCTCTGTCTAACACTGAACATGTTGACTTTCCATCCTCCACTTCCATCTGAACAGTCTAAGGCATATGACGGATATCCCTTAAAATCGATCTACTTCATCCGCAGTAGATAGATCTCTTCCCAAGAGGCATGGGAAGAACTGGAGGTAGGAATGAAAGTTGGAGGGAAATTCGTAAAATCAGTTAGGTTCTCTGATGGCCTAGCTCTAATTTACCAGGCAGCTAAGGGGTTGCAAGCATTGCTGCGTGAATTGGAGGTTCAGTGCGATAGATATTGGATGAGAATCAATATTAATAAAACAAAGGTTATGCTATTTTCCAGAAAAAAGCCTAAGCTAAGTATTAAAATAGGAGGGGAAAAAATAGACCAGGTAGAATAGTATACGTATCTCGGAAGTGTTTTGGACTAATACGGTCAATGAGTAGGGATCTAAGAACTAGAATTGTGCTTGGAAAAGAGGCTTTCACGAGGAGAGAGTTGATATAGGGACGTTGAGAAAGGATGTTAAGAAAAGACTCGTAAAAACTCTGATATGGAGCGTACCTATGTACGGTGCGGAAACGTGGTCGCTGAAGCACGAGGATAGACGTAGACTGGAGGCTTTTGAAATGTGGGTGTGGAGAAGAATGAAGAAGGTGAAATGGACCGGAAGGAAAACAAATGAGGAAGTACTGGAGATGGTGAGCGAGCAGAGGAGTTTGTTGAGAGAAATCCTATGGAGGCAGGAAAAATGGATGAAAGGTGTATTGAGCGGTAGTGGAATGTTGAAGAAGGTAATAGAGGGGAGAATGTTGAGCAAGCGAGGAAAGGGCAGGAACAGGATAGGGATGTTGGACGAGATGAAGGGAGGAAAGAAGTACACAGAGATGAAGAGGTACCTGATGTAGAGTAGGTTGCTGGAGTGTGTTTTGTTAGGAGTCCGAAAATATAATTTGGTAGTTGTGTCCAGCCAAAACCTACTTTAATTGGTAGATTATTTAATACGTAATAATCCGAATCCGTTCCCAGGATACTTAGAATTCGTCACGCCGTTTCTAATTATGTGCCTAGCCAGAATATAGGGTGACTGATATATCTCTGAATTCCTGGGCATTTTCCAGGTATATCTAAATACTCTGTGGCAGTTAAACCAAGTACTCTAAAGCCTGTCTTCTCTATAGATTTCTCCCTACAGTCATCGCCTGTTCTTAAACCGTAGTCCCCTGTATCACTACATCTCTACTTTTGCCTATTATTTCGTTCCAAATCTCGGTCACTTTCAAATGTTTTCATCGAGAAACAAACGCAATAGCTTTCTCTAATTAATCGTTTACTCTCTCCACTTTTTCTTCCCATTATTGTTTGTTGGCATGTAGACCTGAATAATGACCAATTTAGTATATTTATCTTTTACTTCCATCTTCCACAGTTCTTCGAATTATCCATTAGAAAATACGAACTCTTTCACCACGCCAAGTAGTCCATGGGGACGGAAATCCATTTATATCATATCAAAATTCATACTTATCCACTACTTTCTCCAACAAAATCATCTTCATGATTAGAAGGTAGGCGAGGTAGTTAATTCCCTAAGAATCCACCGAACACAAAATAATTTTGACCAAATACCTTTTAATAAACAGTTAATCAAATCATTCAACAAAACTTCGGTATATTCTGGGAACAATTTTTAATAAGCCACCAAAAAAAAGGCAATTGGCACAAAGTGAATTATTAATTGATAACAAATAAAAACTATGCATAGTATTGTGGAAAATTCACAGAAAAACTTCGCTGCAAAGTAACTAATGCCGCATAAACACATTTCCTTTCAATATTTCTTTGATGCTCACCGGTTTTGTCCACCGACACCTGCTTCACCTGAAACATGCTGGCAAAAAATACTAGTCAGAGCGCAGATGCATGGTTGTTATGTTGGGTACAGGGATGACAAGCAAAGCGGATGAGATCTTAACGCAAAACAGATGGCAAAGATGAAATTAAATCCCACAAACGGTAGCAGAGAGCGGAGCGGAAAGAAAGAAGTAAGACGTGGATGCTCATCATCCTGCATACATATTCATAACGGTACGAATGTGCATAAAAAGAATGAGTTGGTACGTTTAGTTGAACTAACGGACTCACCGTGGAAACAGAGAAAAAGAAGGGAATGCTCTTTCGTATGAAACAAAGAGAAATATATGTTGAAGATGCTCTATTTTTTTGTAAATGTGATGCAAATAAGACTATGATAAAAAATAGGACGAACTTTAGTGTGCATACCCCAATCCTTTGGGACAGCATGCGTAAAAATACTGACTCATTTAACATTCAATTACACAATAAAAATTTTTTTAAGAGATAACGAAAACGTTCACCACAATTTTATTCGAAAAAATCATTAAAATCAATAGTATTTCCGTTGGGAAATTCATTAGGGTTTTCAAAGCAGTTGGGATAAAACACTGTCGTATTTTATTGAATTAAAATGTATAGTGATATATATCATACAGTAAAATTGTAATCGTTTACCTCTTAAATGTATGTAGTCATCTGGACGTATTTAACTCGAATGGAAGGGGGTTCCACAGTTTGAAAGAAAGAATAAGAAATGATATTTGGTGTGTGGTGGTCTTAGGAGTTGGGAAATATTATTTTTACCGCATGAAGGGAGGCATATGTTATGTGAATATGAAGAAAGCTCAACTCACAATGCAGTGCGACGGAAAAGGTTAGCTTCTTTAATAAATTCTATACATGCTGCAAACATTCTTAATGCATATGGAAATGGCTACCTTATGTGTTAGTTTAGCTGGGAATATTAAAAACTTACCTCTAACGGTAGTATGCTACCAGCAGAAAATAAGAACCCTGAAAATAACTATTTCATAAATACTAAAGGGCCCTATATTTTATGTGACAGCACAAAGAAAAATAATGGCTTGCTAAAGCAGCAAGTGCGTATTCGCAGTTTTGAGGAGGATAATGAGAAAACACTATAAGCAAGGAACTGCACCAACTCCATGCGCTTATATAAAATATCTGTCATTTAAGCCCAAAGGTACTTAGCTCCCCTTCTCCGAGGTTACAAAAATATTATATAACAGTCATCAATACTAAAATTACAATAACATAACTTTAAAAAATATCCCCAATTGATAACATTAATAAAAACTGCCATTTTTATAGCATTTAGATATTGCAAAAACAACATCTTATTTGACGGAAGTCAAACAAATACTAAACATACTGACATTGGATTTCAAAATGCTAAATGAAAAAAATTCGAATTAAATAAATATTATATTTCAAAATCATGTCATCATACCCTTATCTTATACTCAGCGCTAACGAAACTTGCTGTCACGTCAGAAAATAAATCATCTAGCCAATTCGGAATTACTTGCTGGAATATTGAAAAATATTTCACTCAAAAAATAAGTAGGAATGAAAGGCAAGAGAGAAAGCGAGTGACTGACGCAGTTTCACGACCAACCGTTTGACGCTCTTCTCAGATGAGTCAAGCTCCGATCTCCGCCCGAATATACACCGGCGACCATACAGATAGATGCGATGAGATTCCGCATGTAAATTGGGGACTCGACACCGATTTAATGAACGTGAAATGCCCTCATTTTGGAATTCACACGCATCACGCATATAGTGCATCCTAACCTTCAATCCGAAATCGATCGAGAAGCATCAACAAAATTAAGAAATATACCCCATACTCCAAAAAATCCTATTTTTAATAAGATACGCACAGATTAGGAGGGCATTAAAATAAGCGTCACAATTAGGCCAATCAAAACCATCTCAGATAAAAACAGTTATTTCATTTCACGCAAGTCACCCCGAGAGGGAACGCATTGCTCTCATATCCCAATGGCTTTATCGGTGGCATGCGTTCCTTAATCTCTTAAACACCACCCGCTCAAGTCTCCATTATCTTTCGTGCTTCCATCTCCTCATCTCAAAAGGAAATGAAGGATCTTCTCGAAGAATCTCCCTCTTTAACGTTTAATTCCTTTCTCACCGAGAACCTCATCCCGAGTAACGCTCTCCCGCCCCCGCCATCCCACGCCTGCCGACACACATTCCAAAAGGAATATTCCCGAACGTAGGAGGACCTAGTTTTCCCGTCGTGAAGACCCAGTTTGCCGCACGACGCTCTTTGCTATTACCTAATTATACGGTTGCACTGCTTTTTCTTCTAGCGTGCCCTACTGGTGGCTGGCGCCTTTGCAAAATACCATCCCAGATCGAAACGAACCTACATTCACACATCGTTACATAATAACAGGCGGACTGGTATGCGGAAGGTACTGTTGTGACAAAATCCCTGAAAATATGGATGAAGAAGTATACAAATGGCAAATTGATATTCATTATTCTTAATACGATACTCTTTCACCCTAACTATGTGATTTTTCGGGTACAAGGTCTTTCTGGGAAACCATAGCCGGCACAGGGAAAGAAACTGGGCCCCCCTACCCTTTTGCGTGAATTTCACACTCCGCCGAGCTTAGTACTGGGTGACCTCTACAATCACCTACCAAACCGACCTACGGGTTGATTACTGTGTTTATGGTATTATTTTACTCTTTTTGTAAAGATCGTTATTTGAGACATGGAAAGATGCATATTTCAATCTAGCTTTTAGGAAGTATAACTCCATTGTATTTTCATTATTGTCCAGCGGACCGATTTTGCTTGGGACTTGGGTTTCTTAAAAGAGACCTACCTATACACAGCATTTTCGGGTAGACGTTGGGAAATGTCTCAAATACAAAATAATAACGTAATCTTCCGATTTGGGAACGAAATAATTCCGAATACTAAACTTTAAAACATACACTTCACGGTTTCAGGCTACACTCGGTGAAATTGCTTGGTATCCATATTAAAAGATGTACTTTTTCACAGCCTTCAACGCAAGTTAAGTTTTTTTTCGGTGGACATTCTAATAGTGCGCGCGCCACGTGAAGGTTGGAGTTGAGAGTGGCACTCAAATTATTTGACTTTAAACTTTACTTTTGAGCTAAACGTACGCTGTAGATAAACAACCTTAGCCAGTAGGTCAAACCAGATTAATTTCCGTAAAGATATTCGACTACACTATATTATAAAAGGAAAGATTATACTTGATGGTGGGTTATTCTTTTGTGATACAGGCAATGTCTCTGATTTGTCTGTACGAAATGTCGTTTAGATTTAAATTCATAAAAAAGTCATGTAATGAAATACTGGACCCAAATATTGATACCTGATTCTGCATATAAAATAGTAGACGGCGTTAAATTACTAGCATTATTTGAACGAGTTATTCAATGCACTGGAAAATTTGTAAGTACCCATAAGAATACTCCATTTCCACCGAAAAAAAGCTTAACTTGGGTTAAAGGATCTGTAATGAAGAAGAAAAGGAATCGTTTAATTTTGCCTTTGGTCACATTTTAAATATGGAGTAAAGTTTTGGGACCGATCGGGCCACATACGTTTCGGTCCTGATCGTAGGAGTAATATTATCAAAATATTCCAAGGAATAATGACTTTCTTGGCGAATAATTGTTAAAACGAAGGTAAGTGAACAGAGATTATATAGGAATTAGTATTTTGTACTTTGTTTGTTCTTCCAAACATGAGCAACGCACACGGAAGCAAGGATTCAAAACCTAAAGTACAGGATATTCCACTTGATTTGTGACGCCAAGTGACTTATTAGTGCCCAATGACGGACCGACATACCCGACCACACGGATAAACAGAGAAATAATGGGCATATTTTAATTTTCTCTTCCCTTACTGAATTGGTGATCACAAAAACTTAAGCTGAGTGTTCCTACAACCGTATTGGATAAACTTCACCGTAATCTGCCATTCCAATATGAAACAAATGAGGTAAAATAAGAAATACTGCTGACCTAACATCTCTTATTGAGACTCAAGGGGTATGATTTAGATTAAAATAAAAATATTCGTAAGTGCATACACTCCCCATTGTCCGCTCATCGCTACTCCTACGATCAAACAACATAGCAGATAGCCATATATAACCGTTGACTCATCGCCAGGAAATGGATGGTGGAAGCATTATCTTATGCCTCTCCCGTTAACAGCATTGTGCACTTGGAACTACCTCCCGAAATGAATAAACCACGCCCAGCTGACGCACGGACGGGCGGGCCGATGGCCAACGCACATATGGAGCGGATGAGATATTAAACCTAGATGACTAGAAGAAACGATCCACTATCTACGTATTAATGTGTTGCTACCCAATGTACTGTTCAATTAGGATGCTGTTTGTGATAGTTACTTTTACTTTGCCAAATTAATTAATGTAACTTCTTTGGATTCATATTCGCTACTGCCTACGTGACAGTCTCGCTTCATTCCACAAGATGAATGATTTCCCTCAATACCTCCCCGTTTCTCACAACCCAAATTGAAGTATCTAGCTCAAGTCACATTTTTGCTTAAGCTTCGTTGGAAAAAAATGACCGTCAAACCACTTCATTTGCGCATATTATGAAGAGCGCTTCATCTCTTCGTTGATCTCAATCCCGCAGGGCTTGTGATGCAGTTGAGGTGGCAGGGAATCATTGCGGTAGGTACGACCACTTATGTTTGAGCATGGATTCGAATCTTGACGAAAGGATGGATATTTCAGAGATATTACGGTTACTCCCTCTCCGGATGCTGCGTGGAGAACACTTCTAGTTCAGTGCCTCGTTTGCCGAATGGGATGCTAAAGGTTGGAGAATTCCCTTAAGAACTGAATGGGTTAGAGTCGAAGTCCGTGCTCTTCTCCGAATCTCTCTTTACTGTCTTGCCTTCACATCACGATCAACTAGTTATCCTCAATGGCTTAAATGATAGCAGAATCAGATCGCATACTACGTACAAAAAATAGCAAGGAGACGTGAGGCAGGCAGTGTTTCGCCTTTCGCATTCCACCGTGACTTCTTTGCTAAGTGCAACACACGAACCGTGTTCTTTAATGACCTTGCATTAACATAGTGTACGGAATCCTCTTGTTTTAGAATGTAAAGTACGGGACCTGGTACTGCCGGTTCGCTAAAACCATACAATCCTTTATTTGTACAGAATCGATATTGGGAAGTGGAAACTCGAAAAAAAATTTGAATTAAGGCTCCACAGAATGGAATCACAGAGTTAAGACGAATTCTAGTTTTCTTAATCTCGAACAGCATCACCCGAAAAATAACATTCATTATTTCAAGAATGAAACAACATAATAATAATTTTTTTATTTATAATTCATTATCAAAAAAGCAAATCTACAATTATACGAAGCAAGTTTGGATCTCCTGTGGATACGAGGAACTAATGCACTTAATTTTTTCATACTTTACATCAAATCTTAAAAAAAACTGGCTTTTTTCTTTTGAATAACAAATATTTCAGTTTATCAGGATTTAAGATTTGGAATTCAATAAATAACTGCAGTTTTGAGATAAATGAATTTAATATCTTGATTTTACCCGAATCCGTAACAATTTTGTCAAACACTTAAACCGTCCATTCTCCAAAGTCCATTTCCATACGTAAGCAAGTAAAGCTGTATAAAAACACTGCTCAGCATAACATACTGGATAGCCACAGCGGAGGTCTGTATTGAATTCCGACGATGGAGATTTTTTCAGCGCAATTTCGATCTCTAATTGAGTGTCGTCTGGAGAGGACTTCAAGTGAAATACAAGTAGTCGCAGCATCCGACGGGGTTCATTCGTTAAAAAGGGGGATACTGCTGACTCCGGGGTTCTCTTTGTCCTCCTTTTATCCCTCATTATCATATCTATGGAGCGGATTACTTCATCTGTTAGTTTCATTTCCCAAGAGTCAATATTAAATCATGAAGGAGCACTTCGCCAGAATATCTGCACGCAAAATATCCAACGTGAAACATTGTTACTATTAACTTCTTCACTACCTTTACCTCAGCCTTACGTATTTATAAATGATAGTCTACTTTTTATGGTAGTTTTCCGATGGACATACAGAGTAAATGTAGTTCAAGTTCTAATCCTTCAATTCCGCAAACGTTTTACCTCTTTTTACTCTGCCCAACATACCTCTGACTTTTTTACCTCTACCTCGCTTACTGACATTTTCTCCTATATCACAGTCTTCGACATTCCAACGACAATAAATAAGCTTTTCATCCAAAATCCTGGCCTCCTTCCTTCCAACAGCCATCTCCCCTTCCATTTGACACCCAGCATTTCTTTTGATTTTCTTTCCATCCATGCTACTTTCACCAATTCCAAACCCACAATTAAAAAGCCTCCAATCAAAGCATATCATCTTACCTCAAAGACCATGCTTGACTAGAGTTTTTATTCCAAGGAACTGCGGGAGATGCTGTGACAGTAACTTTCAATGGAATCATCCGCTAAATGTGCATTAAAGTGCAAAAAATTCTGAGTGTAAAAATCATTCGCCTTGGCCGAGATTCGAACCCGGATCCCGGTGAAAGCGAATGATTTTTACGCTCTTAAATGATTGCATAGAGTCCTAACATTCTTTAAAAAAAAGGCTCCGATATTTTATTTTCAAGCTTTCGTACGTACTCATCCTTCGCAATGTGATCTCTTCAGGTCATTAAGGGTGAGGGAGTGAATTGAAGTAGCCAAGCTACTCAGTTTGAAGAGGACGCCGAATTAAAAGGCGGCTAATTAACAAACCCAGAGACCAGATGAGCAGAAGAGAGCTCGGTGTGGTCCGCACTCATTTCTCCTCCTCCCATTAGGGCGAAAGTACCACAGATCACGCCACCACACCTCCCAACCCACGACCGTTTGACGGAAGGAGAGAGAGAGACACCTTCGTTTGAGTTAGGCGGCTTCTTTCGAGCATGTCAGCTTTCCGACGACGTGCTAACGCCTTGGGCGTCCGTCGTCCTCCAGTCCCGCCTCTGAGCCTTTTGACGCCATGTCCAATCACACAGCCTCGATTACACGCCACGGTGGAGTCCATCCAATCTCTCGTCCCCTTTGAACGTCTTCGGGAAAAATCGATAAAGTATTTCCCCCATCCTCACCCCTTCCGTCTCACCTCAATCCCGTGAAAGCATTACACTCTCTCGCACAAAGGTAATTTTATCGGCCCGATATCTTTCCTACTAATTTATAGGAGCGGATCTACCCGGCCGAAAGAGGTTTTCCCTTTTAAGACCTGCGTCGTGGAGGGAAGCTGGTGTTGTGAGGGGAGGCTTTACCGACTCAACGAGAGGGCCCGTAATCACCTGGGATTTTTTTTGCTGTAATATGTTAAGCTGATTCCGAATTTCTTCAGTTAAATCAGACAAGTAGGGACTAAATTACATTTTCTCTTGAGCGTGAATAACATTTCAAAGAAACTCCCCGCGCGTCATTCAGATCATGCATACAACCTCAACCCACGTTATTCCGCTTGATCAAGAGGGACATTCAAAGAGAGAGTTGATAATTGCCATGATATTTTACGCTACTCCGTGAAAAAGAAACTCATTAAGATGGCGCAGTGGAAACTTAATAATCTTTCTAATAACTTTCTGGTTTTTTTGGATGCATGGTAATTGCAAAAAAATATGGTATCTGAAATTAATGTTATATCATACTCGAATATCCCCTTTCAAGAAAGTTATATCTCGTCCTAGAGTATCAAGAGGTCTGAAGTATGCCTACCTCTAGAAACATTAAACAACCATTTATACCTCTAAAAAGGACAAATTTACGTACTTTAGACATTTCTCTATGAATAAAAGTCTAAGTCTTTCAGGGGCATAGTTTTCACTCAAAAATAATTTTATACAATATGACAACTCAGAACACAGCGGATACTGTAAAACCGTATGCATCGATTTAAGTAGTGACTGGTGGGACAACAACAACCACCAACCGCACCCCCGACATATTTTTTTACCTTAAGGATCTTAGTTATGTTTGCCAATCCAAGGACAGTTATGAATAAAACTTGGGCACTTGAAAAACCGGCATTGGAAATACGTAATTAAGATTCCCAATTAGGCACTTTCGTTCTTGCAATGTTTCAAATAAATTCAATGTTCGTAAAGCACTCGTGAGCTGGATAAACGACGGGTTCGGCGAGCAATATATTTAATTCTCAACAGATCCAAATAAATTAATGCATTACAGTGGATATTTTTTTAGGATAAATCCACGTATTTATGGGTTCATACCCGAGATTTTTTAACCAAATACCGATCCCTTCGGTACAAAATTCTCAGTGTCACTACAGGAATACATGGCATAAATGTAAAAAAAATAACCACCTCAAACGATTTCAAGCAGATATGAATTCAATGAATATCGAAACTAATAAAAATGAATTCATATTCCCTAATGGAATTCAAAAACAACTGATTAAGAAACATGTAAAACAATGTAGCGCTATTAAAATCGCCTATACTGCTAAAATATAGGCCATGGAAATATCACCTAAATTGCATGAATGCTATTGAAATTGTACCCAATGTTAATTTGCAAAATTTATACTGTGATATTTACAATTTGTAAAAAAAATTAATCACAGAACGTTTTTCTTAATGGAGATTTACCATATTAATTGAATTATTCATTCAACTCTAACTTCACTGCTAGATGACATTTAATCTGATGAAAATAGTAGTGCAGATAATTTATTACTAAGAATGGTACCATGAAAATGTTTTAAATATGAATATCAGTTTACATTTACAGTAGATTGCTTCAAATACGCCGTAATCAAAATTCCCGTTTTATATTTTTAAAATCACTTTCAACGAGTAGCATACAAAAATAACGAATCTCACATTAAAACACTATTTACTAAAATTAATGGATAACACACGACTACTCAGTGAAAATGATCTCATGAAATAGAGGTAAATAAAAGTTTATGGCATATTGAATTGTCAACTGTTGGTTACACAAGGGTCAAATTAACAGAAAATGACTTTGCTAAAATTAATGAATAACATATGATACAATTCTATTTTTAACTACCACTTCTGATTTATTTAATGCATACGATAATAATAGGCAATATTATATCATATTTATCGTCGCTTTGAAGCATAAAAACTGAAATGAAAGCCTCATACCCCCACTATTATTTCACTTAATGATGAATATCTACACTGACGGTACCACCCAGCAGGCGTCATCCCGACCCCAAGTCGGTGAGATTTAAATACCTTAATGAAAGAAATTAAGCGTCGTACTCATCAAAGTCGCAGAATATTAATTGTGAGCATCTCTTTAACTGGTTTTTATAAACTTAAGATAACTAAATCCATAAATACTGTAAATAATTCTATAAAATACTATGATCTTTCATTCCGTACCCGGCAGGGCCTAGGAAGGTAACAGTGCACAATGTCATGCATGAATATGATTGAAACTACACCTTATTTGAAAGACTTTTGTTAGTACAAGCATTAAATATAATAATGGCATTAATATTGTGAATTTATCAGCAAATATAAATAAAGCATCATGATATTTTGATAATATAACGGTTCGTGATAATGTATATTTCCTTAGAAACAATAAATATCCAGCTAATCTCCAGAAGCATCTCAGTGGGCTTTCAACGAGAAACAGAAGATGTCGTAAAGAGTATTTCGAGCGAAAATACATTTTAGAACAATAACACGGGAAAGGGAATAACACGATTATTCGCCCATAGGACGAAGAACCCGGCAAGCGAATGCGCACCCTGCATTCACTGCGCATCTATCTAGTTTAATTCTGCAAGACGAAATGTTTTTTTTTAGGTCCGCCTCATCCTTGGGGAAACTCGATCCCTTTTCAATCCTCTTCCCGCACCGTAATATTTCCGAAGGTCTAAATATTCACCTCTCGCTGCCGACCACTTGACGCGTGTATCTCCACCCCTCAACCTAGGTCTTCCTCCACTCCACATTTTCACACCACCGCGAGTGACGCTTCAATTTCGTTTCGCATGCGGCTCCTTGAGAAACACGATCCTCTCCCATCCACTCACTCCCCAACTCTCCAATCCCAGCATCCTTCTTCTATTACGCGAGCAGAGACGTTCCGACAGCCACCACCCTTTCCACCCCCTCCCCCGCCCTGGGTTTCCCACAATGGGGCTTCTGAGGGTTCTCACCCGCCACCCCCACTAATTCCCCCACCCTCCCCTATCCCCTGACGACCTCTCGAAAAGCGCTACTACCACACCTCCTCGAAATCTGCGGGTCGCCCTCAAGATGCGACAGACATTTCGCGACACTAATCAACAATATTCCCTGCGCAGCGACGCCATACGTGTAAATTGCTTGTTGCTGAGGGTTTCGCCTTGCGGAAGAGAACTCTCCTTTTGAGTCTGAAGCGATACAAATCTACTGCGGCGTAACAAAGTGGAGACCGCGCACACTAGACGACCTACCAGCAGTCCTATGCGAGCTCGAATACTTTTCAGTCGAGGAGATTACCCTGAGGTTCGGCGATCTAAAACTGCCTTTGAGGACTTGTAAGATTTAAGTGTATACTGCACCATTAGAGCATAATTTTTTTTTAAATTCATAGCCATTAATAAAAGATTCTTGCTCGTATGGCAGAACATCTTCGGAGTAACAAAAACTCTATCTTCTTCATCCTTTCCTCCGTGACTTTGGGGAACGTAAAAGATGCATTTTCCACCAATTATCCGAGTTCTGTGCCAGTACTTTTAAGGTCTAATTACTCATTTTCCTAATGCCCGTGTTATCATCTTAGTTCTCAAGGAAATCCGCTTATTATTTTTTCTAAAAATTTGTAAAACTCCACCGTGTCACATTCCCAGCCCATGTGATTCATACACGATGCATAATTATTTCTGTGGACCTGTTAGGAGTATATTCGTTAAAATGGTCAACTAGGTGATGCAGGGAGAAATCTAAATCAAAGGAATTTTAATAGGCTCAGTTAGCTGATATTTCTTCGCTTAATTTAAGGGGGTACTGGTAATTGCTCAACTCTTGTCAAATATGTGTTCTTCCAAAAATACAAGCACCTATCAAATGATTGAACAGGAGTTTCAGGAAATAACTTTTTAGTTTCCACATAAAATAACTGATTTATTATCGACTAGTTTCGCTACGCTGTAGCATCTTCAGGAACGTACAAAGAACATATTTCGTTTTCACATATACTCGTCCGAGTTGGTGCGGTTGGGTGGGTGGGATGGGGGGGGGAAACCGCGCTGCCTGGGTGGGGGCGGTAAGAGAGGGGTTGATTGTGAGTAGCGGGGAGTAGGGAAGGATTATGGAGGGACGGTTGGAGGGAAGGTTATTCGCAGGGGGGTAGATTGGCCGTGGGAGTCATTAGGGATAAGTTGTGGAATGTCCAGGAGAGGGGGATGGAAGGGAAAAAGGTGGTCGTTCGTTAATGGTTTCTTCTCTCTTAAGGCGGTTAATATCTCCAACTGTTCCTTGATGTCCATCCTCTTTCCTTTCTCCTCTTTGTGTAGTAGCTTTGGTATGAAGTCTGCGTTGTGGCCTGTGCTGATGAGGTGAGCTGCAAATTGGGAATTCCCTTTTAGAGTACTGAAGTCCCGCTGATGTTCCGCTGCCCGGTCGCGGAGGCTCCTTCCCGTTTGTTCTATGTAGGATGCCGCGCAGTCCGCGCACTCCAAGCTGTAGACTCCACTTTGGTCCAATTTGTTAGTGGAGTCTTTCACTCTAGGGAGCAGGCTCTTCCTATTGTTCTCACTGTAACATGCCGGTCTTATGTTAAGGTCTTTAAGGAGTTTGCCTATTTTTCCGGAGGTAGAACCTAAATATCTAATACGTCGCCATTTTTCTTTTTCGGTGGGTGGAGGGGGAGTGTAAATCAGTTTTATGGCTAACATTTTACGTTTTTTGTCTAATAATGTATCAATTAATGTATCAGTGTAGCCGTTATTGTTAGCTATTTGTTTGATGGGGGATATTTCTTTAATAAGTTCTTCGTTTGACAGTGGTATGCTAAGTGCTCTGTGTAGCATGCTATGAAATGCTGCCAATTTTTGGTTTATTGCTTGTTTAGATGAAGTGTGTATGACTTGTTCTGTGCAGGTAGGCTTACAGTAGATGGTAAAGGCATGTTTTCCGTTTTTAATGGACACGGTTAGGTCGAGGAAACTAATTTTCTCATTTAGAAACTAGTCGATAATAAATCAGTTATTTTATGTGGAAATTGCAAAGTTATTTCCTGAAACTCCTGTTCACAATGTATTTCCACAAAGTCTCGGCCTCAACCATCAATCAATTCAATTGATTGACTATGGGAAGAGGTATGCTCTGAAATGGAATGATTGAGAAATGCAGAAAGAGATTTTTTGAAGCCACAATGACTGCTGATACGGATTAAAGAGGGTGAAGATTCATTAATAAAAAAAGGGCGGCGAAGTAGCAGAACAGGAGGTATACTATATAGGATTTTTCGGACTACAGGCGATCATTTGGGATTGTTTGGAGGAGGAAGTGTGCAATGGAATAGAAGATATCATTTACACTCCATGTGGTTGCTAAGTGCGGGGAAAGGGGCTAGCGGTGTGTAGTGGGGGGTCAGGTGAACTCTGCCGCGAAAATTTGCGGAATGTATCAAAGAGACGAAGGGAGACATGTTCCAAGGAGAAATGCAGAATGATGATTTTATATTATGTGGTTGAAGTTCATAATAAATCTGACGGATTTATTTTGTGGTAGAGAAGGAGGTGGTGATGAGGTTGAGACAAACATTGAGATGCGTTTTGGTCCGAAGAAAGTATTTGGCAGTGTGAGGTAAATGGAAAATAATGGAGGAAGTGGTTCATGGAAGAAATAAAAACTTATGGTTGAATGAAATTGACGGAAATAGAAAAAAATATGTAAAAGTGTTAGGTAGATGAGAAGAAGCTTGAAGAAGCATCAAAACACAAGAGATACTTGAACTAATATGTAATACGGGAGAATTTTGGTTAAAGATGGAAGGGAGAAGAGAAAATCAGATATTGAGCCATGGGTTGTAATTTTGGAAATATCGCAGTAGAAGCAGGGGTATATTATTCATTCAATCGTGCATACATCTACATCTATCTACATCTACATAAGTACCCTGCGAGCCACCAAAAAGGTGTGTGGCAGGGGGTGTAGCACCATGAGGGAAGGGTAAGGGTTGAGGGGGTTGGGAGTTAGGTGAGGAAAGGTGGGGGGAACCTGTAGGAAAAAAATATATATATATATATACACACATACATATATATACATACATACATACACACATGTATACACATCCTCGCGAAGTCCCTAACCTGTACGTTAATACTTATTGTAATGAACTAAGTCCTGGGGAATTTCGACTACGAGCATTCTGGTCCCTTATCGTTCTTGGAAAAAATGACATTTTAAACCTGTCAGTCTTGCAGTCTATCTCTCTAGTCTTATATTCGTGATCCCTTCGACCGTAATACGTTGGGGTTCGTATTATATCCTTGATGTCATCGGAAAAGGGCCCATCTTTAAATGTTTTTAATAAGTTTAATCTATATTGGAAACGCCGCTGTGTAAGAGAATCCCAACCTAAATTGTCTAGCAAAGTGGATACGCTGCTGAGTTGGTCATAACAATGTTTGACAAATCTAGCCCCCCTCCGCTGAACTCGATCTAATGAATGCATACCTGTATTTAAAAGCATCGAGGAGTTTCACATTTTACTACATAGTTTAATGAGTAGAGTACTTATCATTCAACTACATTTCCATATCCAGCATAAAATATATGATTAAATGAATTGTTTGGCTGAAAACTACGTGCAGGAATAGGAAACACAGGAAGTTTGTCTGAAGGTGTGACCAAAAGTATTGAGCTCTTCCGATTTTTAATGTTCAATTACCATAGATGAATGTCAGAAAGGGAAAGCTTCAACTCTAAATTTAATTAATGAACCTTCCACACCAATTGCTCGACTTGTAACTTCTCATGAGCTGGATCTTTTTTAATGTCATTCTGCACTGGAGTTCTAAGGAAAAATACGTCTTAAAACTTAAACAAGAATTTTATCAAACTGTTTCAGAGGATATTTGCCAATAAAAGCCCCGTTTAAGATTAATCGGAAGCTGTCACTAAGGATGGGAAATTCAAATTTTGGTTTCCTCCCGCCTGAGGCGTACGAGGACAATTCTCCACTGCCTGTTCGATAAGAGAACACTAATCTTACTCCATCTTCACCCGAAATGGTGCAGGAGCACGAGGAAGCTTCATATTTATTATGCTCAAGTACAAGCAGTTTAATGGTTAGTGAAAGTGACGCAGGTAACTTTTGTAGAACAATGGCAAAGCAAATAATCAAATTCCTACAGAGTGAGCATTCAATTTCCGATAGCAGAGGAAATTACGCAATTTCATTGATAGAAAATGGAAAAGAGATAGAGGAAATATAATATCCTCGACTAATGGTCTTGCTAAAACAAGCGGCGGCGTGCATTCAGGGCCATGTATCACCTGCTAAATTGCAAGCCAGGAATTGCATTTAGCAAATTCACAGTCTTCTTATCACAATATATACTACATCAGAGGTTATCCCCAGATTTAAGATGTGTTAAATAAGATTTAAAATAAAATTTATTACTGATAAACCTCACTACTGCAACTGTAAATAGAGCTGTGGGATTTGTTTATGTACCATGGGAGTCAGCCTCCCAACTAAACGCAGCTCCAACTGAAATAGTCCGCATAGAAGAACCTTATCAGGTTATTGTCATTATTTATTGGAGATCAATTATCATTCGGATGATAATCCCGTCATCAGATAATCAATAGTCAGTCGTCGCTCTGAACATAAAGCGAACTTCAAATTTAACTCTAAGAAAGGTTAACCACAAAATGTACAATATTATTTATGAACCTTTTTATCTATCACTACTTCACATCTTATGAATAAACAGTTATATTTACTATAAAAGTTCAATAATTTTTAATTAAATTCGGAAATGGACGCTGGATCCCATGATGTCCAACACACCTCTAAAATATCGATTACATATTACAAATTATGCGTCAGACATTATCGGTTATTATCCACCTAAAAAATTGTGGAATAACACATTAAATTCCATTTGAATTTTAACGAATTTCAACATTTCGGGAAATATTGAAATTAGATTCGGCCGAATGTCCAAACACTCTTTTTAGTATCAGTTTGTATCCACGAGATAGACCAAAGCATTACATTATAAATTTATACCCCCCGTCAGCCTAAAGTAGCGCTTTGATGATCCATTCATGCGAATTAAAGTTTTAGGTGCCGGAAAACACCATGACACGTAGCATTGAAAATTCCTTGAGAGCTCAACATTTAAATGACGAGAATTCTTCCTCCAATAAAACATATTCTACACATGTACAGCCTATCTTCGTGACAATACATTAAAATGATATTTAAAAATGTCCTATGGGATTTTACTTAGCCAAAATAAAAATTATATACAGGTTATATCCAAATCATAGTCAGCCACCAAGGTTTGAGGAGGTATTTAGAGAATATGTTTCTTCAAAGTTTGCTACCTTTTGCGATATGCAGCGGAAAAAACTTTTCATACAGGCGCCTTAATACATTCAAGAAGAGCCATGTCGATTGCATAGGCAAAAATCTAGGTCTCTAAAATCTGATTAAACAGTTATAAATAACATTAAATTACTCGCAATAGGTGTGCGGCTACATCAACTCTGAGATTCAATAACAACTTGAACTCCTGTAATTTAAGCAAATCCCTTGAAATCACAATTTCCATGTCAAAGGGTCCACCTTTGTTTCCTTAATGGAATAAAAAAGCATAATAAAGGTGATTCGTCAATTACATTAAAAGTTCGTCATGAACATTTTTCCAGCCAAATATCTGGTAAATAGAAACGAATAAAGAGAAATTGTATCTGTATTCTGCACTAAAAAATTACTTACAACGTCCATCAGAGGTTAACCTTTCGCAATGCCCAATAGTATTATTGGAAAGAAATGGTGACAGAGGCCTTCTGAGTGCATAAGAGGAGAAATGAAAGGATCCCTGCACGAAAATACCGTTTTAATAGAAAAGATGACATACAGATCCAAACACTGTCATTTTTTTTACCAACGTCCAATGAAGACAAATGTGTGTTTCACTATTAAACTTGCCAATTTTTACGATATACCGCCACCAAGTAAGAACGGAATAGGTAGTTTTTCATACGATGGTGACATGCGTTTTTTGAGAAAGCATTTAGAAAAAGTCGAATGTGTTGTATTGGAAACAGAGAAACGAATTTTTTACAATTTTTTCCCGACTAAAAATACGACTACTGTTAATGATTTCATAGATTCCTGCAATTATAAAGAGCGTAAGAAACATTGGTTTATAAGCAGTTTTTTTTCAATTCATAGAGGTCTATCAATGGTGAATACAATACGAAATGCACGCAACCCAAAACCAAACCAGTCAAAACCAGACAAAAACCAGTGATTCATTACAAAACGTATTTTCATTAGACATCTACCTATCTGCCACCTAGTACGTTTCTGATAAACTCTGAAATCTATTGCACAATATCTTGGTTTTAATGCAAACTAAACACATCCAAAGCACTTATAAAAAAACGCTATTCATAATGCACTATATTATTCTTAAGCTCCACATGCCGTCTAAAAGTCATATTTCTTTCCTCTCTCTACCTCGCTCTCCTAACATTCTTCTTCTTTCTAAGTATGCAACATCATTCTCCCTCTATATCTATCTTCCATCACTTCTATCATCCTCACTTCTGCTCATTACTTCGAATTACTCCCGAGAAACCTTATTCTATCTTGCAGAGAGTTTTTCCTTTGTTTTTGTCAAAGCTCATTTTATTATTTTAAACAATCGTCATATCCACAACTCAATAACTTTGAATCTACCCCTCGTTCTCTTCACTATGATCAACCTTTTTCAAAAAACAAGGCTACCCAACATGTCAACGTTTCCCTCAAATCATTAGATTCTGCCTACTGTCTTCTTCCGATTCCTTTTTTATTTGGGCTTTAATTTATGAAGATATGGATATTAGGTGACAGAAATAAAGAATAATGAATATATATATAGTCAACGCTGGGGTATTAGAATACACCCATCATGAAATTCGAGACATAGCCGTCAAATGATCACATTGGAAACCATATGAATCAGCATCAATTTCTATCGCTCGTGACGCTTCTCTCCGTGTGCAGCTCCACTGTAAACGCGAAATTCTTTTCCGTGATTCAAATTCTCGCCGTAGCAATGGACTACCGCAATTTGCATATTGTGTTATCTGCTTAAACTTTACATATGAAAACTTCCATGAAAGTTTAGTAGTTTCCATTAGATTATATTCTCAAATGCAAATCATTATTTATCTCAATACATATTACATTATGTTTTAGTTACAATTTTTCTGGGGGAGTCTTAAGCATTAAACCTCTTTCATTCACTTTACGTGAAAACTATGAGAAATGGAGTAGATTAAAAGTTAACTATGTAATTCATAAGAACTTATGAAGGTCACAAGTGTGTATAATAAGTTTAGCCAGCCGTGCGGACCGAATTTTACATCATAATTTAATAAAATGATTATGAACAATCATTGGTTTATTATCACAGAAATCATTCGTGCGAGTGATGTACGACCTAAGCAATCTTAAGATTATAGTGTTTAAGGCATATAAACGAATATAAATTGCAATGTAGGATATTATGAAACCTGTTGATTGGTCATAAAATTTTCGGGTGATTCGGGTTGAAGCGTCTGTTTAAGTAAGAATGCTCATGTCGATATCCAGAAAAAATTGATGGATATACTATAATTTGCAATTCGATGATATTTTCTTCGCACTTGTGGTATATATTCAATCTCCTCTACTCAACTCAATCTCTCAATTTAACACAATTTTTACACTAAGTTTCATGCGATATTGTATCCTAAAAAATGACAAATTCACCAGGTCAAGGAGTGACAATGATTAAAATTTTATTGAAAAATACTGTGCAGTCTGCTTTAAGTTGTACATTGCGGTTATCTCAAGCGAAATAAATGAGCACCATTTTGATTATAATCCGTAGAGAAAATTTCTATCAATTCCGCATTGGACAAAAGGAATCAACTTCATATTTACAGGCAGTACTCAAGAATGATATCTTTGTTGATTTTTTTAAAACTGTAGTGTATTTTCAGAGACATAACTCATTTGCATTCCGAATAAACACTTTTGACAATGCCTCATATACTCTCTCAGATTGTATCTCGTAATTCTACCACTACTCGTTTATGGACGTTCATTTTTTTCTAACCCCTACCCAATTACCCCACGCTGTCCTTTCCATCACAGCTTTCAATTACCCACCGCCTATCATCGTCTCCCTCCTTTATTTGCCTCCATCGAATTTCCTCCAGCAACTTCGTTTCTCCCCCAGTGCAACATGTACTTCGGTTTTTAAGGGAATATCCTTCTCGTTCCTGTGTAACAGACTTGTTTTCAAAAATATATGCGATGGAAATAGTAATAAATGGCTGGGAAAGAACGGAATTCAGGAGCAATTGTAGACGGTAGTTGATTAAGTAAGCTAAATTTCTAGCTGATCAAGGTTTAATAGGCCAGTCATCCAAGACATAACAGCTGTGGGTGAGTGTATCAAATTTTGTATTGCACATTAATTTACGTAGTATGGGATACATATAAAATATATATTAAAATATTTTTCAGATAATGGGAAGACAAAAGTAAACATCAAAGTAGTTCGGAATAAATTCGAAAAAGTAAATACGTCCGCTAATTTGGAAGTATTTCAGAAGAAAATGGGTATTGTAATTACGACATAGAGGAATGATGTTTGGAAAAGGAAATATACACACAGAGGGAGAAGTTAACAGGGACCTTAAATAAAGACGAAATTAAAAAATAGCAGAAACTTTTCGTATTTCATCTCCGAAACTTGGTCGTTGATTAAAGGATATTTGGGAGGACTTCAAGATGCGGGCGTCTATGAGAATGATAAAAATAAAACGGATGGAAATACGTAAATGCTAGGAAAGGTAGGGGAATCTTTGATGATTTTCTAGGAACTTCAAAGTTGAACTGGAAAATGGGATGTAAAACAAACGGACCATTCATTTCAACGTACGCACATTATTCTTTTCTATCATAAATAAACCTAGAACTATGTATATAGTTCAATCTTCATAATTTATTTACCCGATCAAACACTTGTTTTCCCTATGATATTTGCCATTTATTGACTCGCAATTTACAAGTGTGTACAAGAAGTGTCATGTCTGCAGAATTTTTTTAGAGGATTCCATTGAAGGGGTGAAACTAACTTTGCAAACAAGTTTTAGGACGCAATTTTCATTTTTATCAGGCATTGCAATCAGCCTCTTACAGTTGTATACGTTTATTGCTTTACCCATTAACGCTACTAATTAAAGACCCCAATTTCAAGGGAATACTTGTGCACAAGTGGTAAGGCGCTTACTTGTATTCTATATATTTATTGACTTTGAACCTACACGAGATATTTTCGAGTTTACAGCGGGTTATTTAAAATAATTTCGAGCATAGTAAAGAGGAAATGTGATTAGTGAAAAACTGACCCACTAGGACAGAAAACATAACAAATTGATAACAAAATCTACAATGAGATCACCATATTTACGTTTATAACTCTGTTATATCTGATCTGACGTTTAATAAACGAGATCTTTTAATAAAAAAGATCCGATATATAATAGCCATCAACGACGCCATATTTACATGTGACATAAAGAAAAAAATGTAGTTCCCACATTCCATCGGCAGATCTGACATTAGTGATCGACAAGCAGTGATTGAAGCCAAACAAAAGAATCGAATAGAACGTTTTTCCTTTGCAAAATTCGTCACTGCAACATGAATACATTCAAACATTTCCATTTTTAATATTACTTCTTTTTTTTCATGTCTGGTCGGAATCTTAATGTCCTCTGCCACACGTACGGAAAGGTATATCGCTGGCTACTGCATAAATGTAGACCTACGAGAACGCTATCCTTTACTCCTAACTCATGCGCGTATTTCGGTTTACAATTGAGGAAAAGATAAAATACAAAGTTATTTATCAAAGTGCAATAGCGTCGGTGATGGAATTTGAGCTGTGCCGCCACTGTATTTCTGGCTAAATTATAGGTTCATTTATATCTTGGGAGCTGTTTAATTTTCATACTATTCAAATTGATTCCCAAATGAAATATGTTATTAAATAAAAGCAATTACTTCCGTGCGCTACCTTTATGTGGTCGAAGGGAATTTCAATCAATTTTTTGTCCATTCCGTCCACTTTTACTGGACCGAATTTAATTTAGTTGCCTATTAAATCATTCAGTTGTACAAGACTTTTACGTAATCGTTAGTCTGCGGTAAAGAATAACAAATCAATATTAAACACTGGAATAGCAATTGAATTCTGAACAAAACTTTCCAAGCAATTAATGCCATCGAATGACGAATCATGTTTTCAAAGCCAACCGCCCCGTAATGGAAACGCGTTCGCCCTTTACGTCCTTTTTCTTTGTGATGAGAATTCTCCGGCTGGATAAATCGATTTGATCTTTTGCAGCGCTGAAGGAAGCGACATGACCGTGGTTTCGTCAAGCATTTGCTCAGAGGAACACAAGTAATTAAAAAAAAACCCTATCACTTATACGAAAGTATATTTCATGTAAAATCCCCGCACATAAAGACTATTGGTATTTTATTCTATGAGTTACTATATTAGACTACATACGAGTACATTTTATACACGTTCCCCTGCAAGCCACCTCTAGGATATGTGGCAGGGGGTTATCACACACTTTGACACAAAAGACTTATCTCCACAAGCGCGCTCGGAAATATGTTATTCTGAACCATTATCGTTCGCGGGAAAAATGAAATGATAAATCTGTTCTACACTTAATCTCTCTAATTGTACTTACATCATCTAATCTACGGAAGTATGACGTGGCTAATAATACATTTTCAACATCATTGTTAAGGAGCCCTCTTTACAATGTATACAAGAGGTTTAATTTGTAATTTAACTTCCGCTCCGTGAGCGATTTCCAACCTAGTTCCTTTAGCGTAATACTTAAACCTTTATGCCGTCGAAAATTCTTGCTCTTTACCTCCATGTACACCCTTCTTTAACATTCTACTTGGTCTTTAACTTCTTAAGTTTAAGTCTATGCATATTCTACAATTTCAATATATATCCAATTTTGTTCAGTAATTGCCTGTCCCCCATAATTTTAACTATTAAATTTAATTATTAATATCTAATAATTTTTCTTTATATTTTTCCCTGAATTGAGCTTTTCTGCATAAATGCTATGAAAAGTCTCCAATATGCGTTAATTTTCTTTCTTCAAAAACCAATTCATAATGAGGTCTTTTAGGGCACGTATGAGTGAAAAAATAAAGGTCCCTAAATAATTAATAGGGGAAAAATAAAATATCAAATTATAAAAAAAAGTCGCAGGTGAAAAGTGGGAATCTACTGACTGGGTATAGAGGGTAGATAGGGAAAACATTCATTACTAGATTACTCTAGCACAACTACTTCAGTTTTGTACGTAGTCGCCATTATTTCCCCAGGACATTTTTTTAAAATTATTTTCGTTTATCTTTCCATCGGAATACGCCGCCAGTTAACGAGTAGAAAATGTACATATAGCAAAAAAATTAAGATGTGAAGATACAGCACAAAACCGTTACAAGTTATGGGATGGAAGAATAGAGTAAAAACTGCAGAGTATATTATTGATTTCATGAAGAGAGGGATACATAAAAAAACACCAGATCGGCACTGATTGCTTAAAAATGGCAATGTACTGGATAGTGAAAGACTCGCCCATAACAACGATTCATTTGAAAAAACACACAGCTGAGCTTCCTCAACAGAATACGATTAAAAAAATGCAAAATATGACTGCATAAAACCATAATATTTTCCCATCTTTAAGTCCAAATTTAAATCTTATAAGCCTAACGAAAATCAAGCTTCACATTAAATTTTCATAAAATATTCAACTTTTTGTGCTAATTATCGGATCATTTTGTAGAATTTTTAAAGTTTTCAGAAAAGTGATTATTACTATCAGGTGAACCAGTTTTAATACATTAAAACAGCAGAGGGCAGTAATGGTACGAAAACAAATGTCTGGGTAGAAAAATAATTTCATCCATAGGCGAAAAAGGAGATATATTATGGTGTGCAACAGGAGATAAACACAACAGAAAATTGTCAACTCTTTCCTTTCTTTTTTTGATATCTACCTTTCTTTTTTTGATATGATATTTTAGTGAACTACAAGCCACCGCTAGGGTGTTTGGCATCGGGTGAGACTAATTTGGACCCTAATACGACCCTACTGCGGTCGAATAATGTTATTCTTATCCCTTATCGTTCGTTGAAAAATGAAATATTAAATACATCCGTTCTAAACTTAATCTCTCTAATTTTTTTGGCACGATCTCTTCTACCGTTGTACGATGGAGGTAATTTTATATTTTCAATATAATTTCTAAAGAGGAATCCTTCCAATTTAAGCAAGTGATTTAACCTGTAATTACGCCTTCGCTTCGTGAGTGATTCCCAATTTAGCTCCTCCAATATTTTGGACGCGCTACTAAGTTTATCATAAGAACGTTTTACAAATATGCCTATACACTGCACATCATCCAATTTGGCAATCAATCCAACTTCGTGAGGATTCCACTTACTACTCGTAGAAGCACATTTTAAATTAGACCTATCCAGCGAAATATAACATCTCTCTTCGACCTTTTCATTGCATTTACTAATCTAATCTAATAAACCCTAATTTTTTGTTAGCTTGTACACATATTCCCTGTATGTGCTTCACCCAGGAGTGGTTGCAAATGAGGGAAAGGCCTTAGTATTTAATCGAGTCAACACATTCTATTTCGGTGTTCCCAATGCGGTAGGCATCCTGGAGGGAATTTCTCTTTTTCTAAATATTCACCATTATGCACTTTTTAAAGTTTAATTCCAATTGACAAACGTCGTACCAGTGTTGGATAGCATTTGGGTCATCTGATAAAGCTGCTGTGTCCTCAGGATCACGGATATCACGGTAAACCACTGCATCATCGGCAAATAAACGTATCGTACTAGTTACTACGGAGTCAATATCGTTAGCGTAAAGTAGGAATAAAAGAGGTCCGATGACATTTCCCTGGGGAACACCTTAAGTAACTTCTACTGCATTTGACCGGACTCAATCTATCTCTTTCAATCTGACCATTCAAAAAGTCATTAATTCAACCCTGATATTTTTATGTATGCCATATGCTTCTAGCTTTACGAGTAGTTCAAAATGAGGTACTTTGTCGAAGGGGTTCTTAAAATCTAGAAAAATCGCGTCCACTGGAACATTGCTCTCTCCCGAAATAAGAATATTATGCACAAAAAGCGCAAGTTGTGTCTCACAGGATCTAACCTTTCGGAAATTGTGGTAATTTTTCATTAGTAACTTTTGACTATCAAGGTGTCTCACGATCGAACTAGCAAATATATGTTCCATAACCTTGCACGAAATGGTTATGAGGGAAACAGGTCTGTGATTACTCGGCTCCTCCTTGTCTCCGTTTTTCAATATTGGTGTTAAGTGTACATACTTCGTATACATATTTCCTACGACATTGTTTCACACCGTAAACACGACCTATATGCCGCGGGAGGTATTCTGGAAGTGGATTTTAACAAGACCTGTTGAAATCGCATTTATGTGGGACCGGTCTCCCGAGGGCACTTGCCTCCATTACCGCCTGCTAGACAACGCCAGTTTCAATTTCCAACTTCACTTAAGCGTTGACAGTTAACTGTTGTCAATCGGGCTAGAAAGGCTCCCTAAGGTTTGAAATGTCGGCACTATGTCTCCGTCAGTGGCGCTGACACCCGAATTGATTTCACCAAAACACTGTGTAACACGGGAAAATGGATTTATTTCTATCATGAAGAATTCTGGCTAAGGATAGGATCACATGCACACCAGGTGTCATCTTGCTAAGATGCCACCAGATAACTGAGCCAAATATATGCTGTCATGGAAATTACCTTCCAAGGACTAAATGTTACTTTGAAAAATCTGAATGCGCATCAGAAGCCACCAAATCCAGGCATTTCAATATAACTATAAAATTAGATTTTTTTACCTTTAAATACTCCTTCAAGAGAATTTAAAGGTTGACATTTTCAAGTTAACAAAATGTCTTGATGGTTGACATCTTTCGAAAATAAAATTATTCGTGTTTTCATCACAAAGGGATGTTTAACATTCGCATAAATATATGATGAATTACTTTTGTCATTACTTAAATAGGAATGGAATATTTATGAGATGTTTTAAAAGGCAGAGTTAACCTGAGATTACCTATATATTGAATAAAAAATGTATCACATCATGCGCCTAGAGATTATCTTATATCTCTAAACAGAAATTTATAATTTTTCACACATGAAGCATACCAATTCACATCACCGATTACGATATGTGATGGATGGATAATGTTGTCCGTTTACGAAAACGATGAACAATCAAAAGTTCCTCACACGGCATAAAATTATAGAAAGCAAAAGTTTTCGAAGTGGCGGGGTTATTTCCATTATAGCTAGTGTGGACCTAGCCTGAAGACCCGGATACGAAATAAGGGATTTTTAAGATAAGGAGGGAGGAGATGGTGACGAATCGGAAGGCTCTCCTTTTCACGTATCGATTCCATTGGCGGAAAACAGCCGAGAAATCATGCGACCCATATAATTCAAGGCACGAGGACAATCGAGATGCCAGGTGGGAATACGTTGAGGGAGGGATGGGGGGAGGAATTGGAAGTAAAGGAAGTGAAAAAAGGGATGGATGGATCCTTCCAGGTGGCAAAACGGAGGCGGGAAGGAATTGATATTGGATAAGGCAAACGGGGCGCGGACGAGGAAGCGGGAGATAGTGAGGCGGCGGGGATGAGAGAGCGGGAAAAGACGAATGGCGGGAGGGAGCGGAGAATGAGAAATGTGAGTGGGTGTGAGGCAATTGGAGTGGAGAGAGGGAGGGATGGCGAGCCTGTCCAATGCCTTCGACGATAAGGACAGGCTGGAAAGAGGAGGACGAAGGAGGGGGCGCTGGGAGACCTGGCGGCAAGTGAAATAATGAAAAAGGGAACCTAGAGAATAAATAACACCGAGGCGACACCGATTAGGCCACCCCGGCTCGGTTGGGCGATTACGGGGAATACGCACGGGTTGGTTCACTATTTTTGTTCTGATCGCGTACTGTGTGAGTGTTCCGACCCCACGGGGGAGGGATAGGACGGCGACCCATGCGGATTCATTTCCACATGAGGAATTTTGGCGAACTTTGGGCTTCACGTTGAATTAGATCAATTCTTTAAATTAGATTCTTCGCTTGGATCGCAAGCAAATTTAATAATACGCCGGATGGTGTCCGTTTTCAACACTCTGCGGTTATGTTCGAGCATAACTTTATATCAGCCAATCTACCTTCTCCGTTGGCATTAACCCGTCTGGCCCGATAACAGCTGGTCTGATGCTGGCTCAAGGTGCTTTAATTTGTTTTCTACAGGAGGAAATCAAATGCGTGTTTTAATTGATGTCAAGTCATAATGAGAAAACAATTTTTAATGGCAACATAAGATGGGAGGCGCAGGGGAAGAAATTTTTTGTTCAAATTAAGATGAAATAAAATGAAATAATTCATTGTTATCAGGTTCAAACTAGTTAAATCGTATCTTGAAAAATAGCAATATGTCGTAGATTCCACCAAACTCTATTGCGGTTATACTGATTTCCATTGCAAACGTGGCATCTCCAGGTGCAATTATTTTTACGGGATATAGTCTCTATATCAAAGGTGAAAATATGTAGAGAGAAATTGTAAAAGAGGCATGGTGAGGAGGGATTGCTTGGTGTTTTGCGGAAGGAGAGAATTTGGGGAAAAAGGAGGTAGGAAGGAAGATATAGGATGCGAAGGTTACGTTAGCTAGGGATTGTGTATCTTTATACAACTGCATTTTTAGAAGCATAATCAAAAGGTAAAGGTCATTTTCTTAACAATAAATATTGGACAGTCATAATAAAGCTGCACAAATGCAGCGCCACCAATTGTTTCTGAAGCTACTGAAGTGATTGTTTTGATTGACTGGTCGCTTGCCTGTCGGTGAATGCAGATACTTAAGTCCACGAAAATTGTTACTCCTACCTGTTCAGAAGGCCGCGGTGTGATTCGATTTATGTGTGCTAAACTATCATAAGCTGCCTAAATTCATCGGAATGTGCTTATTTTAAGAATATACATTAATGTGGAAGGAAAGATTATACAATGATGTAGAGACTTCAAAAATGGCCGTAGAGATATGCATAATGAAGAACGGAGTGCCAGGCCCAGTAACCAAATCGATGAAATCGTTAAACAAGTGAACCAAGAACTTCGATCTGATTGACGATTGACAATTAGTACTCTGGCGTTATTTCCTCTTTTGGACGCATCACTGTGTACATGACTGTTACGTAAAAGCTCGGAAAATCCATATTGTGTGCAAGGTGGGTACAGAAAATGTTTACCGGCTAACTCAAAGAGAAAAGAATGAGTGAGTGGATAAGCGGTTTTGAACGATATAAACCGCGATGACTTAACCTTGAACCTAGCGATTTTAAAATTTTAATTGCACTTGAAAACAGTGGCTGGGTGGACAACGATTTGAAGGCGACGAGGAACTTAAGACCGCGGTTGTCGACTAATTCAAATTCCCAGCCAGCGAACCTCTATGCTGAGGGATCAAAGTAGCCAGTGCAGCGTTACAAAAAGTGCTTTTATAGTGAACGGCGATTACATAGAAAAGGGAAGTAGGTCCGTGGAAAATAAAACCCTCTATAACTTTTTCTAACAAATATATTTTTTTAACCAAACCGGCCCTTTCTTTTCGAATATGCCTCGTATTTAGCATAATAGCAGTTACGCACACTGTTAATTATTCCTCTGAGTGTTTCCACATACGGAAGAAAAATTACCTTTTACTCTTTTCAAAATGGATAACCAAAATTCGCTCGCTGCATTTATGACCAATGATATTACTTAGCTGAACAATTTTCTTCGTATTTACAAATCGCATTCACCATATATAACCCCACACAACCGGATACTCATAATTTTTACTGCGTCGTAAAATTATTTACCTTACTTATAAATAGAATCATTCCATGCATGAAAAATGAGGCTTAGTAAAAATGCTTCTATGAAGGGAAAGTGTGAAAAATGTAATTCACTTCCGAGAGTCAATACAGAAAAATTAGCAGTACGTGAGCAAGAATAGCATTAATTTATTCCGTGTCATGGCAAAGTTACCTTCAATGCTCGCATTTATTTCATCCATCTTCATTAAATATTATAATCATTTAGTAAGATTTCGTCAGTTAAAACTTTGATTAAATCGTGAATTCGGAGATTAACGGCAGACTATCTACACACCTATTTGCCGCTTTATACTCTCAAACTTTGTTCTAGAGTGCACGGATTCATTGAAAAAAGATTCGTTCGTGGTGAACTAAGAAAGTAGCTTTAAATACATGGCTCCGTTTGAAGAGAAAGTATTAGTTCATATTTATTCCCCATAGAATATTTAGTAAAGGAAATACAACAAAATACGTGATTAAAAAATGACTAGATGGCTCAAATAGGGCTCAAAAATGGCTCAGGTGCAAGTACCAGGAAATTAGATAAAAGTAACAAGTATACAACATTAATAAAATGATCATAAGTAGCCTTGTGCCTATAAATTATCTAATGTTGATTTAAATTTACATATCCTAGGTGGCCCTCCCATGGACTACAACCTTGTCGTGGTGGAAGGGCTTCTGTGTTCCGATGACCCCTAGAGCTGTGCTGGCGGGAGTAATAATAATTACTCCTGGTAGGGTCACCCATGCCAGATGGGTCGAAGGTTAGGAGCCAGACGACATGTAGTCCACGAAGCGTCTGTTCCTCAGTGAGGCGGCTGCAATGGCGTCTGACCCCAGGGGGCGGCCATTAAGTGATGGTGTCACGTTAAAAACACTATTGAGGAAGGCAACGGGAAACCACCTCAATTATGATTCCCAAGAATGTAAATGATGGGCACTATAGATAAAATGAGTCCTGGCAACTACGGGACTCGGCCCAAGAGGCCGTGTGTCGTGCCCGGCAGCGGGAGAGGCAAGGCTTCCGCGGTCGTCAACCCACGAAACCCTTGCAGGGAAGAAATAACTGCAGCAGGACAGAAGACTCAGAAGAAGGCGAAAGTAGTTAGAATAGGAACCTGGAACGTCAGGACAATGTTGAGGAGAGGCAATTTAGAAAATATTAAGCGAGAGATGGAAAGAGGTAATATAGATGTTTTAGGTCTCTGCGAGGTGAAATGGAAGGATAGCGGGGATTACTGGAGTGACAATTATAGAGTGATATACAGCGGCGGGGACGAGAGCCAACGAGGGGTTGCCGTAATTTTAAATAAAGTGGTAGGAAGAAGCGTAGTCAACATAGAGCAAGCGACTGATAGAATTTTACTGGTAGAGATTAAAGCAGAGCCGACGAACTTGGTCATGGTTCAGGTATACATGTGGGTGTGGAGAAGAATGGAGAAGGTGAAATGGACCGAAAGGAAAACAAATGAGGAAGTACTGGAGATGGTGGGTGAGGAGAGGGGTTTGTTGAGAGAAATCCTATGGAGGCAGGAAAAATGGATGAAGGGCGTGTTGAGCGTTAGTGGAATATTGAAGAAGGTAATAGAGGGGAGAATGTTGGGCAAGCGAGGAAAGGGCAGGAACAGGAGGGGATGTTGGATGGGATGAAGGGAGAAAAGAAGTACACAGAGATCAAGAGGGACCTGATGTAGTTTAGGTTGCTGGATTGGGTTTTTGTTTGGAGTTACAAAATATTTATTTATTTGATAGTTGTGTCCATGCAAAAACCTACCTTAACCGATAGATTACCAAATATATATCCTAGGTGGCACCGCCATTAAGGATACTTTTTCAAAACCATTCTTGATTTATAAACCACATTATTACACACTTCATTTGAACAAAATATTCTTTCTTAACTTTTTTTACCTTTAATCTGTTACTGTGTCGTCCAAAGTGAGTATTTTTCTTCCTTTTCCCCCAATAATAAGATTCCTTTTATTACAATTTTCCACTTCCCAGAACCTCCTTTTAATTTCTCATTAACTCTTACAATCAGCAACAAAATATCTCACTAACACGTTCTCTTCTATTAATCGCTCAAAAGGGCATTTAATTCTCTTTCTACAATGTTTTCCCAAATAATTTGCATCAATCTTCATCGGAATTCTCCGAATCTTCAAATTTTCCGTCATTCTTTTCATTCTACCAATTTTAGTTTTAAGTACCACGCGACGCTGACGCCCAAGCTTCTATTTCATGTTTTAGGGATATTTCTTTTGATTTCCTTGGAACCCTAGCCAAAATATCCCCCTTCTTTATTGATGCTTCTTTGGTCAACGAATTTTCTATCTAATGCTCTCTTCACTACGCCCATTTCCATCCATAAAAAAATAAATGAAATCTCCCAACTGATTTAATTAATATTTTTAAATTTATCACGTATCTTGTCATTGGCTACAAATAACTACAAACTCTCAACTAACGGTTTATCTCCCCCAAATCTTCCTAAATGAAACGGTTCCTCACATTCTTCCATTCGCATGTAAAACCGCTTGAATTTAAACCCCCTATCCGGCGTATCCGCACTAATGAACATTTTTCACCCTTGAAATAGCTCCCCAACGACTCATAAAAATATGTTGTTCTCAAAAAATGACAATTTTTTGGATTGGTACTGATTATAAAATTACGCATGTTTTGCGTTAGCTTGAAATTTTTACAAAAACTTGAGATGGCTTATTTCACATCTAGGGGATAGGTAATTTGCCTTCGTGAATGATATATTTCTGATCAAACCATGAGAATATATTAGGGAAATGGTACCAAAACCGAATTTCAAGGAATCATTTCTTCCGTGAAGAACACAAAAACGAAAGAAGTCTTCACAATACATACAACAATATACAATATAGTACAACTCCTTAATAGACTTTTACCACTGCATACACCTGTATCCATAGCTTTCTCGAAGGATATTCATGTATAAGAATATTTTAAAGCAGAGTTAGGCACCTATGCTTTTTTCTACCTAATACCTATTCACATTTGACGTCTTGCTTCAGGATTACATAGGCATTTTCAAAGTACAAGAGTGAAGTGAAGTGAGTGCAGTAAAGTACAGAGTGAGCGATTGGTAATTTCGAACCGAAATAGAGTACCTAAAAAATATTGTGCGATTCTCAGAACAGAATTTATGCCACCATCGTATTGAGCTTAGCTTATGAGTGAATGGTTATGGTCTTTTTAACGCCTGGAGAGCACTGCGTCCATGAATTCAAATGCGTCTGCATCGTTAGTGGAGTATTATTGGAAGGACAAGGCCACGAGAAACGGATTCCAATGAGGAATAGCTGCAGTAAACGGCATGAGTAAATTATTACTGAAGTGGAGTCATTTAGTTCCTACAGAACTAAAGTATCTGTCCACACATACGTTTTTAGTGAATTCCTCAATTTTATTCTCCATTCGCGACTTGATTTGATTTTGTATTTTCTTTATTTCTCTCGTATAATTCCCAGCTTGAGTGGCGTTTGACCACAGCCAACTTTTATACTTTGATGCGAACACGCAGGTGGCACATAAAGATAAGCTTTTTACAATGTGCTCACACCCCGCGTTGGTTATAGAAGATTATTTCCTCAACTCAAGCAAAGGTTTAAAGAATAAAGGCAAAACAATACTTAGCAAGGAGGAATCTATTCGCAATATTCTATAGTATGTAGCTGATTCGCATTTAGATTTTAACCGAGAAGATGCAACTTCATAAGCATGAGGACATTAGAGTGCTTAATAAATAATAAGTTAAATTAACGAAAAGAAGCCGATTTTAAACGCTGCATCACAGTGATAATCAAAATCATTCATACATATTATAATTGCTATGAGGTGACAATTTTTTTTCTACTCCCATACAAATGGGAACATACAAGTACATAAACATCAGCAATCATCAGAGTAATATCGTAACGATAGTCTCTCATAATATGATCAAGAATATCATGGTTAATATATATTTCATAAGGAAAAAAGACATACATCATTCACTACGGAGCAGTATATAGCTTTCTTTTGACTAAACTATAGAATAAAGCCCAAAATAATACTGTTTTTTAGCATACGTCGACTAAAAAGGAAAGTAGAAAAATCTTATCGACAAATAACTAATTTCCTGATTTATCAATAAAAAACATTCGAACGTCAAATTCATGACCACACAACTACTGACACATCATTGAGATAAATTGAAAACAACCATATTTAATTTTTTAATCATATTACCCTGCAAGCCACCGTTAGGGTGTGTGGTAGGGGGTTAATACCATAAAAAGAGCAGAAACTACAATCAGATGCCCATTGATGAAAATTATATTCATTTCCCTCAGGAAACAAATTCGTTTTCGACCAGAGGGAGATTCTAATCTGGATGAATTTCATCATTGAGTATTGGATTCAGGTATTACTTCATCTTACCAAACTGGAGAAAAATAATTAATCCATCATTTTCGAAACAGATAAACAAGAGCAGGAACGTGGAAAGATCCTGTCCCTTTGGCACTCGTGTCTTCGCCAGTCAAGAACACGCCGAACGAACCTTACATATTCACCGCATCGGTAAGCTCAAATTGCACTACAAAGATCCCGCATCAAATGGGCAGGGAAGCAAAGCGAATTTTCAGCCCCTCGCCGCATCCCGGGGTAGATTAGACGGCCGGATTATTTCAGGCTCGCAGCTCACGCGGCAGTATCCCCCACCGATCCCATCCCCCTTACCCTTTTCCTGATGCCTGAACCTGGACAAAAGACGTACGAAATACCCGCGCGGGAGAGATAAATCCGGAGAGCCAATCTGTCCTGCCGTAAATCACTTTTGTCTCCGTGGGTGAGAGAGAAATGCATCGCTCGCGAAAACCGGGTCATACCTAACTCCTTCCAAAGCACTGTGGAGGTGGGAAGAGAGGCGCTCATCCATTTCAACGGGGTGACCATGGATTCAGTCAGACGTGTTCTCCTGGTGTAAGAAGGTGGGGTGGATGGAGGTTTGTCTATCTGTCTGCGCGGAACTGAAAAATTCCGTCAACGAAGTCCATTCCCGAGCATCCTTCCGGTCAGTCAACAAGGGAATGGGATGTTTCTGACCCAAAATCTCCACGGAAGGACTCGAGCATTTTTCGTTCCGAAAATAGTTCCGGGGAGAGATAGATAGCGAGAGAGGGAGAAGATGGGTAGTTATCCCATACCATCCCGTCTGCCGCCAGCCTCTTTGAAGTCTTGTGTGGAATATAATTTTCCAAAGGGAAATCGATTCTAAGAAAATTTCGGGATTTTACCAAGAAAAATTCACTTCTGGCATCGTTGATCTCGAGCCTTTTTGCCATTAGGGAAAAAATCGATGATTTCTGAATGACCTTTTCATCTCATTTGCGATCTAATCTAACTTGCGTTGCTAAATATATTAGTGAGCTATATTGACAAGATTCCAAAATACTTTCAAATCGCCCTGGTAACTATCATTTCGTATATTATTACCATCTGAAAATGCATATCAACTTCCTTAGGAAAGCAAAATTTAGGATATAATTCACAAATCTTAATTTAACAAATAATTCAACAATGCTTGCGTTATTTCGTACAAACGAGTTATTTATAAAGTATCATACATTCTATTCCACTAGCCCGTAATCCGATGAAAACCTGCAGTTTTCATTGATGTTTATAACGTCTTGTTATGAAAAAATCAACAGACGCATTACCAACGCACACACGTACAGCAGTCGGGGTAATCAAAGAAAAGTTACATTGATGCAACTTTGATAAACGGAAAGCTGAAGCGAACAAGAAGCACAGGCTATTCTTCGGACGATGTGCTTCGTAAAAGTGATAAAAGGTTGAAACACGTTACATCAAGGGACAAAAATGATATTTTTCTCAATATGGCGCATAGTTTCAGAAAGATCACAATCTCTACCTAGTCGCTGTCCCAATAAAACCTACTTCTCCCGCTTCTTCTCTCTCTCTCTCTCGCTCTCCGTCAACATGATCCGGAGATCATGAAGAAGTTTTTGCTCCCACTCAATAAAAGAGAAGCAATTTCCCGGGTAAACTACCTCAATGGATGGAAGTGGCATTCTTCCGCGAAATTTTGTCGATTTTCGCGATCCGGTGCTAACTTCGGAAGTGTGAACAAAAACTGCCAAACCAGTGTAGTAGAAGGTGTCGGAGAGAAAATACGGATTTGGCGGAGGTAGTCATTTCTCTCGCGCAAGTAATATGCTCATCTTCACTTCCCAAGTGTTGAACTTATTTTCCATTCACAACCTCGAGTTTCCCCATTTGAGTACTAATAATGGTTTCTGCTTTCCCGTTTGAGAATTATTTCCAATCAACCACGTTCATATAAAATGACAAGGAGATAATCAATGACATATCAAAATTAATACTAGTGTAAAGCAATTAGTCTGTCATATATTATTTTAAAATATTTGCTGAAATAATGAACCAGCTGCTATGTGTTTACTGTTTCAACAAAGTTAAATGTAAAATATAAAATTTCTTAAAACTCTTTAAATATGAATTACATGTCCAGCGTTCAAATAAACATTACCTTCTACAACTTTTCAGTGTCTACCTTCGTATAAGACATCCGAAATGTAAAAATACTGTTCCTCTCTTTCCCTTGCTTACGTAATATTTATAATCGTATAATAGCCTTCAGCATCTCCGCTTCCTTTCAATCTCTCCTCCATTCAATTTTTCCGTCTTCTTTCAATTTCCGTACCAACTTCCTCCCGTCCCTAATCCTATATAACACTTCTTGGTTCCTCATCCTTTCCATCCAACTTATCTCTTTCATCCTTCGCCTTATTCACTTCTTTAAAACCTTTAATACACCCTCATACTCTACCTTCGAAGGCCAACTTTTTGAACCATGTAACGAACGCCACAATCCCTATTAAAATCCCTGACTTATATTTCTTTACATTTATGCTTACGAGTTGCGGTTAAAACTTTTCCCATTTTCGTAAACGGTTATTTTGCTTAACGATTCGTTCCTCAAATGTTCATAAGGCACAGTTTCTCAAAAATATTCTGTCATGAGTAAGCCAGCGAGCAGACTAGTTATAATTTAGTTAGACTGCCTTTTGCTCGTTTTATTTCAATGGAAAAATCCTACCACTCCAAACTATACACATGATGCCAACTAGTTGATTTCATTTTTTAAGTACAGCGATTGTAAAGTGTAAAACGTACCTTCATATACATAGGATAGAGAAACCAGATTACCAAATTAAATTTTTAGAATAATTTGTCACTATCCATGACATCAATTCTAAGTTGTTTACTCGACATACGATATATATGATGTGAAACACATGTTTTAGCATTTAACAAGCCATCAATCTGATGCTAGTGCATACTATCAAGCGTTTTCGTACTGTCGTCTCGGATTTGGGCGAAATAAAACAATATGAATATTAGTCCTAATGATATGCTTGATAATTGGAAGTTAAAATAAAATTTGAATATTCATCAAGATGTAATAACGTAGGCATAATTTCAGATTTAGCACTTTTTTCGTTGACGTCTCCATAAACTGACTCTTTTGCGTTTTTATAGAAGGAAGGGATGAAATAAATTGAATTTTACTAAATAGCATGGTCATTTTCATTCGATTGGGAAAATTTTGGAAATAACTGATGGCAGAAAAATTGAAAACTAGATCTACTTGCTCTCATCTCGATTGTTGAAGTACATGGGTAAAATTCCTGCATCCAATGAGATGGTTGGAGAGGTGGCTAGTGTACAACTTCCCTATTAGACCTGGGAGCAATGATATTTATTTTTTTACTTTAGTACTCTGAAAGCCAGCCCTAGGTTGTGCGGCAGGGGTTGAACACATATCAGACTAATTTTGACCCGAATGTAACCCTACCGCGGTCATACAATGCTATGCTGATCTCTAATCGTTCGTGGAAAAAACGGCATCTTAAATCAATCTCTTCTACACTTGACCTCACTAATTTTATTGTTCATGATCTCTCCTACTGTAGTACGATGGAGGTAATAATACATTTTCAGCATCACTGCTAAAGAGACGTCCTCCCATGGTATGCAAAAGATACAATCTATAATAACAATAATGATAAAGGGAATCCACAGTATTCCACCGCCGATTATCATTCTAGTGAAATAAATGTTCATAGATGTTGAAATAGTGTGATCACTTGTGTAAAGGTTTCCTATCCAGAGGGCCCGAGTTCGAAACCAAACTGTGGCAGAATTTATGAACTATGTACGAAATCTCTACTTATGCAGATCCTTAATTATTTAGCATGAGTAGAGGACTTCAAGTAGCGGACGCCGTCCTTCGGATGGGACGTCCGAATGAGTACCTCTTGGCGTCATACGTTAAGAGTCGGCTAATACCGAGACTGGGTTTTTCTCAACTCATTCCTCGGGAAATTTCACCTCAACCAAATAGTCCACACATATCCCTAAAGGCGGGAAAGACAACAGTTGGTCGCCCCTCATAATAGCTAATGCTATTTTCAATAAGGCACTACATACTGTGGAACTTCTAAACCTTGAATAGCACAAAACAAATATTCTGAGGTCCCATACTTAGATAAATTAAAACGGGCTTATTCCATTCTCCACCTCTCTTAATTTCAACCAAAAGCCTACTCTATATGTTATCTACATTTGAAAAAGTGTTTCCTCGATTTTATTAAACAAATACACCATATTTCAAGATTTTATCCAAAATAAAAAGTAATATTCTAAGAGAAACTCAAAAAGGCAATGTTTTTAATAAATAGAATAGAACAGTATAAGAATTATGGAAAAATATAGACATATCACCTTAATTTAAGCTAACAGAAAATTTATAACGTCTAAATATTATAAAACATCGTAAAAGACAAAAAAATAATTTCACACTATCAATTTATTTTTTGCTTGAGGTGTCATCTGTGCAAAAATAAATTAAATGTCAAAATGAAATTCCAAGTATATTTAAATAGTATTAGATAAATTAGATCCATTACTTCAAGTACAAAATAATTGTTGGAAACAGAATAAAATATAAATTTAAGAAAATGTGAACTATATCCGTTGAATTTCTTCATTTCAATTACGCCATAGTACACAAAAAATATTTCGGCAATGAATTTAACCTGCAGTAACGAAAGGACCCACGCTGCAGCATTCGCCATCTGTATCAGCTAATAACACTCATAACTCTACACATTAAAGTTTCGGCTGCGTTAAAGTAACTCAGAAGCGATTTTCATGACAATAAGCGTCAAATCGAAATGCGAAACGGAATGGAAAAGGAAAAAAACATTTTCACTCAAAGATCGGGTCCACAATTTTCACCCACGGATAAGAGTATCACGCACGTGAGAGGTGAATTTTTCACGCGGCATGGAAATATTAGCGATTCCCATCACGTTCATTGGAATTCCAGAATTTGACCCACCGTGTTACCCTCTCTATCGCCCTCCTGCACAACGCCACCGCAACCTCCACTCCTTGAGAACATCTTAGCCTATAAATTTCAACCGGGCGACTTTTCCTTGAGAGGGTGCGTGCAGGAATTGAAATTATTTATTCTTATCATTCGACGGCGATTTATTCTTTCGGGCGCTATCGGTCGCGGGGTGAAGAGTGGGGAAAAATGTAAATGGAGGGGGGATAGGGTGGGCGGAGGGTCCATTTCGTCCACCGTAGGGGAGAGAGACAAGGAGGATAAGAGTTTCGTCGGTTGGTGAGTGAGGTTGGGGGAATGTGAGGGGAGGGAAGAGCTGCTCACGAGTGACATCACTTCCCCTCGGCGGAGGGGGAGGAGGGGTGAACGTGGGCCTTTTTGGGAGTCGGAGAGTCGAGCAGGGGAAGGGGTTGATTTCTTGTTCCCACCGTAAGGGGTGGGAGGAGAAAATTCTAACCGGGGGAGGAGGGAATGACTGACTGACTGAGAGAGAGAGAAAGAGAGAGAGATGGAGGGAGAGCCTATACGAAAAATCGAAAAATAACCCTGACCCAGGGAGACATATTGCCGCAGTAATTAAATTTTTCGTACAAATCGACCGTCGTGTCCCTCTCTTTCTCTCTCTTCTTCCCCCCCTCAATTCTCCCTCTCCAGCTTTCGGTTCTCCCCCGAAAGGACTTCTGCGGAAGGGAGAGGTGGTAGGCAGGGAGAAGGGGAAAAAATCTTCCTCCGCTTCCACGGACGCGCGCCATATTTTATCCCGCGAGAGCAAGAATCGATGAGGTGACATAAAATCGCAATTTTTCAACGCAAGGAATTCACCGGTCGCACATTCTTTTTCCTGCCTTTTTCCCTCCGTCCTTCCCCACCCCTGTCCACCGCCACTCCTCGTCGTTACTTCCCATTTCCTCTCCCGATAACCCGGCGGTCCTCGCTCCCCTTTGCCATCCCCCAATACCGCATCCTCCTCTCTACACCATCCGAATCCCCCAATTCTTCCCTGCACTCACTTTTTTTCGTCCTCCTCTTGGTTATTAAGTTTCTCTCGGGATTAATCCTCAATTTTAGGAATGCAGCTTTAAATCTCTTTAAAGGTTCGAGGGAGAGTGACGGGTTCAAGGAGGTAACGCAAATTTTTCCTCCCTCAGACTCGAGAGGACAATTGGACAGTGCAGCCATTTACCTTGAGATCAGGAAAATGAAAGAACATACAGACACAATAACTGGGGCCATCAAAGTATTAAAAGGATATCATAGGGTTTCCAGAGTTCATTGGAAATGTGTCAAATCCGAAAGATTTTCATTTGCGCTTGTGGTAGTGATGTAAGTTTTGATGTAAGATTTGATGGAATTATTTGTGGAAAAAATAATAGCAATAACTGATGCAAAAATACATGGCCCATGTAACCCCTGAGTGAAAATAATTATTTGTTTGTTCTAGTTCTTCCTTGGGATCGAACTATCATGTTCACCAAACACCCTTTCCATTTACGGGACCCAAACCTGAAACCTTGCCAACTGAATTCGCGTCAATACCAGGCTTATGTGGCTGATGTTAAATGGAAGAGGTTGAATTGATATGATGACCATTCGATTATTATTAATAGCAGTAATCTACCGAGTTAGGGTGGGCTTTCGATTGACCCTAGCAATACACACTCTTGAACTTAAAACCCCTGACTAACACCACACCACATAAAATATTCTTAAAACTTTGCAAGTTTTACATCAACTTGATATTTATGTGTACATAATTTTTGCTCCAATTCCATCCATAACTCTCATTCATTTCTTCTTTCTACCTAGATTATCATTACGGCCTTTAGAATCACATTTACACTTAGTTTTTCCTGTATCCACTTTTCAGGCATTCTTCAAATTTTTTTCGACGACTTTCTCTCTGTCCCCTACCATGCCTAGCCATTTTTAGTTAAATTCCTTTGTGTCCACTATATCGTTTTCATTCTTCTCCACAGTCACATGTCAAGAGCCTCACCACATGATAAAAAGTAAAGAAGAAAAGAAAACATTTAATAATATTTACTCTACATCCACTACTTGAAGAAGTTACGATTAAACGTTTTTAACCAGACAAATAAATGAAATTCAAGCAAATTAGTCGTTTACCACATCGGAATCACCCTAAAATATGTAATCATTTATGCTAAGACATTGAATTTAACGATTCAGGACGAAAGCACTGAACATCATTTTAAATTCATGCATTTAGACGATAAAAATAATAAACAGGATATACTTTGAGTTTTTTTATTCTCAGGAAAAATTATTAATACAATACCCAGCATCGCTTTGCCGAGCCTGAGGGTTTTAATAGGATTTTAATCAAACCATTCAATCTTCCTCCATACCAAGTGTATAAGTCTTTTATTTCATTTTTCATGGACCGTTTATTCCAGGAATGGCATTTAAAAATTATCCCTTATGCCGGCGTCGAAATGTTCTGTTTTATTTTAAAACGCTGCTTTTAGATCCGGTTAGTACTCTCAACTCAATTCTAGCATGCTCCCTTTTGTCGGATTTTCATGAAGTTGTGTCGGAATGAAAGAGAGTGGTCTGAAAGTAGCAGCACAAAACCCTGCATGAATGAAACGGCCACCGCGACTGCATTTCGACTCTCAAACCACATATTCGAAAGCCAAAAATTGCCGCGAAGCTGAGCAAAAACTATTTGCCTTCAACCCAGAAACAAAGAGTAGGGGGGGGGGGGGGGGGGCAAAAAAATTAATCCCACCAAATTTTAGTCAACTTCGCTCGTTTATCAAGGGCGCACTGAGTTTCCGCCGTTAGAACAACACCCAAAGAGTTTCGATCCCGAATATAACAGATATTTTTTTCTTTTCGGGTTGTCAAGTAAAATTAGAGGTAGAACTCCCATGGGCTCACGTCGGGCTCGTAAAAGTTTAGTTCAGCGTATTTTCGATTTCGAACTAGACACACCTCCCTCTCTCTCTTTCTTTCTTTACACGTTTTCCAAATATCATTGACGTTTTACGCTGTCCCCCTTGGAATGCTTTTACAGTATATTATTGTTTACAAAATCCATCAAATTCACGCATGTTTCATTCTTTTAAACATCACTACAAATTTTGGATGCATAGAAAAGTACCTACCAAAGAGAAGTAGTCGCATACGTATAGCTTATTTTCTTTCGTCGATATAGAGATAGTTGCATCTACCTTTCTCCGTAACGCTTACAATATTTACGCTGTTCAAAATCAGGTACACCTTAGAGACATCATTCCCTCCTCACTAACGTCGAGACACTTATCCTTGCCTCTATACTTGTAACCGTCCCCGTCCAAAACTGATTTTTTTAGGTAATCTACCGGTTAAGGTAGGTTTTCGGATGGACACAACTATCAAATAAATATTTTGTGACTCCTAAGAAAACCTACTCTACATCAGGTCCCTCTTCATCTCTGCATACTTCTTTCCTCCCTTCATCCCGTCCAACATCCCTATCCTGTTCCTGCCCTTTCCTCGCTTGCCCAACATTCTCCCCTCTATTACCTTCTTCAACATTCCACTACTCCTCAATACGCCTTTCATCCATTTTTCCTGCCTCCATAGAATTTCTCTCAACAAACCCCTCTCCTCACCCACCATCTCCAGTACTTCCTCATTTGTTTTCCTTTCGGTCCATTTCACCTTCTCCATTCTTCTCCACACCCACATTCCAAAAGCCTCCAATCTACGTCTATCCTCCTGCTTCAGTGACCACGTTTCTGAACCATACTTAGCTACGCTCCATATCAGAGTTTTTACGAGTCTTGTCTTAACATCCCTACTCAACGTCCCCGTCATCAACTCCCTCCTCCTTGAGAAAGCCTCCTTGCCTAGGACAATTCTTCTCCTTACATCCCTACCACTATGACCGTATTGGTCCAAAACACTTCCCTAAACTGATATATTATTTAATTTAACTCCGTGAAAGCTTCATTCAAAATACTTCATTCGACGAAGTCATCTTCACCGTAGGAAGGCAAAAATGTAAATGTTAGCTTTATTTCATTTTTGTCTATATTGTAATGTCTTTAATATGCATATTAAACCTTCCATTCATATACACTCCCAGCGGTACAACGTTACAATGATACGTTTATACCCTTGCCTCTGCTAACAAAACGAAACCTGACATTGCACACTACAGTAGGCTCTTCTTTAATTCCGCATGGTTCCATTCCATCTCCATTCCGTCCAACATGCCTATCCTATAAATAACAATTTCTTGCTTTCCTAGAGCTCTCTCCTCTTCATCATCCTATGTTCAATAAAAATATCCTTCATCCATCTTTCGTACCTCTTTTGAATTTGTTCCTATAATCCCCTCTCCTCCTCGTCGACGTCTAGTACTTCCTCATTTGTTTTCCTTTCTGTCCACTTCATCTTCTCCATCTTTCTCCACACCCACATTAAAAAAAACCTCCAATTTACGCCTATCATCTTGCTTCAACGGCTGTTTTCGCGCCGTACAATTACACGGTCCATATCAAAGTTTTGACGAGCCGTTTCTTAACATCCTTAGTTAACGTCCTTGTAACCATTCCCTCCCTCAATGAAAGGTCCTTCGCCTACCACAATTCTTCTTCTCACTACTTCTTCGGTTCAAAATAGTGCCGAGGTACATAAATTGTTCCACCTGCTCTAGGATTTGAAGTACAATTTAAGTTGTATTGAACATTGAACAGAACATTGTTATGATAGTTATTGGTCCGATTTAAAGGCCAAAAAGTGCTGTTTTCGGACTAATGCTAAATAAATAAATAAAATATTTAACTTAACTTTATTCTGTCTCTAAAACCGAAAAACCAGGTTTTTTAAATATTTATTCTTATCCCTTACCTATCGTACTGAATTTTCAATCACCTCAGCAATGCCTTCAATCCCTTCGTGGACCGACTAACTAAAACTTGATTACCTGCAAATGTTAGTGTTTTTATGAATTCACCACCAAATTTTATTTCTCTCTCCAGCTCTTTCACAATTTACTCCCTATCCACTTTGAATAGCACAGGTGATTACCCTCTCTCTTACGTGTACCTCTCTTTCTAACACTGCCCATTCCGACTCTATAGCCGCCACTAACACCTCAGCAGTATGAGCCACGCATGTATATTAGTTGCGGATATCCCTTTAATTCACTATTTTTGGAATTTATTTGCATTATTCCTACGAAAATCACCATTAAATTCATGAAATATAAAAAATACTGATTTGTAGTTGAAGGATCTTCACTTCAAAAAAATAATACACAGCAAGAGTCGGCGTTTGGCACTCCAAAATTAAAATAGGTGTCCCTGTCTACACCTGAGGCCAAGAGTTTTAAGTTATTCTCATAATGTCGCATTGACAGTAATCAAAATTAAACTTTCAAATAAAGAAATCCCATGCAGAAACATTTTCCCTCCAACACGACCGCCTAAAAGCTTACGGCTTGCTATCCAACCTTCCAGCCCACCGGAAGGGTGAGAATGTGAGAGGTCGACGTATTTGCTAGCGACCACTTCCCCTCTTCCGGCCGTGCTCCTTTGGAAATTAAATGCCTCGACTAAAATTCCAAAGATGGCGGGAGGAGAAGGAGGAGGAAGCAGGAGTAGGTTATAAGAGTGATGAAGGGTTAGAACTAGCGTGAGTGAACTTTTTTCAACGTGTTTCGGAAGAAATGGAAAAGTTTTTTTTTCTCTCTTGAAAAAAAAATGGTGGGAGGTTTTCGGGGGCTTGGGAAGTGGGAGGAGAACGAGGGTGGAGTTTACCGAATAAAATGAGGCACGATTCGTGGTGGTGGGGGGTGTGAAGGACGGATGGACTGGGAAGTAAGGATGAGGGTGAGGGGTTCGAAAGTATGGGAGGAAAGACGGGTTTTTGGAGTGGAGGGAGGGAAAGAAACATAAATTTCTCAAACCGGCCCTTTACTTAAAAAGTTTTCACCCTTCGCACTTCCAATCCCTACCCCCTCCTCCACCTCCCCTAGGACCTCCCTTCTTTCCGCTCCGCTCCACACTTCCCTACTTCCTGTTCCTCCGACCGCCAGCACCCTATTCCCCCTACCTCCTTCCTTCCTTCCTTCCTTTCCCCTTCGGAACACCCGCGTCTCCTACCTCCCTCCGTTGCTGCAGGGTCCCCAATCACCCGTCCGACGGAGAATGAAACGGATCTCTCTCTTTCTCTCCTTCCTTCTTCCCTTTCTTTCACCCTCTCGGGTCCAGCCTTGCCCCTCTCAAAGGTCGCCCCGGGAGGGGCGAGTGGAAGAAGAGGGTGGGGAATAGGGAAGAGGCCGTTTCCCTCATGTCCATAAGCAAAGCCTTCAACCTTAAAAAAAAAAAAAGAATTCCCACAACCCCATGAACCATGATCTCTCTCTCCTTCCCCATTTCCCACATAGGCGCACAGGAAAACTTTCCATCCTCCCACCACTTCCCTCACTTAATCTTCCGTATCCCAAAAAAAAACCCTCTGGTTACAGCCCCTCCCCTTCATTCAGACACACGCAATCACATTAAAAATAAAAACCAAACCACATTCGACACGCCGGATGCCGTTGCTTCCCTTCCACTACTCCACCTACGAGTGTCAAGGAATAAAATATAATTCTTTTAGTAACTAAAAACATATAAAGTCCACCTTTTTTCCCACCCCATCAACCACCATACTCCAGCTAAGAATAATTCAAGCGTTTCCCCACCCACTTTGCCTCCTCTCGCTTGAGTAGGATTGAACCCCGGATTTCGCAATCTTTTTGCAAAGGGTACGGATGGGATGTCGCTGGAGAAGGGGTTGGGGTAGGACAGAGACCACCCTGGAAGAGCAGGGGAGGGGCAGAGGAAGTGTAGTCGGAAGCGAGGAGTCGAACGGACGGGCAGGAAAAGAAACGCGGTAAGGGGTTGCGGGGTAAATGCGTGGTTCGCCCTATGCAGGGGGAGGGGTGGATAGTAGACGAATTGAGCGAAAGAGAAAAGGTCCGGCGTCTTCTAGGGGCAAACAGGGTAAGAACCGGAGTCAATTCCTTCCGCTGAGCTACTCAAAGTGAAATGATCCACTCCGTTATCCCATACACAAACATACAGATGTGTGTGTGTGTGTACGTATTACGATATATATATATATATATATATATATGTAGTATGTGTATGTGCCTGTATTTTCATTCATCCTTACACACACACATGCGCGTGCGCACGAATTCTTTTCCAGCCTTCCCCTACCTTCAAAACCCCAAACCCATGCGTCCTCACCCTCTCTCTCTTCCACCTCCGATATGGAACCTGATCGACGCCTCTCATCACGGTTGGGGAACGAAGAGAGAGGGTAGCAGGGGGTATTTTTCCAGTAAAATAACTAAAATGAAGAAGATGAAGGCCTAGAGAGGATGTCACACAATCGACGCGGCAAAGGCACGACGGCGGAACACGTGGCTGGACGAAGAGCAATCGGAGGTGGGGGAGAGAACATAATGCGTTTGGTGGAACTTGATGAAGGTTAGGTTGTTTGACGACAAGGGCTAAATTAGAGAACGTAATAAATCAAAATATTGGCTATGAAAAGTAACGACCTTAAAGGCAATAGTGGAAAAGGGGTTTGTGTGTGGACATGTACATATGTGTGTTTATGTATACTATATATAAGCATATGTATAAAAGCATATATATATATATTTATGTGTGTGTGTGTGGGGGGGTGGGTGTGTACGTGTGGGTCGCGGTAGTCTATGGGGTAGAGCGTTGGACTGCTGACCGTAGGGCTTGGGTTCGATTACCGAGTAAGCCTCCCTGGGCACCTGTAGTTCCACCCAAACTACGTGATTTTTCGGGTACCAGATCTTCCTGGGAAACCATAATCGGCCCAGGGAAAGGAAATGGCCCCCCTACATTGATGGCTGAATTTCACACGCCGGCTTAGCACTGGGTGAACTCTACCATTACGTACTAAACCGACCTTCGGGTTGATTACTGTGTTTATATGGTTATATATTTTTGTATATATATATATATGTATACATAAAATATTTATATATATATAGATCTTCCTGGGAAACCATAACCGGCACAGGGAAAGAAACTGGCCCCCCTACCCTGATGTGTGACTATTCACACGCCGTCGGGCTTAGTACATGGGTGAGCTCTACCATCACCTACTAAACCGACCTTTGGGTTGATTACTGTATTTATGGTTAAATATATAGATATATATTCATATATCACATTGAAATAGATACAAGGAAAAGGGATAGGAACACATATAAATGTCGTACACAGGAGAGGTGGGGAAATCTGTTCGCCAGGTTTTCGTGTGTGTGTGCAAGCATTGTTGAGTGAATTGGAGGTTCAGTGCGATAAATATGGGATGAGAATCAATCTTAATAAAACAAAGGTTATGCGATTTTCCAGAAAGAAAAAGGCTAAGCTAAATATTAAAATAGGCGGGGAAAAAATAGAGCAGGTAGAACAGTTTACATATCTCGGAAGTGTTTTGGACCAATACGGTCAAAGTGGTAGGGACGTAAGGAGAAGAATTGCGCTAGGCAAGGAGGCTTTCTCAAGGAGGAGGGAGTTGATGACGGGGACGTTGAGTAGGGATGTTAAGACAAGACTCGTAAAAACTCTGATATGGAGCGTAGCTATCTACAGCGCGGAAACGTGGTCACTGAAGCAGGAGGATAGACGTAGATTGGAGGCTTTTGAAATGTGGGTGTGGAGAAGAATGGAGAAGGTGAAATGGACAGAAAGGAAAACAAATGAGGAAGTACTAGAATTGGTGGGGGAGGAGAGGGGTTTGTTGAGAGAAATCCTATGGAGGCAGGAAAAATGGATGAATGGCGTATTGAGCGGAAGTGGAATGTTGAAGAGGGTAATAGAGGGGAAAATGTTGGGCAAGCGAGGAAAGGGTAGGAACAGGATAGGGATGTTGGACGGGATGAAGGGAGGAAAGGCGTACACCGAGATGAAGAGGGACCTGATATAGATTAGTTTGCTAGGTGGGGAGTCACAAAATGTTTATTTGATAGTTGTGTCCATCCAAAAACCTACCTTAACCGGTAGATTACCTAATAATAATATATATATAGCGGGTCGCGGTGGTCTAGTGGGTAGAGCGATGGACTACTGACTGGAGGGTCGGTCGAATCTGTCGCTTGCTCTATGTTGACTACGCTTCTTCCTACCCTTTATTTAAAATTACGGCAACCCCTCGTTGGCTCTCGTCCCCGCCGCTGTATATCACTCTGTAATTGTCACTCCAGTAATCCCCGCTATCCTTCCATCTCACCTCGCAGAGACCTAAAACATCTTTATTACCTCTTTCCATCTCTCGCTTAATATATATATATATATATATATTATTATTATTATTATTATTTAGGTAATCTACCGGTTAAGGTAGGTTTTTGGATGGACACAACTATCAAATAAACATTTTGTGACTCCCCACCTAGCAAACTAATCTATATCAGGTCCCTCTTCATCTCGGTGTACTTCTTTCCTCCCTTCATTTCGTCCAACATCCCTATCCTGTTCCTACCCTTACCTCGCTTGCCCAACATTCTTCCCTCTATTACCCTCTTCAACATTCCACTACCGCTCAATACGCCCTTCATCCATTTTTCCTGCCTCCATAGGATTTCTCTCAACAAACCCCTCTCCTCCCCCACCATTTCTAGTACTTCCTCATTTGTTTTCCTTTCGGTCCATTTCACCTTTTCCATTCTTCTCCACACCCACATTTCAAAAGCCTCCAATCTACGTCTATCCTCCTGCTTCAGCGACCACGTTTCCGCGCCGTACATAGCTACGCTCCATATCAGAGTTTTTACGAGTCTTGTCTTAACATCCCTACTCAACGTCCCCGTCATCAACTCCCTCCTCCTTGAGAAAGCCTCCTTGCCTAGCGCAATTCTTCTCATTACGTCCCTACCACTTTGACCGTGTTGGTCCAAAACACTTCCGAGATATGTAAACTGTTCTACCTGCTCTATTTTTTCCCCGCCTATTTTAATATTTAGCTTAGCCTTTTTCTTTCTGGAAAATCGCATAACCTTTGTTTTATTAATATTTATTCTCATCCCATATTTATCGCACTGAACCTCCAATTCACTCAGCAATGCTTGCAACCCCTTGGCTGACTGAGCAACTAATGCTTGGTCATCAGCAAACCTAACCGATTTTACGAGTTCCCCTCCGACTTTCATTCCTATCTCCAGTTCTTCCCATGCCTCTTTAATCATTTCCTCTACATATACGTTGAACAGTACCGGTGACAATGGGCAACCCTGCCATACACCTCTTCCTAACACTGCCCATCCGGACTCTCCGTTCCCCACTCGCACCTGAGCAGTCTGAGACATGTACAGGTTGCGGATCAGTCTCCTGTCCCTCCAATCCATTCCTATTTTCTGCAATACACGCATTAATTTTTCCCAATTCACTCTATCAAACGCTTTTTCGAAATCTACAAAACAGGCAAAAACGTCCTGATTGTATTCTATATTCCTCTGGATTAGTGATCTCATTACTGCAATGGCATCACGCGTACTTCTTCCTTTCCTGAACCCAAACTGATCATCCCCTAAGTAATCATTTGCCTTACTCTCTATCCTTTTGTTGATGATCCTGAGAATAACTTTAGCTGCGTGGGATATCAAACTTATTGTTCTGTAATCCTCACATGACGAAGCCTTTGCCTTTTTTGGAATAGGAACTAACACCGATCTCACAAAATCTTCCGGCCAGATTCCTTCCTCATAGATACTACGAATCAGTCCATATATGGCCTTCTTCCCACCTTTCCCTAACCATTTCAACATTTCTACAGGAATATTGTCCACCCCCACAGCCTTGTTTGCTTTCATCTCCTTTAATGCCCTTTCTATTTCATCGTCGAGTATGCCTGGACCTAAGCTATCTTCTTCTACCTCATGTTCCTTTTCTATGTCTAACCTTGTCGGCCTAAGTTCTTTACCATACAGTGTTTCTATATATTCCTTCCATCTCTCTTGGATTTTTCCTGGTTCAACTATTATCTTACCCCATTTATCTTTAACTGTTAGCACACATCTTGCCTTCTTACTTCCCGATAATAACTTAACCTTGCTGTATAGAGCACCAATTTCACCCTTCTTCTGTAAACTTTCCATATCCTCGCATTGCGTTTTCCACCATTCTTCTTTTGCTTTATTTGTGGCCCTTCTCAATTTATTGTTTAACTCTTTGTACTTCATTTTGCCTAACTCTGTGTTTACATTTTTCCATCTTCTTCTCTCATCCATCTTTGCAATCATCTCATCCGTTACCCATGGTTTCCTTATCCTTTTCCCGTTAACGGTTCCTATAGTGTCTTTAGCGGCTTCCAATATCCCTTTCTTGATACATTCCCATTTTTCTTCGATAGTACTCAGTTCTTTACCGTCATCCATCATTTTCTCTACAGCCTCCTGATACTCCTTCCTCGTTAATCCATTTACTGCTTCTAAATTCCATTTGTTAACCCGCCGGCCTTGCCTTATCTTCTTGAAACGAACATTACATTTCATAACAACTAAATTGTGGTCAGAGTCCGCATCCGCTCCTGGGAAACTGTGCGAATTTATCACACTGTTCCTAAACCTGTGCCTAACCATAATATAATCTAACTGATACCTTTCTGAGTCACCTGGCATTTTCCATGTATACCTACGCCTTTTGTGGTGTCTACACCAATTGTTAGTGATGACTAACCCCTGTCTCCTGCAGAATTCAATTGCTTTCTCCCCGCGTTCATTCCTCGTGCCTAACCCATAGTCCCCCACCTCACCACCATCTCTTCCTTCGCCTACCGTCGCATTCCAATCCCCCATCACTATCAAATGTTTCCCTGCAGGAACACTCGCGATGATATCCTCTAACTCATCATACATCCTATCGACTTCTTCCTCCTTGTGGTTGCTCGGTGGCATGTATACCTGAATAATGACCAAGTTCGTCGGCTCTGCTTTAATCTCTACGAGTAAAATTCTATCTGTCGCTTGCTCTATGTTGACTACGCTTCTTCCTACCCCTTTATTTAAAATTACGGCAACCCCTCGTTGGCTCTCGTCCCCGCCGCTGTATATTACTCTATAATTGTCACTCCAGTAATCCCCGCTATCCTTCCATCTCACCTCGCAGAGGCCTAAAACATCTATGTTACCTCTTTCCATCTCTCGCTTAATATTTTCTAATTTGCCTCTCCTCAACATTGTCCTGACATTCCAGGTTCCTATTCTAACTACTTTCGTCTTCTTCTGCATCTTCTGTCCTGCTGCTGTTATTTCTCCCCCGCAAGGATTTCGTGGGATGACGACCGCGGAAGCCTTGCCTCCCCCGCTGCCGGGCACGACACACGGCCCCTTGGGCCGAGTCCCGCAGTTGCCAGGACTCAATTTCTGTTTTGCGTCCATCATATTTTCTTGGGAATGATAATTGAGGTGGTTTCCCGTTGCCTTCCTCAATAGTGTTTTTAACGTGACACCATCACTTAATGGCCGCCCCACTGGGGTCAGACGCCATTGCAGCCGCCTCACTGAGGAGCAGACGCTGCGTGGACTACCTTTCGTCTGGCTCTTAACCTTCGACCTATCTGGCATGGGTGACCCTTCCAGGAGTAATTATTATTACTCCCGCCAGCACAGCTCTAGGGGTCATCGGAACACACAAGCCCTTCCACCACGACAAGGTTGTAGTCCATGGGAGGGATATATATATATATATATATATATATATATATATATATATATATATATATATATATATATATATATATATATATATATATATATATATAGCCACTTTCTTGAAAAACCCACGAACGTGCACAATAATGTAAAATCACTAACTAGTCGACACAAACACAGAGACTAAAACATATAAAAGAGGGATTCACTGGTTCTCGAATTTTCGGTGGTGCAACCACCTTTCTCAAGAGGAATTAGGAACAGAACTCCTAATTCTCTTCCTGTTTGTTCTGTTCCTAATTACTCTTGAGAAAGGCACCACCGAAAATTCGAGAACCAATGAGTCCCTCTTTTATATGTTTTAGTCTCTGTGTTTGTGTCGACTAGTTAGAGTGAATTTACATTACACGTTTGTGGGTTTTCCAAAAAAGTGTATATATATATATATATATATATATATATATATATATATATATATATATATATATATATATATATATATATATATTCACTGATAGTCATAACAAACACAGAAACCTAATTTCCTAATTCCTCTTGAGAAAGGTGGTTGGACCACCGAAAATTCGAGAACCAGTGAGTTTTTCCTCTTTTGTGTTTTGGTTTCTGTGTTTGTAATGACTATCAGTGAATTTACATTACACGTTTGTGGGTTTTCCAAAAAAGTGTATATATATATATATATATATATATATATATATATATATATATATATATATATATATACATATATACATACACACACACACGAAAAGCCTAAAAGATGTGTGTGTGTGTAATTTAAACAGAGAAGCGAAATAGCGCTAGCTGACGAAATCACATAGAAATGTAAACTCTCACTTTCATTTGCATGTGTTTGTTCATTTGTGTTTGTTCGCTAACGCTATCACACTTCTCCGTTTAAATTATTCTTCACATCCTTGAGACGACCCTTCCAAATATATATATACGTACCATATATGCACATATATCTCGACGTTCATCACGGAACGGGGTCGTATCCTTCGATCTAATGAAGAATTATGTTCAGGAGACAGCAAATTGACGCGCTGCTTTCGAGGAATTTACCTACATCTCGCTGACACATGCGGAGGTCCTGTGGATTGGTGGTGGGATGGGGAGGCGGCAGACCCCGCCCACTCTCGGCCGGTTAATTTTTTGGGACAGGTGGGCAAATGCGATTGGGAAGGCTTTTTGGTTAACGGTGAAAAATGATGAAAAAACGCAAGCTCGGAAATAGCCTACCTGACTTAAATACACCATGGAGAGGGGTTATCTACGTCATATTCCAACTGAGGTGTACCTACAGACAAACAGTACCCTAACTAGTTGGCATAAGGACAGGTCCCAGGGGTGGTTTGAACCCAAGTCATGAAAAAGAAAACGACATCTTTGGAGGAAAGAACTGTTTTGAAAATTTTTTCATTCTCCATTTTGGAATTTTAGCCGAGAGCTGGGGAAAAGAAAAATATGATTTTATACCTATGTGCTGAATAGTCTTTCCATTTTTTTCGCCATTCCTGCATCGTCTTTTTAAAAGTACGTAAATATAATATATCCATGAAGTAGTCCAATTGCGCGATAGATAATTATTTTATCTCAAGTTTAATCCGTTGAGTTTTAAGAACCTGGTGTACACCATTCCAGAAATATTCGAAGGCCTAGTTTCTGTTTTAGTAAATTTTAGGAAATTGAAGAGGATTTTCTCTGCATTGTATTCAATTCAAAATTGTTTGATATTGATTCAGAATTCTTACCGCACATTGCGTGCCATGAATGGGAGCATATTAGATGCGGTAATCTATAGAAATACATATACCGAACCTGAAGAACAGTTTTGTTTTAATATTTGATAAGATTAATGTAATCACCTAAGTAGTACCGACATTCTTTTACATCGCGTGACACTGTAACGTCACACAATTGAGCAATACGTCACGAACTTCCTCGAAGTAATTCACTCCACTGATTAATACAGAGAAAGATAGGAAAGTTTTTTTCCTTAAATTAACTTTGGTTTCCATTGTAGCACATTTACGACCGATTTAAAAAATATTCACAAAGTAGTAGTCTTAGCGGTGCCGTGTGATTGAAATTGGATTTTGGATAAAAACAATTTAAACGGAGGACACACAAGGAAAGGATGATGTGAAAGAGGATATGGCGAATGGAATTGATGATTTATACGTTCAAAAGCCCCAATTACGGAAAAATTGGCAATCTTATGGACAATTAATACATTTACGCTCTATCAATCACAAAAATAAGTCAATGAAACAATCTCTCTTTGATTCTTCATGAAGAGGTTTCAGTGATCGCGGAGTAATGGAAAGGAGGATGTGTGTAGCTGATATCCAGAATATGTATGCATGTAAACTAGCCAAAGGCATCACTGAGGAAAAACCATTAACAAGTTCCTTTGTTCTTTCGCTACAGGTACGTCTCTGGTCTGTTCCTGGGATTCCGATAGGTAACTCTCGGTTTTTCATCATGTTTCCCAGGAGCTGAACAACGAGAGCTAACACAAAAGTCAATCACCGAGGTAGTACTCGAACCCGCGACCTTTAAGTTGTCAGGTGGCCTCGTTAACGGCAACACCGTCCCAGCCCGCCGGCATTAAATTTTGTCACATTCCGATCGACGCAAATGGATACGCACGCACCTCGCAGTAGGTTACCGTAAGACCTAAGCGAGAGATGGGGCTGATGTGAAATAGTACTCTCCATACATTCGCTTCATTTTGACAGCTGTGCGCCCAGCTCGGAGTTCCAGCCGTAGGTAATTAGCGCTCTCGCTGCGGGACATTCCCTTGTCCCCCTCCCCCGGAAATTGTTTCCCCTTATTCGACCGAAAATTGTGGTAGTTACGTGGAGAGGAAATGTATCTGAAATACGCCAGCGGTGTAACGATAGCGGTGCGCTCGCCAGAGTTAAAGGGTCAAAGTTTTAGGTATTTTTCTCGATTTTCGCTTATATTTGGAGAGAGATCCATGGCGCAATCTCTTATCTCGCAGCTCCTGGTTTTTCATAATTAAAAAAAACGGTAATCATCATCAATATCCGATTACAAATGGGATGCAGAATTCATATTTTTTTTCCAGCGGGAAAAAATAGAGATCGAGTCTTATTGCGATAACAGGAGTTCAATTTAGTTCAGCTTTTACTGGATGTGAATTAGCGAGTGAAGGGATAATGAAAACTCAAGCGGTTTGAGGGATAAATTAATAACCGGTTTTGGAGGAAGAGAAATTAAATTTTTCAGAGAGTATATGAAAAATTCTGGTGTAAATCATTCTACGTTCATTTAAAAAATTTATACATACATAAATGGATCAATGACATGATCGGTCATTAAAGTACCGCTGCTGAGACAATTTTTATAAAATTATAGTAACGGAAGTTAAACTATATACTCTGCCTTTCTTAGCCATACTAACGGGCATGAGAAATATAATTAAAAATTAATATTAAATATACAAATATTCATACGATATCATTTAATATGCTAACGAATCAATTACCACTGCTACCTTAATCATATCATCATTTACGAGAATTTTAAACAAACCGCGTTAACAATATCTCTGTTCGATAAAACAAACAAGAGAGACAACAACCACTGGATGATTGTTTATGCAAGGTGCCGATGATAGAGGTTATTGTGTGAAAACATAGAGATTTCGTAAGAGACATCACTCACTATATTTTAAACACCATAATTAATGGTTCATTGACAGTATTTATGAACTGTTTAGGGTAATGAGGATCAGTTCTCGTTTCATTTTGTAGGTTAAGGGATAGACGTAGGCTACAGAGAATTAAATAGGTTCATTTTTACTGCCCTCTTTTAATATTATTTTCAGTTTGTTATTTTATAATAATAAAGATTTGAATTTCGTTAACTTTGACTCTTTACCATTAATTAGCATTTTTTTGTCTGTTTGATTAAGCGTAGATTTATGTCGAGAGTATGTTATTTTAGTTTTCGTTCAATTATTACATTGAGGATTCATTGTTATAAATGTCCACCGTTGAATTGCGGAACCGAGTAATTACAGCCGTGTCTCCCCTATATCCATATCATGTAAGGTAATGGAACATCTAATTGTTAGTTCGATAATGATGCATGCCATGATTTGGTGATGATAAATAAGCACGGTTTCCGAAAGCGTAGATCCTAAGGGCATTTAGATTTTTTGCTTCTTTGCAAGAATTGGGCATTTTGCTCAGGTCTGCAAGGTTTTGCACCGGAAGCAAATAACGCTCCAGTTGTTTTAAGACTACAATAAAGGTTTCGACACTGCGTAATAGATAGTTACTCACATGGTTAAAAGCCTATGGCAAAGATAAAATAACACCAGGCTGGAATGGAGACTTTTTGAAAAGTTAACTACCTAGGGCAATCATATTAGTTGAAATGCAGTCGAAGTCACTGCAATATTCCCCAAGGAAATATCACCGGATCTCTTTCAGTCATTCTTTATGTTAGAAACATGAACTACGTAGCCAATAGTAAGATGCACTTATCTCCTAAAGACATAGAGGTTTACAGAGATTTCCGTAGTCCTGAAGGGTAAACAAATATATTAGATGATCTTAAATCACCACGTGGCAATTTTAGTTAAACTGGGGAAAAGTGTGCGGTGATTAAGTGTAGTAATCGAACTAGTCCTCTAGCGAATGTCTGATGCATTACAAATACCAAAATAGAAAGTGTTGAGCCACTTAAATAGTAAAGCGTTGCCCTAATTACGTCTCCTAGGTGAAACGTACTCGAGAATTATGCGGACAAGCTAGTAGAAATTGGACTCATTTAAGGGGTATTGGGATAATTTGACGGGAGGGTTCTCAAAAATGGTAGCTATCGCTATTTTGGCCTCATTTAGACTGTGCTGCTAGTAAATGGAATCTTCATTAATAAATGGATACTGATTGTCGAATAAGATTGCCAGAGAAGACTTGAAGACTATGAAAAACTTAGTAGCGAGATTAGATTATTAGAGGAACTAGATTGGGAATAACTCACAGGGCGAAAGTTATTAAAGATTAAATATGCTACATCATTTTGAAGGAGGTCTCTTTTGTTGATGTTCCTGAAAATGTTCAATTGGCCCCATCATGCTACAGAAGGAAAGATAACGAAAATTTGGTCAAAGAGATTACGTGTAGAATCAAGAGATTTAAGGTGCCATTTTTTTGCAAACTAAAAGTGATCAAAATAACTGCAAGTCATCGCGATAGAAGAAAAAAATACTTTTGTCGATTTGAATAGCATTCGTGTATTTAATATGACTTTGGTTACACATTGAAATGCCAAGGTTGAGCACTTTTTATTAATTAGTATACGGGACTAATAGGGTTTTAAATATATGAGTTTATAGTATCATGAAAAACACCTACGGTGATTTTAGTAACAATGCCAGTGAGGGACAGAGAATATTCACTAATAACTGGGACACGGCACAAGAGAATTGAATGAATCGTCGGAGTTACAAAAACATTTGGGTTTAAAAACACGCATCTCAGATAATAACAGTATTTTAAATTTTCACAAAATTCACGGAACAAGTGATAACGATAGAAACTATTTGAAAATTAATTCGAAATAATTTTGAGGTTCAACTAATGTTTAGGTTAATCAAAAAAACAATCTGTAACAGTTACTCAATTCCTATGGAATGCCTAGCTAAAAATTATTTCAGTAATAATGTCAAAATCTAGGAAATTTAATTTGTTGATAATTTGTCAATATTTATTTTCTCAACTCATTCATTTGAATGGAAATTTTGAAAATTTTCCAATGAAAATTTTCTGTTTTATATATGACCTAGTTTTTTTTCTAAAACAGTCCAATTCAAAGGTCGGCCTGTAAATAGATATATTTATGACATGAAATACGTGAAGTGAAAATCATAATTTGATTTCTTAACTTCCATTCATTCTTGCAGTTAACATTAGATAATGATATGGTCAGATTACATTATTTAAATTGATGCACACTTATGTAAAATGCGAACAGTTACAGAAATTAAAAAAATTAAATATATGCAAATTGAAATAAACGGCCGGGTCAAAATTTTCCCACAGCAATTGCCAATATCAAGAGGTAGAAATGATCAAGTGATAAAATTCTCGGAGCCGGATTGCATAAGCCTTCTGTCGAATTCCCAAGAAAAAATTTAATTAGGCTCTAAAACTACAACTGTCCATGGCAAACAGTGGATAGGTTAATACTCCAACGGCGCTAACAGAGGAAAGTTAATCTCCTCTAAAAGCTCTTAGAATAAATCCCTAATCAATCCAATCCAAATACCACCGATGAACGTTAAGTACACAGTCTCATGAAAGAGAGTTAAAACGAGCTTACTATCTGATGCGTTCTGTAATTTGGCATTCACCAAAATTCACAATTCAAATTTCTGTCTTACTGTCAAATTCACTTACTGCCATAAAATGTGGATGTTTTCATAAGTTATTTGAAATAAAAATTGTGTTCTTCCAAGAAACCCTTGGAAATATTATTGCTGATATAAAAAACTTGTTATCTCTGATATCCTAGATATGTTTACCCTAATAATTTGTGCTAAAAGAGAAGTTTCCTGCAACATGATAGTTGAGTATCCTCAGAAGAACGCTTCTTACCAGGATACATAGTGCAGAGGAACGAGGATCAGTAATCAAAGAGAAACTTTTCGTTTTGAAAGGATTTTTCAAGACATAAGCGAGGATTCTTACAGCATTTTTTACTGAAATTTTAAACTCAAATACGGGTGAGTGAAAGAGAAACAATTTATATTAAGTATTATGAAATAGCTATGACGTTTTAATTGACGCTAAATTGACTTTTCTCTTCTCACCGTCATGGAGAATCCTTAATTGCGAATTGTTGCAAGAAAAATTGTTTGAACGATTTATTAACGTAGTAATGCCTACTCATAACCTAAGACGCAAAGACAAAAATTCTCCCAAAATTGGGATAGTAAAGAGATTGCGAAGCGAACTCTCCAAATTATTAATGGACCTAAGGTTTGTTCATTCATTCGAGGTTCCTATTACTGAAGAGGATACACTCCAGGCCAGTCCATTTTATTTTCTGCAACGGATTTACTGTCGCAAATAATATACACTGTAGCATTTCGTCGGATCACACTTGATGTAATAAATTTGAATCGATGGAGTACCACAATACTGATCTCTCTAGACAGAAATCTCGATTTAAAAAAACACCAAGGAAAAGAATGGGATATTTATATGGGAATATCAATGTTAACCTTTGATTCGAACGGAAGTTAGCTCCTGAACTGTTACATGGTGTACTCAAACGAGTGATAGTATGAAAATCTTGAAGAATCTGAAATGATGTGGCTTAATTGAATATTGGATCCATAAAATCACAGTTAGTGGGATCCCTGAATGAGGTCCTCAGTGAATGCGTTAATTATTGTCGGTTCCATTCTTACTTCCAGAGCAACACAAAATCCGTATTTTCGATATTGAAATTTGAAGAGTCTTAGGGCTATAGAACTACGACTACCTGCCACTACCACGTCGCTGACAATGCGCACTTAATAACAATGAAGACCACTTACAAATGCCATCCCATATGGCATGAAAACTATAATATCATTAAGGTGCCAAAAATATGAAAGTTTGGCACCCTCTGAAGGATACATGGTGGAGAGGAACGAGAATAAGTAGCCAAATAAAGCAGCTTAAAGCTATAAAAGGAATATTTCGATAACAAGCGAGTATTTTCTCCAGGAAGAATACAACTTTATATTCAAAAATGTTTTGTTTATCCATTAAAATGTGGAAAATTCCGTGAGAAAAATTATGAAGGTTTCTTGCAATTAATTAAATAAGTAAAACTCAGCGATAATAAGTTTCAAGTTCAAAAATAAAAAAAAACAATGATAATTAGAAGATTACAAAAACCGAGTTCCGAGCGTAGATGAAAAAATATAGGAGCTAAAGCCATATCACAAGAACACAGCATTAGCTCAGCATTTTTCATTAAAACCGGACATTTTTGCGCCGGAATCATTTCAAATTAAACGAGAGCCACAAAAATTATGACCGCAGCAATCACGTCTCAGCGCAAAACGATTTTCGTCGCTAAATGCTTTATCTATTATTCATGAATTACGGTGAAACACGTAAACATTGTGGCCTACAACAACCGTTAGCGACCGCAATCGGCGGTGAGAGCGTACACTGGCGTTATCTAAAGTTCGCTTAATCTACTGACCAATGCTTAAACCAAAAAAAAAGCATTGATAGTTAATTGTCGATCGGCGGACCTTGCAATGCTGGCAGATGGTTCAGTCTAATCGGGTTTGGAAGAAATACGGCAAATATTGTCCACCAATAACCTTTGCAGCAATCCGCATTTTTGCTGTGCTAATTCATATAGCATGCAAGACAACTCTTTATGTGTGCAATTTTTTAATGCTACAGGAAGAAAAATTCCCTCTGGGGAAATTTGGTTTTGCTTTTATGATAATTCTAATTATGATAAATATTAGAGATTAATGTTTTTCTAGCTTACGAAAAACTCTATGCACCAAATATCAAACTTGAAAATAACAATTAAATCCTTTACTGAAACTACATTGATAGTTTCATTAATTAATTTACTAGGAAACTACATTAATAGGCGAAGTTTAAAAATAATTAACTCATGAAAAATTATTCCAATAAAACCGAAATTTAAAAAAAAATGAAACAATGCTACTTTATTCCCATTCAGAAGTGCAGAGCGAAGGGGATGTTGTCATTATAATTCCAAATCACTGCTGTAACAAAGAGAACATTCGACAACAACCCGAGAATTATGCATTTGTCGCTAAGTATTATTTCGAGGAATGAAGCAATAATTAGATAAGGCAATAATAAGGTTAATGTGCTATATCCACGGAAGCTGTGGGCATAAGACATTTTTCAGGTGGCATTTGCCATGGTAAATTTTGGAATGGATCAATCGGGGTCAAGAACTACAAAAATAAAACTCAGGCTGCCTTTAACACGACAAACTCGATGTCGCAGGTGTTTTAGAGTCTTCATATACTGAGAAGAATTTACCGTTGCCCCTTGTTCCAGAAAATTGGTCATATAAACTCGGTGAGCATCCCAAAACAAAGTCAAAAGAAGTTTCATCGACAATTATGACTTTTCCAGGCTCAAAACCACGAAATTTTTCTACCCATCGATCTATTAAGAGGATCGTCACCATAAAAGAGCATCGTCACCATAAACAGCCTTTAAAAGACGATGAAGCTCAGTTTGAGTCACTTTTTCGGCAGGTAAAAATCCGATGACATCACGCTGTTTAGCTTTGACATAGCACTAGAACACGTTTCTGTTCTTCCGCTTCTCGAAATACACTGGATGAACGCAAAGATCACATATGAGAGCATGCGCATTCAGGGGGAATTACTTCTACGTGCCAATGGCGCACTTCTGCAGGTCATTTCTTTCGCGGTCTACAAGCATGTGTGCATTACTTTTCAGCCGACCATCGTATTAGGAGATTCCAGTCAAGTTATGTACTCCAGATAAATCTAATAGATGTGTAGCTACGAATTTCTGGGAAAAAGTGCCTACACACCCTTACATCCCTTACAGCCCTTCTACTCACTTAGATTCGGAGAGGCAGTTGGAATTATCTTGGACTGAGTGAAATGAATCGGAGCCTAAGAAATAATAGATTGCATACGACGAATTAATAATATTTAAATAATAATAATACAATAAACGAATAATAATTATTTGTATAAGTTAATCAGAAAAAGATGTCAAGGAGATGTATCATTCCATGCTAGTGACAGTTATAATGAACAGAAAAGGATTGCAGAAAGAAAAGTTCATACTTGGTAAAAATATCGTTTTTAAAGACAAAAAAGCATCCGATTTGTATTCTATATCTTGGATTGGGAGCCTATGAAAGCATAAAGAATTAGAAAAGAAAGATTAGCACGAGCATGGCTACTAGAGATACCCCAATGTTGTGAGTTTAATGTTGACATTGGGGACTAATTTTAGCCCCACATTCTCTCCTTTCTTCTTTTCCCTTAACTTCTTGGGAAGTTAAGGGAAATTTGCTGCCTAGAAAAGCGACAAAAGAATTCCTTTTTCATAGAAAAATTCGTGATCACAGAGCTGAAAGCATTAAGCATGACAACTGGAACTACCTGTAATCAAATTACCTATTTCCACTAATATTTGCGATCAACCATCCTTCCTCTTACGTAATATTGATGGCTTGCGTGGTGAGTTTTAAATAAAGGGAGTTGTTGGAGGATGAGTAGCAGTGCATTCTCTTGTGAGAGTTTCATTGTTCTCCTTTACTACTTGGAATTGAGTCGTCATATGTCTCAGAGAAATTTCACCAATCACATTGTAGATATTACAAAGCAGTATAAAATCTTCAATGAAACTCCTAACTGCAGTCTGAATTCGATCCCTGATCACTTTTAATTACACGATAGTAAAATATTTTAAATAAGCGGGCTGACTGCTCACATACGTTCACAAAAAAATGTGATACAACTCAGTATACGTATGGTGTTCAAAATTAATTAAAAGCCATTTTTAAGTATTTTAGCTCAATTAGCAATAAATTGGCATGCAACCATTTCAGAGAGTAAAAATCATTCGCCTTGACCGGGATGCTGAAATGGTTGCATTATAATGCACACATAGCGGGTGACTCTGAAATGGTTGCATTATAATGCACACATAGCGGGTGACTCCGTTAAAGTTACTGTTACAGTTTCTTGAAATTTAATAAATTGGCACTTACCCAACGACAGATATACGCGATACTTCGTGGTGTAGCTTTGTAAAACAAGAATACCCCTTCCAAACAAGTTTTAAAAATTACCTAATAATCTGTTATTTTTGAATGGTGAAGATAATTTATGAAAACGACAATTTATACGTTTAACTCCAGTTTCCCCTACAGCGCGAAAACTGATGGATATGGGCAGCCAAACGAAAGATGGGACGAAAAACATGAAAAAATAGAAATCAATTGTCACGACTATAAATTCATTCCGATGCTTATCAAATCCAAATATATTTTAACAAAAAATGAACCGGCGGAAAAATTTAATATAACTTAATACTGCTACCCCGCATATTTGGTAAACTTTTCAAATTAAAAATACTCTAAAAATTAATTCTAATGTAATTGAATACACGATATCATTCATTGCTCATTTTTGTGGTGATTTGTTGCTGTGGCTGTATGAAATTCACCCAATCCCGTATTGCCCAAATTATTTCCATGCGGTGATTCTTTTAATACGTACATTTTAAAATTAACTTCTAAAAAGTGAATGCGGCGATTGTCGGAGGTGAATGAACACCAATTTAGTCAGAGGTGATAACGGTTTGGAACGGAAGGAGAAAATCATTCCAGTAGCACATAGTTCAATGCAGTAAAATTAGTAGCACAGAGTACCAAGCAGTTTTTCTAAGGAAAGTAGGAAACAAATAAAAATATTACCTCAAAAATAGTTTTTTCCTCAAGAAATTTCGGGTATACTATTAAACTTCCGCCAGATATTTTCGAGAAAACTTGTGCTCGAGGATAGAATATATAATTCAAGAGAATTTTCAAGAAAATTTCTCCTAACCTATGCATAACACATCTGAGAATCACACATATTCGTTGTCATCACATCACAATTATTAGGTCGATTTAATCTCTAACTATTTTATACGCATGAGAATCTATTCAAGAACAATTACTTTTTTCACCTTTCGTCATACTATAAGAAGGCCATAATAATGCATATATAATTAGCTATTAATACTAACATTAAAAGAGAATTAGAGAAATGTAGGATGGAAGTTTATTTGTCCTTATTTTCACTTCCCATAACAAAGATGTGATATTCCCTCTTCTTTACATTACCTAAGGTATCCTCGCATAAGCGCCGAGCAATCACAAGGTTTAGGATTAACGTTCCTTATGTTAATACGGAATAGAAAGATTTTATCACGAAACATTGAAAATAAGAAATACATACTTATGTGACGAATATGGAGAACAAAACAAATGAAAATGTTGGTCGTATTATGTTTTTAAAATCCATTGTTTAAATTTAACACACGTTAAATTGATTTTGTTTTTAGTGGTTATATAAATAACGCTGTTCCGATCGCTATATACTATCACGGTTCTGTGAGAAGTGAAGAATTGTCATTTTACGGCGCTTAAAAATTAAACTTACGGTTAAAATATGCATTTATCGTCCTGGACGTGAATTTAATTGCTCCTGACTAAGGTTGAAGCCGCGGAGTCCATTCGCGAAAATTTTTAGGCAATCTAGCCCTGCAGAGTCTAGTCTTGAGGCAATATAGAGCTCCAGGGGTCGCCATTTTTGAGATGGTACAAAGAAAATAACGAAGTACGCCCGTCCTAGAAAATCAAAATTGAAAATTGGACAATTGTAAATACGTAATCGATATGGTAAAGTCCTTCATTAGCAAGTTGAAATTGCTTGGAGAGCATTTTTTGATATCTTAGCTGGGAATATGGACGCTAATTAGAATTCCTGTAAAATTATTCAAATTCTAATCCATAAAAATCTCCTATGCTGTAGCAACAATTTTTATCATGATAGAGACAACATTTTTATTCAACAAAAAAGTATATTATATATACATGCATACATTAATTCGGCAATTACATTTTTTCTTTATAAACACTATTTTCTAGATTGCCACAATCTCCCCGTTCATTAAACTTGCCCTTCCTCCAAGCTTGTAACGTAGTACTTGATACTCCAGCCACTTATTGTTTCATTTATCTTTTCCTTACATAATGAAAAGAGAAACTTTATATGTGGAATTATAAAGTTTCTCTTTTCATTATGTTAAGTCGATTCCATGAAGTCACGCCCGAGACAACGAATTATATCTTTTCCTTTTTGAAATATTGATTCAATGGGAAAGGGTAAAATCAAAGTACATATTCTCACAAATTTAATGAAAAAAACTACGGCAGAGTGTTTAGAAAATACGAGAGAAAAACATTTCAAAGTGTAAAAGTTCTCACTTGTTTCATTCATCAACTATCACCGACGCCATCAATGAAGCCTAAGCCCCCGTGTGAGGTAAAAGGAACATTAACCACTTCCATATAAAATAAATGAACGTGGTGGCGATGAGAGTTTTCGGTAGAGGGCCCTTAATTTTATTTTTTTCCTTCAAGCATTAGATTCAGCGACTAAATGGATATTCGGAATTAATTCCAGCAGTGCATTGAAGGTGAAGTGGTATCCATACCGGAGGCCACAATCTGTATCAGATCTAGCGAGTCGGTCACCCCACCGATCGCGTGAAATATGTAGGTTTCACATTCGGGACTGAGGAAATGGATGGATCCGTTCGATGACCGGATAGACAACCCGCCGTGACCGTATATCTGCCTACCCTCTAGGATATACCCTTTCCCCAAACGGATTCCTTAATAAATAAGAAAAACGTGAGGGTTTCAGGAGCCAATTCTGATAAGGTCTAATAATAGGGTGTAAAAGGGGAGGGTACGGAAAATGGTGAAAATTACCGTTCCTGAATCGGGTAGATGGCATCAGATATTAATATCTTTGAAATTTTCTTTAATATCTTTGACATATTCCCGAAAATGACTTCGCATACACACCGTCTATTATGGGGGAACCGAAATATTTATCAACGAGTTTTGAAACCTATATTTAAGAGTCTCATCGATGATGGATAATGGAAAATCCTTCAGTTAATAATGAGATTAAAAAAAATATATCAGTGGTAGACAAATAGCGGCAAATACTGGCAAAAAATCTGAAATGGGTTTTGGTACAATTAAAAGTGTTAATGTCAAACTTAACTTAGGAAAATGGTACTTCAGAAACCACTTGTGCATTTCTTTGTCAGGAATCTCGATTAAAGCAAATAACTTCAATATTTTCATGAAAATTTATCAAAAGCTCATTTTGCCAAACCTTCCAATTTGAATCAAATATAATATGCTTTAATTTTTCTCCAAAGGGTAACCAAAAGTGGATGGTTTAATAATTTCACTTCGATCCATACTCTGCTGTCGACAGTAATAATCTTGCAACATACCCTTTGTTGATTCACTATTCGTCCGTAAGTTGGACGTGCTGTCAAACCCTTACTCATATCAGTCTTGCCTGACGTTTACTTCAAGGTCAAAAACTCTCCGGAAAAGGGTCCTGTCATATACGAGACGTCTCGTACGTTCAATCACGAAGATTCATTTCTTCTCATAACGTTACTAGAACCTCCATACTTTGCTTCCTTGCTCAACTTACTATATTAAACATTTGAATACGAGAAAACGAGATAGCCGATACCGTAAACTTGATTGTCACTAGGTTGTAAAGGGGGGGGAGTGGAAGTTAAAACAAAGTTGCAAGTAAGGGGAAAATAGGGAATAGGTGAGTGAGTGCGATCTACAAAGGTCTAATACACCCGAGTGATTGAGTGATTGCGAGTTAACGTAAGTCCTTTCTGTTTCGTTTTGCTATTTCTGTACGATTGATGAGTCTCTGGCATAGGAAGAATCCTTACAATCCCTGAATGAGTGAGTATTTGTGAAAAGACCCCTATTTCAAATACACCTGAGTGATTGAGATAATGAACGAGTACGTGCGTACATCCGTTTTATAATTTTTCATCTGTGTGATCAATTTAATCTATGTGATTGACGGGTCCCTGGCATAGGAGGAATCCTTGTAAACTCTGAGAGTGTGTGTGAATGCAATTCACGAGAGTGACTGTTATTCGTTAACACACCCTAGTGATCGAGTGGCTGTTTGTTTTTTTTCCTTATTAATTTTGACTTTTGTGTGTGATTGAGGTGTACTTGAGTAACCATTTCCCAAACACGCCCAAGTGACTTAGTGAGTGTTCCCTATTTCCTCCTTACTTGTAACTTTGTTTTAACCTCCCTCCCCTCTTTACAACCTGGTGCCAATCAAGTATCGGCTATTTCATTGTTTAACGACCCTAAGTACATTCATTATATATTTACAGCGGAATACCTAATTAAACGCTGATATTTGCCTACGAGGTTATAATTAAATAAGCAATAAAGAAAACTGAAGAAAACAAAAACAATCCACCAAATCATTATAACAATCATTTTGTGAACGAGAGAAGTTAATTTCACTTAATTAATCGTCAAATGAACAACAGAAAGAAAATGTTAGTTTTTCGTTCTTAATTATGTATTTGAAATTTAGCGTTCATAGTGATCGCTGCAAGGAAAAGGATGAACAACATTTCATGTATGAAATATATCAAAATTTGAATACGTGGTAATTAGAGTTGAAGTTCTATTGGGTGAGAAATGTTTAATTGCATTAAAATTAGAGGTGTGTAATGAATTAAGTTTAAATGTTTAATATTCTTTACGGTAATTGCCAATAGATTGCATACATACCTCAGATCTGGATGCAACAAGGTAATCGAAAAGGAATATCCAATTACTCACCTGAAATTAAAAGAAAAGAATTGTTTAATGCACAGGTCAAAATGAAGTATAAAACATGAGTGTCAACAAATGTATAAAGAATAAATTTGATCAACTAATTTGGAAAATACATCACTATTTCACTTCGCGAAACCTTTTCGAAATACAAGATCATGAAATCATGTCAGTAACAAAAAAAACTCATAAATAACATAAATATAATAAAATTAAACATTCAATAGGCTTAGCTTAGCAAAATGGTAAATTTTTATTAAATGTAAAAAGCACCACGAGTGAGTGACCTCAGTGGTGCAGAAATAACTATTCATGATAAAGTTCATGCTAACTGATTCTTTTTATGAGTTGGTGGGAAAATGAATGTTTCATTTTCGAATCAACTACTCGTATAAAAGTAAATGGATAAGGTACGTACATAAATATCGCAGAGTATCTTACAATTACCTAAACAAATTTTCAGACTAGACCACACAACAATGCACGCGATACTTATTTTAGGTTGATAAATGTATTTATTTAAAGTAATTAATAAGAGAAAGTGAAAATAGAGGTTTCATATAATGAATAAAAAATATATCAGAGAAGAGCACATTTTTACGCTACTTGATCGTCGTGCACAGACTGAGACTTTGACGTACACAAACCATTGCTATTTAATTCTAGAGGGAAAACAATATGGGTGCAATCATTTAAAAAAATTATATATTCAAGAACTTAGTCATAAAGGACTAACGCGAAAAATTTGTCCGACGTTCAGATAGAATAATATTGGATAAATTTACGCTTTCTGGATATCATTGGCCGGCAAAAATCCCCTCTGACCCTGAATAATCTATCTTTTCCGCATTTGTGGCCCATGCCCCAAAGTTACAACACACGCCAGCCTGCGCATTTTAATTTCGCACGGTACATAAATATCCCAGCATGCATCGTCCCGAAGTTCTCGCTCTAGTATCAAATTAAATATTTTATGGGGCGTCCCTTGCTCTCCTCCCTCCTCAACTAGGGGATCAGTTAAAATTAACGAGAAGGCGAAGTAGTCGGGTCCGCGAGAATTTCACCCTCATGAGGTGTTACCGCTTCATAATAGCAAGGAGCGAACGCTAATGTGCAAGGCTACGGTGGCGCAGTTATCAGCGGGACCCCAACGAAGGCTAACTGGCCAAGGGTCTGGAGAGATAAGAGGAGAATGAGAGGGAGACAGCTAGAGAATAGCGCATGACAAGTCCTACCGGACTGTCCTGACTTGGGTCTTAATTACAACGATCATAAGCAAACAAGCAGTCGGATCTCTCGGCACATATTCAAACAGTCAAAGTGATTCTCCCAAGAGTCCGCCCCAATATTAAAGGAAACAATTTCTAATTAAGGTCAAAATTTTGTTTGAAGGAAACAAGGGCACTCATTCCGATGACGACGCACTTGATTATGCAAAGGGATGAGAATATGACCTTGCTCAACACAGTAACTATGTGCTAATATTTTTTTTTCATTAGCAAACATTTTTCTCATCCTGCATTCGAACAAGTGTTTTCGAGAGCTCTGTCCCTGAAAGGGATAATTAAATATCTACAAGCATTGCATTAACGAAATTGCAAATCCCCGTGCTTTGGAATGAAATGGGGATTCCTAATAGGAAACTATTTTTATACAATGGATTTTAATTTCTACGGAAGGAGGATTTAAAAAAGAAATAATGACACAGGTCAATTGTGGTTTTTCAAATGGAACAGTTTCAAAAAGCAAAAAAATAAGTATTTTATAAAACAATCTTTTATTCCATCAAATAATGAAGAAAATCCACCACAATGTTTGTATAATCCCATCAACAAAAATCGTAGAGATAATTATTTTTAAATTTGTGCCTACGTTTTCTAATTTGATTAATTTTCCAAAAAAATTCTTTTTAGTAATGGATATGAGAAATTAAAATCTACCAATTATGTTTGTAATCAAGAATGTATTAATAAAATAGTGCATAAAAATTATCATCACATGGTTGCATTATTAAAACCGGGTGTTCCTGGTTTATTTTACTGCGTAAAATTTCATAACAGTTTCATTTTACAACATTAAATGCAAAATAAGAGATAAAATCTATAAAATGTTATCATAAATTAGACCATCCCTTTTGCCAACACCAGATTAATTTGGTTATTCCTGGGAAATTTTATAATATCTATTAATTATTCTTTCTCCTATTTCCCACATCGTATCATGTATGCAGAAAAAACAATGAAACATATTAAATTTAAATCCAGAAGTTTTTGACCCGAAAAAAAGCTCAGACTATGTATGTGTATACACATATACTATATTATTAGGTAATCTACCGGTTAAGGTAGGTTTTTGGATGGACACAACTATCAAATAAATACTATATTTTGTAACTCCAAACAAAACCCAATCCAGCAACCTACTCTACATCAGGTCCCTCTTCATCTCTGTGTACTTCTTTCCTCCCTTCATCCCGTCCAACATGCCCATCATGTTCCTGCCCTTTCCTCGCTTTCCCAACATTCTCCCCTTTATTATCTTCTTCAACATTCCACTACCGCTCAATACGCCTTTCATCCATTTTTCCTGCCTCCATAGGATTTCTCTCAACAAACCCCTCTCCTCACCCACCATTTATATAAATATAGATATATAGTACATATCGTACACATATATAAACTTTGGATAGCAACTTATCTAAACACAGAAACACAAAGAAAGAACCACACATATGTTTATATATTTATGTTCATATTTATTTATTTATTTATTTATTTGTTTATATATTTATATAAACATTCCGAAATGTATTTTTATATAATTACTCAGGTGAATTAATAAAAGGGTTCAAAATGTAATCTTGACTACGAATTAAGTCAAATGCTACATATTCACTATCACTATCAAAATATAAATTGCATATTGACAACAATATTTACTACGCTAATTTCATAAATAATTGTAAGAATATATTTAAATGGCCTTCCTATCAAAAATCATCCTATTCCAATAAAAATCAGGTTTATTCTCGACAACAACTGAAGTCCACGTGAGCTGCTCTTTTTGAAATAGTTTTTCAAGTGAACTGTTATAATTTTTACTCAACTCAACTTATTAAAGATATTTTGGAACCTCAATGTGTTTAACTACTTCTATATTTATAACGTCACTTTTTAATCACTCCATTTAGACGCATCTTAATTTATATTCTACGAAAAGTCCGAGAATGGAAAATATTTCAAAAATAGAAAACGAAATTGAAACTCTATGAATCACCCGGTACGAGTTATTGGGCGCACTACAGGTCCAATATAAATCGAAAACCTACGATAAAGCCTCTCGCAGTCTGGAGTTTTGACGGAAGTTGGTTCCAAAAGGCCTAACACAAAATGCTTTTGTGCACCTAAAATAGGAGGGAGGCCGTGGTCGTAGTTCAGTAGTTGGCCGTACGGCGAGCCACTGCGGGAAGAACTTAATTAATAAATGGTCACTGAGCAGGTGGCATACGACATTAGGGTTCCTCCAAGGCATTACCCGTCTAATGCAGTACGGAAGAAACTATACAGAATGGGGAGAGTGCAAATGGCCTCAATGGTGAGGATCCGCTGTAGCGTGTTTCAGTCTGTCCAGGTGGGATAAATATCCTTTCCAAATATCTCTCATTCTCGTACCTTTTTTACTCATCAATTCGCTCTGAGAAGCTTTTCAGAACATTGTATCTAGCCAGGTGCACTAAATATTAATACGAAGGCCTTTTCCGCATCCTGAGGCACGAGTTAGAGCATTAACAAATGAATGGAACAATTTTAACCCCAAGATTGAGCGCGTTAAACCTTTGCTGACGAACGTCCACCTTCCATAGGGCATGCTGGGTGAACAAATACGTGGCATGTAAACATAAGTTCAAGAAAATCTATACAAATTACATTCTAATTTCAAAAATGCACATTCGAATAAAATTGAAGTAAAAAGTGATCAACTTCCATCAATTAATCCATCGAAAAGGAAATTGGTTTACGGTTGAGAATTGACAAAATAAAAGTTAAATCCGTTAAATGACCAACACTGTAAGTTGGGTTCAAACAGAATCAGCAATTCTAACCTTAAAGGTAATTCAAATTAAAAGATTTTTTTTTACTTTTCCACAGATTTTATTTTTCGAGAGAACGCGTTTCACCGACGTTCAGCATCATCGAGTACAAATTTCGTTCACATGGGCAGTTGAACACGCTTAGGAGGGGATGGCTGTGAAGGAGGTTCAGAGGGGGTGAGAAGTTGAAGTTGGCTAGTGATTATTTGAGTAATTGGAGGGAAAAGAGAGGTGGTGCCGTGGTTATGACGTGGAATAGGGTGGGGTTAGGGGCATGGAAAGGGTAGGGGCAAACAGGTACGTCAAATATTTGGATTTCTTTTCCCTCAATGTCAGATTCTCAAAAAATAGAGGAGTGGGATGAGAGTATAACTGCTTGCCACAAATAATCGTTTTATACAATAGACAATTGTTTTGAAATAAAATAAATTCCTCGTTAGATCGAAAAATCTCCTATCGCTCAATTAAATAAGTAATGCCACACTAAATTCTATAGGTCTATTCACCAAATGTGCCCATTCAAGCTAAACAAATCCTCCGAAATGAATAAAATATCAACAATAGTACCAATTGGAAGACTTGGCTCCGGAAATTTAAGCTTTCCAAGAGACATATTCAAGAATACTTTTACAAATGTATTTTTAAGCAAGAGTGGTGAACACCTCATTCCAAATTCCTCTATATAAAAGTAGAAGTAAATAACTCCCATGTAAACTATTAGACCACGATCCTCCAATTACAGATTGATAGTATTGCTACTCCTCTGTTGTAAAATTCTGAACCTTAATGGTAACGAGATGTGGTTTCTGAAATGTCAAATATTTACCCCCTGCAAGTCATCTGAGTCCACGAAAATGTAATAAACGAGAAAACGATAAAAGCAGACATAGTGCACGGTTTCCTTAGAATTAATAAACACTTTTGAGTAGCATTAGTTATTAGTCGCTGGTCAACTTTCCCAATGTTCCATACCCATGACCCGCAAAGTGCCATTCTCCGTACGAACGTTTTGACATACTGCTTCCTTGATTGCAACCTCAGGTTCTTTGAACATAGTAGTTGCCTCTTTCAAGAACGCCATCTTAGCTTGAATCACACTTCCTTTGATGTAAGTTGTACTTCTTCCATCCCAAGTTTTACTACTCTCCAGGTACATGAAGGATTCCATTACCACTAGTTTCACTCCTTGCAGTGTCATATCTGCCTTATGTCTCCTTCTGTTTGCCCTCTCCTACTTCTGCTTCCCACACATTCTTGTATATATGGTCATATTATTCTCCCGAAGTACTAGAGTTCCTTTCTTACTCCTTCGTCCGTAAGCTCTCTCTCTAATGTAATCATCGGAATCCTCTCATTGTATTTCCAGCAGGATTTAACTCAAATTCACTATCCCTTCTTATGCAACTATTAAAAAAAATTGGGTCAAGCATTACCATTCTGAAAGCAAGTAAATAGTAATAACTAACTTGAAAATGAAATCTCAATCATCCTCCACAGAGTGTTATCAGTTCATTTTAATAATCATTTTTGTAAATTAGTGTTTTTTTATGTTTTCAAGAAATTAGATATCTCCGCTATAATATGAACATACATCGGAACCACTGAAGTAAAAATACTAATTTATCTTTCCACTCAATGTTATTCGGTACAACTCGTTTCGACTCATTGGCGTCATCCTCAGGTATACCTGAGAATGACTCCAAGTGGAAATAAAATTGAGTGGAAAGATATATCGGTACTTTTACTTCAGTATTAAGGATTTTTCACAAAGTTAAGCCTGAAAATATCGAATATATATCGGAACATAATACATTTACGCTCTGTTAAGCTATCTTAACATTTTTATCACTTGGAAAAATGAGTGGTCTCAAGCTACCGTTTGCAACTTTCTATTCCTGCACTTGCACTGACAAATATGTACTCATTAACTTGCATGTATGCACTAAAGACATATGACGGACCAAGTAATATCACCTTATGCGACTTCAATATAGAGAATATCATCAAGAAAACACATTCAAAATATTTTGGAGCAATATTAAAATGAAAAATATAAAGAAAGGATTTTATTTCGCAATAGTCAGACCACATCTTCAATATCCTCCAAGGATTTGGGGGATTAAAAAAATTATACTCCCTTTGAAAGTTCAAAAAAATACCAAATAACGCAAAGTATTACGCTTGACATTTTTATATATGATTAGAAACAACAGGGCGATTTGTTGAACGCAATGAATGGAAGCAACTGAAGATGCAATCCCCGCATTGAACAGGTAAGCGGGACTATTACGTGGAGCAATAGGGAATTGTCATTCGTAGAAAAAGCAATGAAAATCTCATTTTTATTGTCTCAATTCAAAGTTAAACAATGTAAAAAAATTCGGCTCAACTTTAGGAACTCGTTGAAAAATAAAATAATAAATCTGTGTTAGAAGGACCTGCAATATGAGATACCATCTGAGGAGCTTCAAGAATTTAGAGACAATCCCAACAACAAATGTGTTGCCTTTAATTATTAGGCCTCATAGTTACAATGGACTGCCTTCTAATTTGCATGCACAAATCAAAAGCTCTCCGGATATCGAAACATATAATTTTGTGATTCCATGAGCGTAGTATCAAGATAAAAGTATGAAACCATTGAATAATAAGGACAGAGTAGCCCAGATATAAAATTGGAATTACTACGAGATAAGTCAAACACAATGTAGACACTATTCAGGATATTTATGTTCCCCGGTTGAGGTTACAGCGGTGAGCGTTTTAAAGAAACTCGCTGCGGAAGCTATTATTCAATGAATAGAATTAGGTTATTAACTAGAAATTGGTAGTGATTTAGCCGTAAGAGGAATGATTGAAAGAACCTGCCCTCGCAATTAAGCAACTCTTGATGAATCGCCCCATGGGGATCAAAGGTAAGCATCACATGAAATACGACGAACGAAATAATTCAAATCCACTGCTAACAAAACTACAACCAATTATGGGGAGAGGAATAATAATTTTTAATCCGGAAAATTCAGGGTTTGATCTCCACGAAGTAAGTCCAGTCGATGGCCATAACACGGATCCGACTCCATTTCTCAGGAATTTTTTATAACTCTTCAAAGTGAAATTGAATGTTAATTTTTTACTATAAAAATAGAATAAATGTTCTAGAGTACGTTTTCAATTAATAAAAATATTTATCGGAAAAGCACACATTGAAGGAAATTTCAGGCAAAGCATCATATGTACTCTGATCGGGTTTTTAAAAGGAATAACAACGATTTCCATTCATTTCCTTCCGACGACGAGCATCAAAATAATTCATTCAACAGTGTCGGTGTGTATTGAACATGTTCAACACCTTTTTGATGGAACATAACTATTTCGTGTTCTACGCCGCGGTTTATCACTTTCGGATATTGATCCGAAGAGCAGCCAGGAATTACCAAACTGCATCAATCAGTCAAATCATGTGGACAGTATGGCGATTGCATCTTACGATTAAAATAAGTTTCAGATGTTCCCTGAATACAAACAGCTCAAATACCACAATACATTCCTTCCCTGCTCACAAAATGCACACCTCTATTTTATATTCAGAACCCCACATTTGTAGATATTTCCTCCACCTGTGTGTTGTCATCTTCGAATTTCGTCAAGCAATTGTCTCTTTTTCCTCGTATATCTTAATCTCCAACATACTATATGCAACTCTCCTCATGCCCACATTTCAGAATCTTATAATCTAGACTCTTTTTCTTCAAAGACAAGCTTTTGGAATCACGTAAAACTACGCTCTACGTTTCAATTTTTCTCAAATCTTACCTATTTCCTTTAATTGGACTACAAGTGATAAAACCGATCCTCCTCGTAATTGCTTAATCTCGCTTCTTCTAATCTCGCACGATTCTTCTAATAATATTTTTTTCATTCTACGCCCACTTTCCTCCTACTTTAGTCCCAAATATGTGAACTCAAATAATAATTGATAAATATAATTGCTAAACTTGTCTTTAATCCAAAAATAGCTTATCCTCTGGAATAAAAAGTCACCAGAAGATGGATAAAACGGATCTAAAGCAGACAAATAAAAGGTTGGTACGTTTTTCCGAAAAGGGAGGGACTCGCCGACACCGTTGAGCTCTCCTGAGGAGGGAAAATTAAGAATTCAACCTTATTAATATAAAGGCTAACAAGGGTAGTCCAATTTCTGCCGTTGGAAAAAGGATATGGAGAGACTAGGAAGGGAAAAAAATTGCCGGAACGAGTCCATCGGGGCCGACGAACCGTGAGGGAAGAAAAGGGAGAGGAATGAGTTGAGTGAAGGGCAGAAGAAGACCTCTAGGGTTATTTAGAGAGACAGAGTTGGGGGAGGGGCAGGGTACTTCCCTCCCGTCACACACGACGCACGTGCGTGCGCCGGGGCGAAAAGGGCATGGACGATAAAAGAGGCCGCGTCGAGGGAGAGCCGGCGTCACGCCCTGACCCCCTACCACCCCCACGTGAGCACATCCACTCCACGCAATCCTCCCCTCCCCCAACGACCCTACCCCCACCGGCCATCAAACTCTCGGGGATGAGACGGGGAGTGAAGACCCAGGAGACGTGGAATAGGAAAATGTGCAAGACACACGAGAGGAGAGAGTGGGAAGTACAGGGGAGGAGGTGGGCGGCGGGTGAAGTGCGTGGCGGGGGAATGACGGTGGGTGGGACAGGAAGGCGGAGAGGATTAGGTCGCGTGGAAAAGGGGACGGACGGTCGATCCGGAAACTGATGGGGATTATTTCCCTACCATACATCTCTCCCGTCTGGGATCGAGTGCGCTTCCCCGTGATTTTTCGGAGCGCTTCGTATCGCGAAAAAAGTGAGTGCCAGCCAGATGTGACGGGTAAATTTTTGACGAAATTTCATTCCGCGAGGTATTCGCTAATTTTAAAAAATTGAAGAGGTCAATTCATAAAGTACTCCGAAAACTGAACGTAGAACGATATACCTGGCTACAAAATGTCGATACTCGTTTCATATTGACCAAGTCTATATTAATAATTTCAGGTAAGCAGATATGAGGAATGCCGTGAGCAGATGATTATCGACGATATGTCGAGTTGAACAATTCTTTTTGTACGCACGAAATAAAACATTTACACAATAAGGAAGATGCTTGTGGGGAACATGACACGCTAATATTTCTGTTAAAAAATGGCCGATACATTACGGGGAAAATATCTCCAAGTTTATATTCCGAAAACAGGAATATATTGGATATGCTGTATATTAAATAAAATATATTTCACATACATTAAATGCATCGGTATATTTTATGCACAAATAATATATTAATAGTAGAATGTGGAACGCATAAACAGAACATTAAAATTATTGTCAATTCAATAAAAAACCTGTGACGCTAATACAAGTGGCATAAATCAACCGCAATAAGTGAATACTTTATCTAATATCAATCTCTTTCCAAACTTCAGTTTCAAACCCACCCCCGGGAACCTCTTGGTAAGTGTTTATCAAAGTTAATTAAAGGTCATTAATTTTTAAGCTTGGGAAGTCATCGTGGATGAAGTCGGAGCATCCAACAAGAAATTCAATTTCTTGTTGAGTGTTCTGATTTCATCTATTAAATCTTCGGTTAAATAGCTATTAAAAGCAAGTTTTATGAATCATTCGTGTCTTCACACCCTATATTTCCATTTTATTTATAATATTCTATTTCAAAGACTTATACCAAAAAGTATATTACAGTGCACCTTTTAGCAAATAATTAAAAACAATCAAACAACTTAGTAAAGAATCAAAATTCACTTTAAAACAAGAGCACATCTGCTGATCAAGCTTTTCATTTACTAAGTGAAGGCTCTCTTGAGCATTTACGAGGGTCATCCGGAAAGTAGTACCCGTTCGTGCCGCATGAAGTGCTGACGACGCGAGTAGCCGCTGGACGAGGTCAGATAGCTTCAGTGGCTTGTCTGCCTTCTCTGAGCCAAGTTGCGTGACGCTAGCATTGCCTGTGTTGTTTCTGTGATTGTTTACAATGTTTAAAAAAATTGAGAACGCCGCCAGTTGTGAAGTGAGGGCAGTGATTAAATTCCTCAATGCAAGAAACGTTCGCCCATGTGATATTCATCGCCAATTAAAGGAGGTGTATGGAGACAATGTAATGGACGAGTCGTCTGTTCGGCGGTGGTGTCGCAACTTCAACATGGGGAGGGGGAACACACACGACGATGAGCGTTCGGGGAGACCGTCTGTCATTACAGACCAACTGGTGAGCTCAGTTGACGAATTCGTGAGGAACGATCGGCGCGTCACAATTGATGACATCTGTGAGCATTTTCCCAATGTTTCTCGAACAATTGTTCATGAAATTGTTAAACACCATCTGCATTATGCAAAAATTTGTGCAAGATGGGTCCCTCGCATGCTTACAGATGAGCACAAAACCAAGCGTATGGCTGCAGCACTGACGTTTTTGGGACGTTATTCTGATGAAGGAGACTCTTTCTTGACTCGCATAATTACTGGTGACGAAACATGGGTTTGTTATGCATCACCTGAGAGTAAACGACAGTCAATGGAGTGGCATCATGCTCATTCACCAAACAAACCAAAAAAATTCAAGACAGTTCTGTCCACCAGGAAACTCATGGCAACCATTTTCTGGGATCGACGAGGTGTATTGCTTATTGATTTTATGGCCCGTGGAGACACTATTAATGCCAATGCGTATTGTGAAACATTAAAGAAATTACGGCGGGCAATACAAAATCGGCGGCGAGGTCTATTGTCTACTGGTGTCATTCTCGTTCATGACAATGCCAGGCCTCATGCAGCTGGGATAACACAAAAACTTTTGCAGCAATTCAAATGGGAAACTTTCGACCATCCACCGTATAGCCCGGACTTGGCCCCTTCAGATTTTCATCTCTTTACAAAGCTTAAAGACTTTTTGGCAGGAAAAAGATTTGACAGCGATGAAGAACTTAAAGAAGGAGTGACCCTGTATCTCAATGAGCTGACGGCGAAGGACTATGCAGCAGTAATACAGAAACTTGTCACACGTTATGACAAATGCCTTAATTTGCTTGGAGATTATGTTGAGAAGTAGTTTAAAGTATCCTCTTTCAAATAAAATTTTTTATGTTTGTTAATATTTACTTTTGTGTCTTTATTTCACGAACGGATACTACTTTCCGGATGACCCTCGTAAATATAATACCGACACGTTTCCTCAATGCTACATGCATAAATTTTGGCTGATGAATTTTAAATGACATTATGTTATTGCCACTATTTGGTTTCAAAATAAAATTTAGTAATATGAAAAATTAATTTTAAAAATGTTGTTAAAATTAAAAAATAAAAACGTATATCTATTTCAGTTTGAGCACTCAACTAGAACTTCATTAGAGAACGCCAACGCTTCAATTAGAAGGTTCAATAAAATAAAAACGAACCAAATGTCTCGAAGTAACACATTTTGAGATTAAGATAATTGAAAATTAAAAATATTTTCATCTAAGGTACGAAGTTGGCGCGAAAGGTTAACACTTGTTTAAACGTATCATCCAACGGACACAGCATGTACTACTCTTCATAGCTTGATAAACCTAACATTTTCTGATACAGGAACGGACACGGAAAAGGTATTATGAGATTACCCATATCCCCCTTGAAAAAAAGCAAGTAGAATTTTAAGAAGGGTCTGAACTACTTGAAAGGTATATTTCTATTTCTGCGGCCGTCGTACTTCTCCAAACATTTGGCCCATCACCACTTCGAAATGCATGCAGGGAGAACCGTAGACGGGCGTTTACAGGCCGAGTCCCTCGGAGAGCATTGCGGTGAATAATGAAAGCTGAGAGAAGGAAAGAGGAATCGAAAAGAGCAGTGGAAGGAAAATGGAGACGGTAAGACTGGAAAGGACGAGGAATGGTAAAGGAAATATATACATAGACAGAGATGGATGACTGCAGACGAAAAACACTGGGTGATGATTTGCCAAAAAAGAGGAGGAAGAGATGGAGGAAAATAATAGAACGATGGGACAAGGGTGGAAGACAGAAAATTTTACATAGCAATAAATACGAATTAGCGGTAATGAATTAAATCTCGTCTATCTCAATTAGCGGAAAGTTAAAGCTTAAGCATAATGAATTAAAAAAATAAGGTTAAGGTTTAAGAGGGCCTATAGTTAGACGGGAGGGAGGGGAGAACGACTGATGTTCGGCCACCGAGAGGAAAATATTTGCTATCCGACAGAAATGCAACCGCTGGTTTTAAAACTATGACATTTTAAGAATTCAAAAAATGAGCAAATTCCTATGAAGTTCAACTTCAATATTGTATTATGACCGCCAACTTCATTTTCCAAGATTTCTAATTTAAGTGCTACGCTTCATTACAGCTTAGAATTTAAATATAAATAACTACAACATGGGGTTCATATCCCTTGACCCAAGACAAAAATTCAGATATTTCTTACGATGGTACCTTGATCCCTAATTTAATATTGTTTGAAGAGCACTTGTAAGTCCTGAATTCGGTCCGTAAGATGGGACGTTAAACTGCGTCATGTTTCGTCGAGAGAAGACTATTTCCAACTCTGGATTTCTCACCAGTACCTTTTCTCCGCCAACAAGTCTTACATGGAAATGGACACAACCATCGACAAGAGTTTTCAGGACAATAGCAGACCAGTTACATCAGGTTCTTTTGGGAAGTGAATCAAACCAACCTTCATGTTGAGTACTTCGATGTGGGCGGTGGCCACTATAGTGAGATGGTGATGAGTCCCTACATTAAACATAAATCAATAATGGTGAAATGAGACGCCAAATCACACCATTAATTTCTCATTACACTAAATTAGAATAAGCACTATTCTTAATAAATTAAAACATGTCCCTAAAATATAAGGTAATCATTCGTAAATCTTTTGGTTTAATTATTAATGCAAAAAAGGCTCTGCAGATCAGTATAAATAAGAAATTATAAAAATTTTCACGCTTTAGCACTTTTTATGATTTTAGAAAATCTGACAAATTTGAAACTTCATTGTTTTCAAACCAGTTCGTTTACAATAATAATGAGGAGAGGAGAAGCAAGAGAATGGGAATGGTTGGCAAATACGACGTTCACCTAACCCTAAATATCCAAATTCCGCAAATATGTAAATGTAAGCGGCAACGGCGGTAAACAAACGTCCAAGTACCTTCAGCAAGAGTCTTTTACTTTTCTTTTGCTTCCGCACATAAAAACATGGAAGGGTTCATTGGACCACCGTCCGCGTCAGATACTCCGTATAACAAGGAAGTGTAAATTACCTTTGTGGAAGGGGAAATGGCTTAATTTCAAGCCTCGATTAATTTAATTCACATCTCTCTAGTTCTCCAACGATTCTAGTATCTAAGCCTATGGCTATATCCTACCTTGGGAGTCATCACTAGGAAATGGCGAAGGAGGAGGTCCTATTCTAAATGTGAAATTATGAAACGTGAACTGTGAAACTAGGTCAAATGAAAAATACTGCCTTTGAAATAACCAACTCACTACCGCTACCTTGCATCCATTCAATAAAAATGCGTTATGTGCAGTGATTTTGAGCTCAGCTAGTCACAATTTAGAAGCATTGTTTATTTTTTTGGGCAGCTAATGTTAGAGTATTTTATTTAGGCGAGTAAAAATGTGTGCTACGCGAGTCTCAAGCATTTCCCTCGCTTCCAAAAGTAAACACGAGCTGAAATTATGATTCAGGGATTACAATCAAATTAGTCAACGGATACAAACAGCATATAAAGTTTATATTGTACTACTTCTGTAATGAGCTGGGTTAAAACTGTACAATCCAACTATAAATTTAATTTTTTGATAGGGCACATAAGGGCACATAAGTTCGTACGTTGACGAAGAAATGGACTTCCCAATACAACCAAGGAAACCGTTAACGTGATTTCTTTCGAGATATGAATAACTCCGAAATTCTCATCCGTGCCCCATGGAGTGGTATTAATAAATCCTTACCGTGAACACGCATCACGCTCGTCATGCAAATTATATATATATATATTCTACCTCAGCTTCTCAAAATGAAAAAAATTATTGAAGGAGACGAAGAAAAAGGCAGGGGAAAGGAATGGGCTAGTAGGAGACGGAGGAAAACGAAGAGGTAAGATAAGGGATGCGAGATAAAAGGAGGAATGAGGGCTAGGGAGTGGGGGTTGCACACGAGTTAAAAATGAAAGGAGAAGAGTGATATGGGATCCTGGGGAGGAGAAGAGGAACTCGGCGGACCAGAGTACGGGTCGGGGATGAGGGAACTTTTTTAAGGGTACACGGTTAAAGGGAACACGGGCCGTGTTGCGTTCTGGAACGGGAAAGAGGGACGGGAGAGGAAGGCGAAAGTGAATGGAGAAAGAGGCAAAACGGGCAGTATAAAAAAATAAGGCCAGTGAGGAAGGAAGGAGTATGAGGAGGAGGTGGAGGAAGCGAGAATTCAGTTAAGGAGAGAGGGAGAGAGAGGAGGGGGGGAGAGGGTTAAGATAGGAGTAGAGTGTAAATAAATAAGTGGGTGCGGGTGGGTTATGGGAAGTGAGGGCGGGTTAAGGAGGAGGGTGAACGGGGAGGAAGGGAAAGGAGTGGAAGGCGTGGGAGTCCATCCGGCGGGGTGGGTTTCGGGGCCGGCGAGGGAGGGAGGATGAGGCATAAAAGTGCAGAATTCCATCGAGAGGGGAGTGCGCGCTGGGGAAGAGCCGGAGTGGGGATGGGGTTGTGGCGGGAAGGCGGTCCGAGGTGTCTGGTGGGAGAGAAGGGAAAGGGGAAGGGTTGCGTCGAAGGAGTCGGGGGTACTGTGAGGGGAGAGTAGTGTAGTGCTCTAAATGGTCGAAGAGGTAAGGACGGCCCCCGTCGCAGGCGAGAAAAAGGTGCGTGACTAAAGGGAAATGGCAAAGGGGAAGTTTCATCTTTTTTTTTCGCGGGGGAGAAATGAAGAGGACGAGTGTGGAGGATTGTGGTGCTCGCTTCGGTAACTTTGTTTTACAAAAAAGATGAATTTTTTTAAAGGGCTTTGGGACATCTCGCCGCAGATTTTGGTTATATTTTTAATTTTTCTCGCGGCGAGAATCGATGGCGTTTCCCTCTCTTGGGCTTCGAAAAAATTCGATGATCTAATTTTTGTTTTTTTTTTATTTGAGGACCAAAAAGGTGATTCCCCGCCAGTATATTTTAGGGCATCAGCGTTTTGTGACCGTAGGAGCAACATTTACCCTGCGTATTTCCGGGCCATGGATCTCCATTGAGCAAATTTTATTTGTAACAGGATCACCGATGCGGTATCATGCGGTAACGTTCGATACAAATATCATTTTACCAAACTGAAACAGTGGACTGATATAAAGGAGTAATATTATCCCAAATACTTAATGCAGTGTTTATTCAAAGTGATATTATATTAAACTGTTAGCAATTTCCGCAGCAACATTTTTAAAATAACACTTATTGTGCACCGGGCTTAAGTTACGTAATCATTTCTATTCTTAAGTATCCAACTAGATTTTTGATGTTTATACTATGGCTAATTACGGGTATTATTATTAGGTAATCTACCGGTTAAGGTAGGTTTTTGGATGGACACAACTATCAAATAAACATTTTGTGACTCCCCACCTAGCAAACCAATCTATATCAGGTCCCTCTTCATCTCGGTGTACTTCTTTCCCCCCTTCATCCCGTCCAACATCCCTATCCTGTTCCTACCCTTACCTCGCTTGCCCAACATTCTCCCCTCTATTATCCTCTTCAACATTCCACTACCGCTCAATACGCCTTTCATCCATTTTTCCTGCCTCCATAGGATTTCTCTCAACAAACCCCTCTCCTCCCCTACCATTTCTTTTTACGGGTCTTGTAGTTAAAATTATAGTTCTGGAAAGAGTAAGCAAATTTTTTCTACCTAAATACATTTTACTGTGGGCCAGTCTACTCATCCTAAATCTCTGCATTGCATTCCTACATATTCAGTTTAACGTTAATCTACGTAGTAAACTTTGGCAGTTCATTACATTTATAGTACCTTATCACCAAACGTTTAAGGATCAAAGATTGCCTTCAAGTAATCTTGGTATATTTTTCATATCGTAGCAGTACTGCTCTGTTTTAAAATAATAAAAAAGGCCAATTATCTCAACCATAAAGTTTCTATCTCAAAAATCAAAATTGTTTAGGAAAGAGATTTAACTGTAAATTCCCTCTTTCATAAGCTCTGAACATATTACTTTAAATGTTTTTAAAACACAAGGAGCGAGAATTAAACATGTAAAGATAAGTAACTTCATCTATAAAACCTGATGATGACATTCAACGTCGAAACCTGGGTCGTGTTTTTAAATAAAGTGTTGGGAATTACAAGGTCGATAATTTAAGTTCAATATGTAATGCAAGTTCCATAAAGTTACGCCGGAGACGACAAATTTCACCTATAAACATGTTTTCTATTTTTTTTATCAAACTACAAATAACTATTTCAAAAAATCATGAAACATTATTTAGAAAAGATGGTGTGTCTTCCACTTTTTCCCTTAAAACATTTTACCAAGGATTCCTCAAGGCAGAAACAATTTTATGGCGTGATTTCCAATAGTGTGTTAGTTCACGACGCTCTAAATATTACACAAAATATATTTCTCCCTGAAGAGAGTGTTCTACAAAAGGCGAAAGAAGGAGAGAGAGCTTGGTAATAGGGCCCTTCCTCAGGAATTATTGCTTACTGAATAACGTAAACGAAAAAACTATCGAGAGGAACTACTATAGGGAGAGTAACGCGATGACCAAACCAAAGCTTAGCAATCGCAAATTCGACTCATTAATGAATAAAATCAAACCTGTACATGTTTAGAAGACCACGTGCTTGAGTAATATGAAACAAAAACGTTGACAAATACTGAATAGTGTGTACATTTTTCTTGGTTTTGTTGTCACAAATACATTAACTGCTTCAGTGAGACAATAATATTTTACTTGAGACTTTTGCGAATGTGTTATTGAAAAAATTGACCAAAGTGAAGAATTTAAGTCTTCTGATGATGTGCAACAGATAAAAAGTGATAAAAACGAAGACTTATGTATTTCACATCCCCGATGTGAATTTTCAGAATCATAAAATTTTACATATTTGTCTTTTGCTAATAATGCCAGCGAAAAATCTGGCACGTTTTAGTGTAATATTTACCGGATGGTATATTTTCTTTCGTTAGGTCTTTACGGTGCAATCGCTTAAAAAAACAAACACTAAACGCCAGTCACTGAGTACACAAGACAAATATACACAGGCATTCAATATAAGGGTAGATTGTATCAGGGATTGCCCCTCGATACAAAGGCAAATTGAAAGTAACCTTGATCAAACTTTTTATATTTCCTCCGTAAAGGATTTCCAATAATATTCTTGGATCGTTCAACAAACCCATCCTAGTTAAGTAACTTTTTACAAAAATTATGATACTTTCTTCCAAATATGAACTATTGCAACATTTTTCATAGCGCTTGAATGCTACGGGATTAAAAAAAAAGAATCATCATTCATACGAGTGGCAACCGAATTGTCACCTCCCGAGATATAGAAGAGAATTTGATGCTCAAAAATGCCTTAAACCCGCACCGAAGTTCCATATACTCGTACACATCCTCGTACAAGAGATGACTCGTAATTTTATTTAAAAATTCAAAGATATTAGGTTTAAATGTAGGTGCATGTGAATGTTTGTTGGTAGTTTATGTGTTTGCATGTGTGTGGGGTGAAAGGGCTCTTGCATGAATGTATACCATGTTTGGTTTGTGGACTATAAATTTGTGGTTTTTGAATGCGGTTTTTTTTCTATCTAAATTACGGGCGGGGTCTCCCAGCCAGACACCCTTGCGGCAGCTTGCGGGGTATCGAGTAGATGTAGATGTATTCCAATCAAATAACAAATGCCGACCTTAATAGTAATGAAACAAAGTCCTGGAATACTAATTCAGAGGTAATGGGCTCGATTCCCACTTTAGCTTATATTATTTATTTATTGCTATTAGTCCGAAAACAGCTGTTCAGCCTTTACATAGGACTTTGAACAATAAAATAACAATTTGACATTTACATACACCAAAGCCCTGGGTAGAGGAAAAAAAACACCGAGACGGGAATCGAACCCGTGATCTCTAGGTTAACAGGTGAGGACGTTGACCCGCCGCCGCCGTGACCGGCGAATCAAATAATTATTTAAAAAATAAATTATTAAATAAATAAAAATAAAGAACAAATGAAAATGTAATCACGTGCACCTGTTCAAAACTATTGCCACCGATTTTTCACCGTATTTTTCGTAAAGAAGCAACTAAACCCGATTGAAAAATGTTTAGCCAATTAAATGATAAATACTTTTAAAAATTTTTAATGTATTTAATGCTCGAAGTAAACAGTTAATAAAAAGTATTCGGTAATGGATGTCTACTGGAGGCATCCGAACTATGTGGAACAAATAATCGATATCCCACGGATGGCGACTGTCAAGGAGACCATTCAATATACGTATCCCAAGTAATCGAGGATGAACTCGAATTGGAGTGGATACGACGCGCGTAAAAGGCGACCTTGTAAATCGTACTCGTAAATTTGCTGAGCTTTGACCATCCACTCAGCCAAGCATTCCCACCCTCCGCCTCATTTCCTTCTTTTGCAAAAACTACGAAATGGCGTGCGCACTGCCCTTCCGAGTGCCTCGTGCCGTGCCGCCCCGTATCCATACAGAGGCAGGCAGGAAATATAATGGAGCGGCGACGGATGGAAGGAAGAAATCAGACACGAGATGTCGAGTCTCAACAGGACACTTGAAGAGCAATCGTCATCCTTACTATTTAAAGAGGGCATTCAGGCCCCCGAGACGGCTCAGCTGTCTCCCTTCGTGCTCCCTTTCACTTTTCCTCTCTCTCCATCCATAATTCCTTGCGCGCCGTGCCGGTTTGCTTCATTTTTTTCCTTCACTTCGTACTGCATTTTTTTTAAACCTCTCCTCCTCCGCCCAATCTTCCACTTTCCAACCTTCAGTGCCTCTCTCTCTCGATGTGTCATCACCTCCACCCTTTACCCTGCACCTCTACCGACGAAATTAATAGACACCCCTGTCCAAACTTATTTCCTACGCCCTGTTTTCGCCCAAAGCCGAGAGAGTTACCTCCGTTGCCATCAAGGAGTGGCTTAGTTACGGTTTTTCCGGAAAAATGTAGATGATTTCTTTTCCTATTTTTCCTGGGTATACGAAAAGTACTCGTATATGCGTAACACTATTGCAGACATGTGCTTGGACAGGACGTAAATTAAATCAGTGAAATGCGCCAAACCGACAATTGCAGCAAAATGTAAGCTGGATGATTAAAAAAAGGAAAAAATAAAAGATCTGAGGAAATTTGTAGAATTAGGGCTTATTAAAGTATTGTGAAATTCGTTGAATTAGGGCTTATTGAAGTATCGTGTGTCAAATTTTCTTTCGCAAGGTGAGGACAAAAATGTTACTTTGTTAACACTGTTTCCAAACTATGCCTACAACTAACGGTGGATTACCAAATAATAATGACACATAAGCATTGCTTTTCTTCATTCAGTTCAAAATAAATTACAGAAATATTTTTCTTCCTCAAAATAGATATCTAATTCGCATAAAAGGACGAAAATAGGGGAGAGATGTATCTGGTATCTCCAACCGAGTATTACAACGGCTACTTACATTAGACGCGTCACCTCAGGAACCTTCCCAGCAAATGCTGGCTATGGACGTGGTTGACACAAATGGACAGTTATGAGCTCTTCCTAGGTCTGATAGGTCACTTATCCATTAAACCTTCTTCCCACGGACAATACGGAATAGGAAATCTAGGGCAAAAAATGCCATTTGCCACCCTCAGCGTCTAGGGAATAATTAGATCTACTCAATTGCTTACACTTTAACTAGTCTCGTGTGTTTTGTCATCAAAACCCTTTCTTTCCACATGACCTCATTAGAATGCCTTTAAATAATGTAGTGCTCTTTACAGTATTGCTTGCTCTGCCTTTTCTGTTTTTAAGTTTCCCCTTCCATCCCTCATCTCTCTCCACCGGGGACCCTCTCGCTACCTGCAGCGTTGAGTCACAATCTCTACCTGTGTGCTAGGGGGAGGAGACCGTTGTATGTTGCATGTCCATGTGGTGGTGGAATTTTGCCTTCTTACTTTTCATATACTAGTTTGCACGTTATTGGATTAATTTCTTACCGCAACCTAAGGTGCAATTGTTTGTTAGATATTAGTATATGTATTAGCATCCGTGTAGAATGAAAGGATTTTTGTATGAATACTATATATACCCCACTGTGGGTATAGTATTGAAGATATGTGTTGATTTTGCATGTGGCTTTGTTCCTTTTTACAGGTGATCTAACACACCCCGCAGTGACACTACCAGCACCACCACACAGTGACCTAACACACCCCGCCACACACCCTTCCGGCGGCTTGCGGGTTATTATGTAGATGTAGAAAACGAAAAAAATTACCCCATATGTATAAACATTTATGTATATATACATATACATCTTTTACGCAAAATTTTTTACAAATTCTTCGATCCATTTCTTTTAACAAACGAAAATCGCCGAGCTCATAAAACACGTCCAACCTTAGTGGCTGTCACAGACAAAGTCCACAATGAAAACAGCTGAAAGTTTTATCATACTTTAGGGGCATGCATACCAACATAATTAAAAAAAAATTTGACAATCGGACTCTCCAAGCCCGCGAAATGAAAAAATTCTCGTTAATTTTTTAATACACCTCGTATGTATATAGATGACTCGCACTAACCTATCAACTAAAATACATTTGATTGCGTTCTCCCAAATCTGTAAGTTTACCTATTCGTTTTAAAACATTCGTCAATAGAAAATTCCTTGTGCGTATTAAAACATTTATCAGAGATTTCCTGCCAGAAAATGAATAAACTGTAGGTGCATAATTATTAATTACTTCTGGCTTATTTTAGGTAAAGTCTTAAATGTATTTTCCCCTAAGAGCATGTTTCGAATTCTTCATGATTTCAAATAAACCTAAATGAGTCTCTGTGAATAGGTGTACCTATGAGAAAATGTATGAGTGAAATGAAACAAAACAGTATTTTTCATACCTGTCCTTCATCGCCATTTTTTCATGACTCCTAAGGATACTTGAATGACTTTTCAAAGTTCAACATTACAAAAAGAGATGATTACGGCAAAAATAATTTTAAGTCCTTTGTCATAGTTACTCATTACTTCGGGGTGGATTGAAGGTATTTTTGAGCAATTTGAGCATCAAAAGAATGACTCTCCATTCTCGGGATGTCACCGCGTAGGTTGTTTTTCGGACAACAGTTTCGCCCGTGTTCCAATGAGCGTCTTCAGGTTAGGCACTTCGACCTGAAGACGGGTGGAACACGGGCGAAACTGTTGTCCGAAAAACAACCAACGCGGTGACATCCCGAGAATGGAGAGTCACTCATCTGAACGCCACGAAAATCTACGATGCAATATTGAGCATCAAACTTTCTTCTGTATCGCGTGAGATGACGATTCAGCCGTCATTCATAAAAATAATGACTCTTTTTTTAATCCCGTCACATGCAGGCTGTTTTAAAAACTTGCAATAGTTCATATTTGAATATTGTACAAAAATTCACAGTTCAAGTGTTTCAAAATATATTCCTTTGGCAAACTATGATAACGTATTACCAGCAAAATATCCTGTAAACAATGCATACCTTTATTAAACGGATGTCTTTCCTAAAATCAAGACTCAAACGTGATCAAACTTACCGTTGTTTTATGTGTAGACTCCAAGGCTAAATATTTTGATATGCTTTATAGAAACGCCTACAAATGCCCAATCACCAAAAGTTTTATATTTTGGAAGTACGAATTGTCACAGATATTTCCTTATCCTGTGGTCATAAACTGTCATGAAAATTTATTCCTAAAACCGGTTGATTTAGCAGTCAGTTTCACAAAATGTTTCACTGTGGTCACGCCAATTGGAGCAACATTAGATACTGTCGGAAACTTCATCGCTATAAAGGGACTCTGTGAGGTTTTAAAGCTTTGGGTCATGCAGTAAAATATATTTGCATTGAATGAGACTTTGCATGCGTTCTGCAAACCCTAAAATCTTCCGTCTAACTATCCTCGTAGCCTTTGTGCCCAGTAGTGTTTGGAAAAAGTTCCTAGTGTTTCAACCTCGCTCCAACTTTGTAAACAAAAACGGTGGACGAATGGGTAAAACTAATTATAGCGATACTTAATACAATTTAAACCTTAAAAATGTGAAAAAACGTAGTGAAATTGAATGTATAAACATCAATTACAGTAACCAATAAATAGTAATGAACGTACAAATCTGATTAAAAAAGGTTGAAAACTCTAGAATTAATTCGTTTCCAGTCTCTAAATCACGTCATCCTCGGACAACAATTTTGCTGCTTAATCGAACCTCGCTTTGACGAACAGAAAGTATTGCTTCTCGTATTTTTCCTTCGAAATTCCTCTTGAGTTCCCCTTTAATAGTGGTCAGTGCGATAATATGGCTGAAAAATTAGCCGAATAGTTTTCTTCATGCCTTGATTTCCTCAGAATATCACTCCAATAAGTTTTCGAATGGTTTCCATATTAACAAGTCAGTCCCTTCATTTCATCTCCATTTATTTAGATTTTCATTACTTCAAGTTTTATTAACACTTATTTTTGCTTAAGTAGTGTTATGCCAAATTACTATTCAATGTGACAGAGCAAATATAAGTCTCTGCATTAAACAATCTCAGCCACTTTCCTTCTCACAGTACAACTTTTTTTTCATAAAATTGTTTACAACTTCAGATACACTGCAATGCAACAAATTTCAATCTTTTGGTGAAATTTTATGAGTAAATGAGTCACTTTTTTGTGCAGAAAGACATGAAAATTATAACCGGAGGTAGTGTAGCAGAAATAATAAAATCTAGCAGTCTATCGTGTGAAAACGTCTCCAGGGCACCAATGAGAAAATATTATTTATTGAAAAATATTCACGTCGATAGTAAAAGAAACCATTACTGAATACTAGCAAACCTTTAAAAACTCCCATCATATCCCTCAGTTCCAAGACACGAAATCCCAAGACCCTATTAACGACAACTACTACGACATTACTAACGAGAACTCCGTTCTATTTTACTTCCAAAAGAAAATAAAATATTCATTCTGATCCTGTACAACTCTACTTCAAGGTCTACTAAGCCTAAAAAAGTGCAGTAGCAGTATATTAATTGATATAGCGTCAATGAAAACCAAAAATTTACTTTTACATCTAATTTTAATTTTCCCCGGAGTTGATTACTGACATAAATGGTTTCATATGGAATTTGAAACCAATTCTTCCCTATTTCATCGGACTTTCGTCATGTATCTTCGTTGAGACACTACACATTCCACGATCATTTTCTAAGAAAGTCATTCATGTCCCAATGATCATAAAAAATACCCTCTCTGAGGAACTGTTTCTTCAAATAGCAAGAAATAACTGTAATTAAGGGTCGTTGAAGCGTATGATGAATAGAAAATAACGACATTTAATTTGACATTGTATGCTAATATCTATACCCTGTGATCATAATAATAACCCAATGAATCATAGGATCACATTATAAATTCTAAGAAAGATGTTCGCTGAAGAATAATACATTACACATATAATGAACTCGCTTCTTAGTATTAACTGCATTGGAGACATGGTACACTGTATTCTACGACAAATAAAGGACACCTCTCTTCATTCTCTAAAAATGTATAACTCAGTGTGTAAATGAGTGAAATCTCTCTACTTCAATCAAGACTATTTAAAAGAGGAAATATTTTGAGCCTTGAACTAATAAAATATACGTAAACACAATAGAAATTCAAACACCGCTTAATTAATTGATCACAAGGATTTAAGGTCGCCATGGTTTAGTCATTAGTTTTTGTAAAGTAATATAATTTTTATGATACTAATTATTTTCCCATAACATCCATCAAAGACAGAACAAATTTGAATAATAATGACTCATGGTTCCAAAAATGATCAACTTCTCTCATTAGATCCAAGCTCTACAGATATATTGAATTTTCCACAACAATATAAATAAATCTCGTGTATCCCTAACAGTTTAATGGGTAAGAGAAATGCATCGCACAGATGTGAATATTTAACAGTGAAAATTATTGCAGATTTGACTGCTGCAAGAATTCATTATCGTTATATGCTGTGTATTGAGCACTGTAGCATATAGGATCTCGCCACCATAGGTCACATAATTAGGTAAAATATTGGACCATTTCTCCTGAGGAAACGAAATGAAACAGCCGCAAAAGCTTGAACGGTCACAATGCCGACAGTGCAGCGTCTTCCGAAAAACCAATTCTCTTGGCTAAGGTCACATAATCTTGTATTTCCATGTATCTATATACACATATATATATATATGTAAATATCGTATGTGAGTATTCCTTTTATGTGTTCTCATGTTGTGTGTTGCTGTCTAAGTTGTTTTTATTTAACACTTCCGTGTTACTTCGAAGAAATCATATATGTACACACACACACACACACACACACATATATATATATATATATATATATATATATATATATATATGTATAAGACTTCCAAAACTTTTGTCTCCATTTCACGCTATCGCGAAAGCAAAAGATGGCTTACCCTGAATACCCAAAACAGCATCACGAGACCCATTACTGAAGCGCGTTCTTGAATAAAACAGACAAAAAAATTCACATCGAAATCGATTCCCAGGGTTCTGGATTCAAGCCTCGTAGAAAACAGAAGGAGACATCTAACACGAAAATGCGTTCTTTCGCGCGCAATAAAAGCCGCCCGTAAAAAAAAGAGCAACAAAAGAATTGAGGAGGAGGAGGAGGCCGGTGAGTAGGACGCGAGGAAAAATGGACAGAGAGGCAAAAGGTGAGAGAACAAAAAGTGCGGATGCCCCTTTAAGTGAGAGAGAGAGAGAGAGGGAGGGGGAGGGAGAGGCAAGGAGAAAAAGCATAAAAGAAAAGAGACCAGTACACAAAGAAATAACGGATGGAGAGAGGTGAGCAGGTGGATAAGAAAGAAATGAGATGAAACGAGAGTGGAAGAGAGAAAAAGATAGTACCGTGTGAAGTGCCATATGGAAAAGAGAGGAGAAGATATGAATGTTCTCGCGATTTTATCATTTTATATCCCATCACTTCGTTCGTACGCCACATTGACCTTCAGGTCTTCACAAATGGAAGCACGCTTGATTGGGTAAATGCTAAAGAGAATAGCGCACACACCGAGCCGAAAGTGCGAGAAAGTACGTATTAATTCCCACGTAAAACTACGTAAAATTTGCATTTAGAGTTTCATAAGCTTTAGTTTGGATGATCATTTCAATAGAAAAAAACATAGGAAGCGGAGATGTTGTATGACAGAAGAGAACATGCAAAGGAATAATCATTAAAGGTTGTTGGAAGGAAAAACACTCAGGCGAAACATACCAAGCATTAATGAGCTTTTTATGGGAATTATATTCAATAAAGGAAACGTTTCTGCGCCTGAAGGAAATAAAATATTTATTCATTGGAGTTAACAGCTGTTGAAGGTGATATGTGAAAAGTTATCTCCCAATTATAAAATACCCGAATGTGATCAAGGAATATTTTCAATGAATTACTTATAGAATTTTGATAGGGAAGAAAGCGCTGAACTGACATTCGTGGGTGGGGGGCTAAGTCATCAATTCACAGAATCGAGTTTTTTGAGTTTCACTGAATGGAAGCGCGTCTACGTAGCTCATGATATTTTTTTCGTTCCAGTGAAATATTTTACAACGAATATAAAAGAAAAGTTGGTCATTACATTAAGGATTCTGCACCCTTTCTCTACTTCTTCGGCTAAAGGAAAAAATCCGTCGACTAAAGTATGGTGAATCCGTCATCAAACGTGATCGGAGTATGCATCACGCTCTGTAATATGCAGAATGAAAGTAAACCTTTAAGTCGCGCGGTTGATCCATGATCGAGATACTACCCGAGCTTTCTCCTCTCCTCTTGCCCTTGTTCAACTGTCAGTCTGGTCTCTTTCGCTCTTCACCTTTTCCATAATTTTCACTTACAATTAGCGTAATTGCTCCACTTTCTCGCCTCTTAAGTAATTACTGTTTCTCTCTAAAATTCTAGGCCAAGTGCTAAATCCCCACCTCGATCATCCGGGAGGTCGCTCGCTTCTCGAATTACCAACTAGAGGTAATTTAGGTTGAGGGAAGTAACCTCAACATGGTACTGACGTGAAAAACACTACGTACGACCTTTGTGGCCGCATTAGACCGATGGAAAAGGGAGGAACCGCAAAACACAGATTGGTCAAAGTAGAAAAGCCCCTCCCCCGTACGGGAGCCCTTCCTTAACCCGGAGTGTAATTATATAGCCGAGTCTTGTGGCCTTAGAGATCGATTTTTAATCAAAGGAGTGACTATAAAATACTCATAGGCTGGTTTACACTAGTGGGTTGCAAACGTTAGAGAGAGGCGGTGTGAAATTGGTCGAATGAATTATAACACTTTATTTTAAAGGGAAGTGCTTCGCATTCGAAGGTCTCGGCATTCTCGGCAAGCTCTACCGCCCGCCCGTTGAAATTTTTAGCGGAGAATATCGGGAATCAGCGGCTGCAATACAAGTTTAAATCTTCGCTGCAAAATTTGTTAATTGAGTTCCAGTTCAAATAGCGTCATTCACTCCATACTCTCGAGGGTAACCAACGAATTAGCCCATATATACTGAGGGGAAAGCAGCGTAAACTGTGTTAAGCGGAAAGACTAGCGAGGAGATGAGGATAAATTACAACAAAATAAGTATTCGCAGCACTTCCCAATATTCAATTTTTGATTCTAATCTATCTTTTGAGCAGTTTCCTGCAGGAAGAATTGTTTACTACTCAAAATTGGTAAAATAATACGTTCTGTTGATTTTTAACGATCGTAATCAAAGCTGGATAAAATAGCTCCTCATCAGCACTGGTATACTTAGTTAAGTAAGGAGACAGGACCAAAAAACCCAATGAAGAATACCTATAATTAATGGATAATGTTAAAATAAAACTTTGTGATTCCGCATGAAACCTCTGGAGTTACAAAGTTTTGTTTTTAAATTATTCGTTATGGAACAATTCCACAAAGTTGCGCCTGAAACTATTCATCCTATCATTAATCCTGTATCCGGCGTAATTAGATTCTGGAGAGGAACGGATCGTAACAGTGGTGTTACCGTAAGGCATTTCAGCATGAATACGAGCATAAAATTTGCAAAAATGGTTGCCTGAAATTCCGTAATCACCTTTTCCACATTTTTTGTAGCACCTTCTGGATAGTTGTGGCTATTGGCTAGCGTCTTTGTTTTCTTCAATAGTTATCCAAAATTTAACACTAGGGCGACAGTAGTATTAATACTTTGCTTTATGCTTGTTATAAGAGTTGCAGCGTTTCTGATTGCGACTCACAAGCAGCTAACTAAATTTGATGCACGCATTTGGCTCAATTGTCACTACACGTACTACTGAAGGATGCGACTTTTCCATAAAAGTGCGTATACCATTCTACCCACTCATTCTCCCTTACACCATTAGCAATTCTTAAGCACTAGAAACTCAAGCCTTTAGATGGAACGCAATTGCGACCACAAACTCACACGATCTTTAACAAAAATCAGAGCCGCAACGCGGCTTTCCCTATACCTTACTGATCCTACTCAAATAATACTTGCTTGTAATACACATACGTCTTCGAACGAGGTTATTAATTTAAAAAATCAATTGAAAGCAATTGATTGCATCACTGAAAAAGTTTGTTGGTTCAAAAGATGTGTAATTTCATCGGTGGCAATATTCGACTTCGTTGATATAATCGGCGAGTCAAAAGGAAATTATTCAAACAAGGAAATGTACTTCAGAAAGTACCAAATCGGAGATCAAATTACATCATATTAGTTATAATAGGTCTGGCAATTTCGTAAATTTGAGTGTATTAATTTGGATGATTTGTGGATAAGAGTAAGAAAGGTTTATACAGGGAAACTCGGTATCGATAATACCCTAACCTTAATAAAAAGTGCTAGAGTCTCAAAGAGTTTACAGTCATTACAAAGACGAATTATTTAAACGGAGCTGCCCTCAGTATGACAGTAAAGCGCGTACAAAACGTCTCCCACCAATCTAGAATGACTCCGCGCTTGGAGACTCTGAAGACTATACAATGAACCTACCTATAGAGTTAGCCAACCTATAAACACTAACACAAGACCCGTCCAACCAAATCGTTAAAGGGTAAGGCAATGAGGGGATGAAAGAGGGTGAGAAAGGGTACAATGCGATGTCCGAAGAAGAATAAACCGTCAAACAAAAGCACCTTTCCACCAAAGACACTATAACGTGGGGGGGGGGGAAGTGAGAAAGTAAATGGAGATAAGGAATGCGAAGTTGGCGTCCGTGGTAAGGAAAACGGAAGAAAATGGTTTCGAAAAAAAAGAAGAAAGCCAGCGAAGTGAGTGGGAAAAGAATAGAGAGAGAAAAATTCAGAGTAGGGAAAGCAAGGTAAAATATTGGGAACAAGGAGGAAGGCGAGGGGGCATTTCCTTTGTTAGGGAATTTTAATACGGGCAGTCTAATTGGTACGTCTGTCGGCAGAGCTGGCGAGGCGAGGTGAGTGGAATGCACGAACAGGCTTGGCGACGACGACAAGTAGAGGTTCGCGAAGGAGTGTCGGGATGCGAAAAAAATACCAGAGAGGGAGTGATGAGAGTGGGGGGAGATGGAGAAAAGGGAGCAGAGAGGGCGTGGTTAGAGGCGACGCGTGTACCGCCGCCTAGGACCTATAAATTACATTAAGCCTATTACAGAGCCGGCAGTGCCTCGGCGGAATACAGGGATTGAGTGAAAATGTGAGACAGTCCTATCAACTTTGGAACTGAAAAGGATATGCATATTATGCTTTTCATATATTGGATAAGAGAAATGCGTCCCTTTTACCTCAAGAGAAGTCCTTCGCCGGTATTATCTCAAAAAAATTCCAACGAGACAACTTTTGTAATTTCCCAGCCCAGAAACACTCCAACAGATGTGACCTCGGAATGGAGATGATGAAAAAATCGGTGATTTGAAATTGAGATTTTTTAGAGAATATAAGTTTTTAGATCCTACGAGTTCATACTACGACATATCAGCGGCAGCATAACTAAGCCCGACATTAATGAAAAAAATCGTAATTTAATCAATGCATTTACCTAGAAGGGCAGTCTTTGGCAGCATTAACAGGTGGCTCGATTATTTCTCTTTCCCCTGGGTCTGTATAAAATCCTTAAGTATGATATCGAAAAGGGGGACAATTTCATATCCTTTTGGAAACGAACAAAAGTGTTTAATGCAATCCAAAGGGAAATAGCTAAGACGAACACCGAGCTTTCTTACAACCATGCTAGAATTTAACCACAGGGAATCGTTTGAAACTGGAAAAAATCGACAATGTACAGGTAGTTTGTACCAATAACAGATTATAGTGAAACTCATGACGAAACATTTGAGAGTCATGTAAGTACAACAACGGAGTAATTCGATGTCATCTATAATACGTAAGCAAAAATGAGATAGTATAACGCAAGAAAGCCAAGAAAAGGGAGCTAAGACACTTTTTTACGCGATATAAAGGAGACAGCAAGTCTTCATTCTTCTTGGAGTTAGAATGCATTAGATCGAATGTAATGAAGACTTCTCGCTTGCCTCTGTTCTCAAAATTCCCCTTCATTTATTCGCTATATGTCGTTTCTTTTTCTGTCCCTCACTTGTGCCATATATTGTGGGCTATATCTCTCTCCCAATATCTCGTACCTTCATTTATTCTCTTCAACGCATGTTTTACGAGACATTCATGCTTCAATATTTCGTGAACTAGCTCGGCTTTTCTTATCACTATGCTCTTAGATTAAATCCCCCACCCCAACTTTTTGAAACATTTCTTAATGTATTACTTCTATGCCTTATCAATTATAAGGAGATGAATATGGTATCAGTCTGGGTAACATGTAATATTTTGAGAATTAACCCTCACTATCTTCGTACATTAAGCAAAACTATAAAATATTTTCCAGTCAATCACCTTATACTTTACTATCATCGGCAGGGAAGATTGGATGGCATCGTCCTTAACTTAGAACAGGGTTGCAAGTTGAAATTAAAGGAACAATAAAAACGAAATGGTTGGACGAAATTGCACAATGGAATGAACGGGGAGACGGGCGGAGCGGAAGTTGAGAAGCGACCTCGACCGCCTTGTTTTCGTCCCGGTGCACGGAAAATTGGCCGGCCTTTTGGCACCGTAGGAGCCTCCACGACGGCACCTTAGCCACCTCGGCGAGAACAAAAGGCACACTTCTCCGCCGTGGGAAGCGCCGCCGTAATCATTAGGCCCTTCTCTCCTCCCCTCTGCGCCATTCCGTTCCCACCACACACCCCCTACCTCCTCCACCCCCTCGAGAATTCCCCTTTACACCCTACCTCTGAACCCAGCCTTCCGTCCGCTCACGTCCCGACTCTACTCCCACCGACCCCAAAACCCTCGGCTTTCCTCCCTCCACTCCCCTACATCAGCCACCCTCCCCTCAAACCCATTGAGTCCAGGAGGACCACCGCTCTTCTCCCTTGTTTCCAGGGCTGAACTTTTTTTTTCCTACCGCACACTTTTCCGCCCCGCCCCATTTCCCAAACTCTACCCCGCAACAATCCACTTACCCTCTTCCAATGGGGTCTTTGATTTTCATTTTGCGCCTCCGGACATGAAGTGCACGGGGTTTCGCTAAAGTTAAAAAAAAAGACTCTCGCCATTGTTCCCGCGGCGCCAAAGCGCCGCAGATGAGGCGATAGCACCCACCCGGGAGGAGAGTTAGACGAGGGGAACAGGGACGTTTCGATTTTCAGAAAAATTATGGTGTGGCAACGCCGATGATAAGTTTCCCGTCCCCAAGTCCCCGAGTCAATACGGTGGGGGATACACCATGGTTAACTGACATGGTGCGACCATACATGCCACCGTCGATGCTAAGCACTGTTTCAATTTTACTATTCGTACTTACTCTTCTATTAGTAAAGGTAACAAAAATTAACCATCTCTTTCACAAATCTTTATGTGCGTTACTATGTTTATTCCTCACTATGAGAATTATATAACGTACTTAGGACACCATAAACAAGCCTACGAAGAATATACGGTATATTTGTACCATCACAGTAATCAACCCGAAAGTCGATTTTTCTAGGTGAGGGTAGAGCATACCTCTAGCTACGAAGTAGCGTAGTTCATCGATTCAGGATAGGAGTCAGTTTCTTACTCAGTGCAACGATAAAAATCTCACGTACACTATTAATTAAAAAATCGATCGTTTGAATGTTTATTATGAGGTAATGTTATTTTTGTCCAATGACATTAATAGTATTGAACCCAGGGCCCTCTGGTAGGTAGCCTAATACTTGATTCAATAGGCTAATACATCCTATATATTAATAAATTATGGTTTGAAATATTAACTCATTTAACAGAAGCATAAAAGTAATGCTATTATTGCAACCATTTGTACCTGTTCGGGGCATGGAGCGTGATTACTAAACTTCCACCTATTTCCATTTAGCCATGGTTTTGGTTTTGCATGACTTTGTTCCACCATTACTCGGTGAATGCATTTAGAAACACGCTGTGAGCCGCCTACGTGCGGAAAGGCGGAATTACGCGTATGGGTAAATGAGACTTCAGAACACAAGCCGTGCGAATGACAACGTTGAAGAAATGCAAACGCGTTGTCACTCGAAAGGATGACCACCGCTCTTCTTTCTCGCCCTGCTGATCCGCGAATTTCGGGAGCTCAAACGGATACGTAACAGCGGTTCAACCACTCGACTCATACTTCCTTCTCCCTGAGACACGGGCGAGTGACCTCGACAGACCGGAGTAAAAGGTGTATATGCGGTGGGTGTTCGCCTTTGGTCCGTTCAGGGATTACCCCAGCCAGGAATGGCTGAAGAGTGACCGACATAATCAACATTGAAAATCATAAAGCTCTCAGAGCAAGGCAAGAGGAATGATTTCGCAAGGAACACGTGCACCCTAGAAGGGCGCCCGTCCGCGACCGCGGGGAAATATGTCTCCACCTTTCCCTCCCGAGGGCCGAAGCGTGCCGAAAAGCTCGCAGGTCGCCTACGCCGCGCGCAGTTTGCGCTTTTCCTCATTAAACTTTCATCGTCCTCACTGTCGGGTCACGTAAGGAAATTCGTCGCCAACCTTCCTCCAATTTTCCCAGAGTGCACCCTTCCACTCCGTGTCTCAATGTACCAGAAGCCTTGGGGACGAACTATTGAAATTCAGACCACGTCGCACGCGTGATTTGACGAGAATATTGGACTTTCCGCAAGTTTTAACCGACTACTTGAATTAATTACAAGAAGCTATTTTTTAAAAGTTTAATCTTTCATTCATTCATTTAAGGTATTCTATCTATTTAAAGTAGATCTTTTGACGGGCACTAATTTCTCTAATTTGGGCAGTCTCTGACAAACATTATCATCTCCGTACTGCGATATTTTCCTCTACACTATTCCTCCCTTCATTTCTTCGTAAATTCCAACTACCTTCATACTAATTATAAACCCAATTTTCTTCCATCCTCCACACCACTACACAACATTCATCATTCTATTGCCTCCTTTAACATACATGACACCATTCAATATCTTCTCCACCCACATTTAGTATCTTATCAATTTCCAGTAGCAACTTCCTGGGACAAATCATGCATAATATTGATAGCAACACAAAACTTTCGCATTTAAGCCGGAATAGTGGAGTTTTTTAAACCATTTGCAACAGAGCAGTTTGTTGTTAAAATTTTCCATCGCGGTATTATATTCATACATCATCTATTTTTATTTTAGAGCTATGATTTCTAAGTAATTTGATGATTGATTCCATTGCTGTATTTTTACGTAAATTCATATTTTAACTTTCACTTGTCTGTTTACGTTGCTTATGATGTAAAATTATTTGTGATATTTTATCAAGTTATGGGATTTGTCTTCATTTTCCATATTCTTCGACTAATATCTAGTAGTCTTCTACCCTTTCTCCGGCGTCCAAAACTGATATTTTTCTTTTTTTGGCCTATCTTATACCCAATATCTCTGTCACTGTGTTCAAAATGTCAATATATCGCCGTATCTTCTCCACAGTATCAACTTTTCCCGCCATCTTCAACTTTCACACAACAACCCTCTCCGTTTCTCAACGTTTAGTTAATCTTTCATTTTCGTCTATTTATGTTCTTAATTCTTCTCCATTCACATGCATGTTCCAAAAACCTTCCATCTCTTCATTTTACAATGCAACCATTTCAGAGAGTAAAAATCATTCGCCTTGAGCGGGATTCGAACCCGGATCCCTCGATATCCGGCCGAGTGCTTTAACCACTTAAGCTACCGAGACGTCCTCTTACACTCAGAAATTTTGGGGGCTTTAAAGGAACAAGATGTTATGACGAAATACCGTACATACTATGTCACAGGCATTCATAGTCGTGCGCGACGCGCCACAGTCCACGATGTTAATAAAGCCAATTTCAAACACTTAGACTGTTCATACCTTAGACAAATTTCAAGAAACTGTAATAGTAACTTTAACGGAGTCACCCGCTATGTGTGCATTATAATGCAACCATTTCAGAGAGTAAAAAAAATGATTTTTACTCTCTGAAATGGTTGCATTACGTGTATAATGCACACATAGCGGGTGACTCCGTTAAAGTTACTATTACAGTTTCTTGAAATTTGTCCTCATTTTACATTAAAATTCGTGGGTTTTGTAGAGAATATACAATAGTTAAAACAAACAAAGTATTAACAGGGATCAGAGATGAACGTTCGTTACGAATTAAAAATCGATAAAATAATTTGAAAAAACACTTCCTCATTTTATCGTTTTCTTCGCTTCTTATTCACGCACGGCACAAGCATAGAGCCTGGTTTTGAAGCCATTCGAAGGGCCTTCTAGAATTTCAAAGGAAAAATAAAATATAGGGGCATGTGAGACAAGACAGCAGTGAGTATCCCTTTTAACTGCTCAACTCAGTTAAAAGAGATCCGGAAAAAATTGGGTTTTTTTGGAAGATCAGTGCCAATAGACCGAGATAGATAACCCTGCTTTTTCTCCGCAAATCGGATATTGCAAGGATTGTGCATTGCGAAGGCATTTTTATTCTAGGAAAATAATATTAAATAAGTGATCGTTTGAATCCTGTCTAGAAAAATAATGGAACGGCACGAGTATAGAGTTATATCATCGCACAACTGCCAAACAAAGATTAATATTTCTAGCTGCCCTAAAAGATAACTTAAAAAAATACCTGATTGTTGCAATGCGTTGACGTCAAGTTTTCTTTCTACATAGACGATCCTATGAACACCATTGTAAAAATAGAAACGCGTCCTAAGATTGTACTTTTTTCCTTCAAACCGGGTCTCATTAGGCAAAACTGGAATCAAAACGTATAAAAAGAAAGAATAACCGTATCATTTATTCATGACGTAACAATATCTGAAAGTATTGACAGATATGAAATACCATAGAGAAAAAAAAAAGAAATCGTCAATTTTATGAGTCGTAGAATCCAGCAAAAATGCATTGAGTTGTCGGAAAAAAAACACCGATCGCATTAATTCAGCACGGTATTTCGAAAAAGGGAGGTAATTCGGGCGCAGTCATTTTTGTTAATGATGTGTTTATCGAAAATAATGGCAAAATATTTACCGTTCGCAACCAATTACCCTAATTGATACCTTTTTTTATTCCAAAGTTTATTTCCATAAATCATATTACAAAATCCGAGGAGGAGTATTTTTGAAAAGTCACGAAGGGTCAAGTTGCCAAGAGTGTTCCGCTGGATTACAGCTGAGTAACACGACCCATGGAGGGATTTAAACTCCACTTCGGAAACAAATACACGAGTTTTCTCCGAAAAGATACGAAAGTCGTGACTTGATGCCTATATTAAAATATGGTAATGATACTATAATAGCTCAGACGAGTTCTGCAAACAAGCAATTACGGCAGACACGATGGCAAACTGCACGCAGCCCTAAGGAGAATCTTTGTGGGACTTTCTCAACCCAGGAAATCAACTGAATATGACAAATCACAAGCTTGTTGTCTCACCAAATGAAACCTTAGTTCACGCATTTAGCTATGCTTATTTTATGAGGTTCTGAATAAAAAACGGTTCTATGTATGTACCATATAAGAAGAAAATAGTCAGCAAATAACAGATTTACACTCATTCCCCAATATCTTTATTGTACATCTAAATTATCTATACATCAGTATTTCGTGGCTAAAATATAAACACAGAACAAATTAGGCAAAACTAAGTTCTTGAAGGGGTGATTTAAATCTTCTGACCACGAAGTCATTTGAAGTGAGGGAGGATTTGTTAATGACCCATTAAAAAAATGGACCGTTTAAATGAATAAAGCGAGTGGGAAAGTGGCTCATTTTGTCACGTTATAAGCTGTGATTAAGGGAGACCCTAAATGTTAAATCTAATAACCCTTCACTAATATTAATAATGATATAAACGATGAATAATTGGTCAGACCATTTTCAGAAGGGACGCGGAAAGGTGAGAAAATTTAGCAAGAGATAAAAAACATTTTAAATCCACACCAGGAGTTAAATACATCAGCAAAGGCATCGTGAACTTGGTTTAGAAAGAAAACTGGTATAGTCACCAGAACATAATCCGTGTATGACCATGTATATGAAATAATGGAGAGAATGGCTTGTCATCACTGTATTACTCAATTTTTTCTTCATTTTATTTAAATTTGTCCTAAATATGGTGTGATTTGGTTACACAACAGACCGTCGTGCGCTTATATACATATCTGCAAATTTTCGCTTAAAGGAAACATATGAATTTACCAGCATTAATTTTTATTAAAAGTAAGTATTTGGCATTATATTTCGATTTCTTTATCATTTATGCTTGATTAGCAAACAAGCGTGGTCTTACTGATGGATATCTCAGCCTTTGGCGTCGCTCATCCAGCCATTTGCTCTTGCGTGGACTCCATAGTCCAACCATATTTTTTATTAATTATATTTTAGCTGACACTCACAAACAATAATATGAGTTCTAACGCCATAATCAAACTCAAAAGTATCTAACTGTGGTATATTCATTCTCACCACAATGAGTTCACATAAAAAGGGTTAGCAGAAAATAAACACAAGAATGGAGAACATTTGGAGTGATAGAAATTCATAACATATAAAGAGAGAGAGGCCAGACATAGACTTGAAAGAAAATACGATGTATATGTACATATACATCCTAAAATACGATGGATATGTACGATAAAAGGAAGAGGAAGTTGCACAGAACTAGCGTAAGAATGTTAAGAAAAAATTTAGTAAAAACTTTGATACGGAGGATAACTTTGTACGGCGCGGAAAATAGGTCATTGAGGCAAGATGACGAGAAGATTGGCTTCAGAGATTTAAGTGTGAAGACAAAGGAAGGAGAAGCAAAAATGAAAGGAAATGAAAACAAGGAAATACTGGAAATAGTTGTTAAGAGAAATTCAAAGAAGGTAACATAAGTGGATTCTGAGCATTTTGATTGACGAAATTCTGAAGACTGTGCTCGAGGAAAGGACGTTAGACGAGCGAAGTAAGGGGTCAGAACAGTCATATTTTGGAATTAATTAAGGCAGAGAGAATGTATTTGGACTTGAAGATGGGTTTATTTTCTTGTAAGGTGTCACCTTTTGTCGTATTTGGGGACTTCTAAATATATAAATATATATTTAGTATATAAATATGATCAGTCTATGTATTCACCAAACATCTTAATCGGGAGTCTAACATTAATTCAATGTTTGGTACGCATTGCATTTTAAGGTATATCTTAAGTTTTTTTGCCATGCGCGGATAAAAAAATGCATCAATTCCAATTGCCTCTATGCCGTGAAGGTATCTACTCCTGCGTCAGAATCGACTTTGGTTTGTTTGAATGGGATGTTATAGTGAATCAAAGTCAATTTGTAATTCCCACACTTCTTTTATTAACCGAACACGATATGGCACCATGTGCCATATCTAAATCTATAATGGTACGTACTATGTGTAAAACTCATGGCCCGTCAAAAAATTTGTGAGGAAATACTTCTAGTGGTATATTCATTTATCATAATGAATATAAAACAATTCCATTTAGTGACAAAGACCTGTTATCATTTGGGAATGATATCTCACTGGCTTTTGGAAAGAGGGGAATGATATCTCTAATTCCGACAAATGCATATGGGAGGAGATATTTCGCTCTTCTCTCTCCAGCATCTCCCTTCCCGTCTCGAAAATTCCTCAGTTCTCCTCCTTCCTCGTCTTGCTGCCGTCCACCTCCACCACTAAGAAGACTCCTTGTCGGTTAAATCCCCACGAGAATTCTCTCCCCTCTCCTCCTTATCTCCGGTGTCCGCCGCTTGCCCTCATACGCTATGCCAAGCAAGCTCTCTTAGGGCTCGCCGTACATGCGTCTCCCCTTACTCCACTCCACCTACTCACGAGCACACTGACTGAGTCAGACCCCTTCTAGCTCCAACCCCGCCTCTTCACTGGTCCTTGCCCTTATCACTAGCGAGACATCCACGTATGTCGCATGCCTAGATTTTTCCCTGCAGTCTGTCTACTCTCTTCTCTCTCTGGTTTTCCTCATTCCTCTCAATTCTCTTTGCACGTGCTCTATTCAAACGAAATTTAATGAATGACGCTCTCCATTTATTCAACGAACCCCATAACTGACCGTCCTGACTGTCATCAATTGCTTTATATTACTGGTTTCAGAATAATATCACGATATTCCCGGCAAACTCATCATCTTTTATGGCTGAGCCCAGGTTATCATTCACCAGTCGTTCACTCTTAAGCCGCCTCTTGCCGCCGTCGAATAAACTTTACCATGAAATTTAACCGCTTCCAATATCCTTAAACTTATTTACCAACCGATCTTTACCGCACCTCTTGGAAGATAATGATCAGTCTCTTTAATTCTTTCCAAGTCATTTATAGGTAGTTAACCTTTTTTTTTTGCTTACGTTTTTATATATACGTCACTTATTTTATGTTGTCACAGGCGTTGCCATAAATTGGGATAACTACAACAAGCGGAAACGTCTCTTTTTAGAACATAAGAGATACCTGCCGTTTATAAGTTGAAAATATAATTACCACATAACAATTATCACCATTCACGTCTTAATTTAAATCTAAGGGAAGAAGCAATAATATATAACTAATCCATCTAATGATGGCTGCTCATAAAATATAAACGCATCATGATAAATGTATCTTCAGTAGACGTTCCTATTTACTTACTAATTTAAACCAAGCATCGGAAGCAGACCATCAATTTTAGGTATAATTATACGAAGTAATTCTCTCGAAGACGGTCTAACGCACGACTTTGGTCATAAATCCAAAGAAAATCGCATATAATTCAGGTATACTCAAACAGTAAGTTAATGTCATACAAGAAGGCAATTCCAAGGGTTATACCACATTAAAACTAAAATAATTGATGGGAAAAACGCCTGAAATACGGAAATGCACTACAATGTCAAATCCTATATTCATAGTGAATGTTTAACTGAGTCTTTCCAGGGAGAACAAAAGTATTCTCCAAGAAATGACACTAAGTAGCGTAGTGAAAACATTCCCCTCTGGTTGCTAATACAAGAGAAAAATATTCCTACCTAAAAAAAATCCTTTTTTAATCCCCGTCACCCGCTCTTTTGTAAAATAAGGATATTTTCTTCTATTTCTTTAAATTAGTGTCAAATCCAAGGCAATTCGTTATCCTTCCCAATCCTAACCATTTTCAATACCACTATTGACTGTCGGTCGTAAAAGGGCATTACATATTAATCCAGATAACTATTCGGAACCTTAAAACCTATTTCGTCGAGTCGGGGCGAATCCAAAGAAAGGTGAAGGTTCAGGAAACCCAATCCTTCGAAAAGGTTTCCTGACTTCCCTCAGTAAATATTTTGTAGAGAGATATTTGTCGGATTTTTTTATCTAGCGAGTTACTATCACTATGAACCTATTGTTTCTAAATGGACTTTAAACTCCAAGCAAATTACATGAGAATTCCTAACTGAAGATAAAATATCGATCTGCCGTTTCCTTCAATCACGTCTGCATTTGTATCATATTATCCGCGGTGCCGCCTCAGAACACGCACTGGAAACGAATTTCGATTAACCATAATTCTCAATTTTATTTCCTATGATAATAAAAAGACAATTTTATAAATATTTATCCCTGTCCATTCACCTTGTTCAGCTATATCATTTTTTCACGCTATAAAATCTGATGAATAAATCCATAAACGAGAAAATTACACATTAACAACGGCCAATAAATGTATGAACGGATTTTTGAAAATTGAATAGGAAGACTAAATTGGCGTAAAAGTCTTATAATTCAATTGCTAAGTCATACTATCTGGCACTAACACTAACCGGTGTTCCCTGTATTAGAACCGAGGAGATGCCATTGGACACCGCGAACTAAATCGATCTCCTGAGATACTCTACTTTCGGGTTGAATACTGGAGTTAGAAGCTACACTAGAGTTTACCAAAATCCCTCCGCGCAAGTCAGCACAAAACACAATAGAAATACTGATACGAATATTGGTCAAATTCGCATTTGTTTACATCCGTAATTCGATTACGCCGATTTTCGATAAGAGCAAAACCAGCTGCTGGGAATACTATATGAAATTCGTATTTCTTCAATACATTGTCGCTTTCTATAAAAACGTACACAAAGGCTGGAGATTGGTCGTATTTTTGCAGTCTTTTCTTCAGGAAAAAGAAAGGTATGGATAACTGAACGATATGTTTTCGTCAATAATAATTTTAAAATTTTCATTATGCCTCCTAAGTACTCCTCGTAAAATGTTTTATTTGAATCAAAGTAACTGATAAATGTTTAAAGATATAAAAAAGTTTGGAATATCTAGAGTTAGCATGTTGACGAAAAACAAACAAAGGATTAGAGAAGCGCCAAATTATAGAGGTATCATTTTTCTGCCTAGTTTGACTTTTCATTAATTTTAAAAATCATGAATACTATATGTACGTGTAAAGATAAATTTCACACGCTTGCAGCTGCTATCTCCCCTGAATCTCTGCGCGTGCACATACAGACAGACAGAGATCTAGTTGCCTTCCACAGATGTCCCTTTTCCTCAATTCATTCTATTCTTCCGTCCATCACTTTCCTTTCTCAATTCATCCACCTCACGCTAGCCCCCACCCCTTAAAGATCCGGAAACCCTTTTTCTCATTAACCAGGAGGCATAAAAGTAAGGCAATGGGAGAAGAACGATGATTAAAGACGATTTCATCCATCTTGAGAGTTGATAATGAGAGAGAGAGGAAGGGAGTCCTCTTAATTCTTCCATCTGCAACTCACGCCCTTCAAATTCGGGAGTGGGGGTGATAAGATGGAGAAGTTATTGGCTTCTCCTCTCAGAAAATTATTAGGGAAAAATGCCTAAAGCTAGAGAGATTTTCCCCCTCCCTTCATCTCGATAAACTCGTTACTACTCATCTTGGGGGATGGTAGAAGAATGGAGATCGATTCTCTCCATGGACTTGTCCGTGAACATTGCTGCTGGACCAATTCTCAAACGGAAGCGGTAGATGGGAATGGTTAGTAACTGACTAAGTTGATGAATTTAATCCCTTGATATGGAATTCTGTTCCCGACGAAGTTTTAATGGAAATTTTTTGGGGCTAATTCAGGCTTTTTTTAAGCAAATGAATAATCAACTCCCCTTACAGATTAATTGAACCAATCAGTAGATCAATACGTTACCGCCGCTTATCTTCATATCGGTGATTAAAGTTGAAAGACTTTTGCCAGACAAAATGTAACTATTTCAAACTGAAATTTTCCTAATTAGAAATTTTGAATCATAGCCGGAGCTTTGATCGAATAAGTCACAATAATTGACACCGCACCTTCTTTATGGGCGGTTTATAATGAATATTAATTGAATATTTATGTGAAAATAAGGTGGATACGACAGGGAAAATTGAGGAAACTTTTTAATTTTTAAATTATTTATCCCTAAAAGTTGCTTTCATTTCAGTAGTCGCATCATAAATAAGAGCATTATTTTCAAGTTTGGCAAAGACGTCACGAACTCCTCACAAGTTTAAAATACAGCAATATTCATAACCGAATAAAATTAGCAAAATAATGTTATGGATGTGGTGTCAGCAGTGTGAGTGCATCTTATTAAATTTTAAATAGACTAAATGATTTTTACTTGTTTTAACAAAGTGCTAATTAAAGTTTGTAAATTTTATTTTCTACCTTTGCGAAATGCTTTTGCTGGTCCATACTTTCCCTACTTGGTCCAGCTATTTGCTTTACTACTAAGTTTCCTATAGTAGTAAAAAACTAAATCGATTCTTTTCAATCCGGTGTCAAATTATTAGTTATGAACGTCAGTCTTTAATGAGCTCGTGCGTTTAACGATTACTAATTTAATTTTATTCTTCGTACGTATGACATGATCATTATATTTTTTGAAAAGAATTTCACATAAACTAATTTTAAAAGAAGATTGTTATTGATTGAATTGAATTAGCCTGTGGACGCATAAAAAATTGACTAAGAGCAAGGATTAAAAACCTTTTCTAATGATTCCCGATTCCTTAATTGTTTGCATAAGAGCTGAAATGAAAGATGGTTTTTTTATTAATTCACACAACTACAGTTCATATTCCGCAAGACCAAAGTTACAATAATTCATCTATGGACAACAATAAAACCTGGTAGCATCTGGCGATGATTCCACGTTTCTTCTGCATTGAAATACACACCAACTGCATCAAATTCCATTTTGTCATTCGGTCGCTATCTGCACTCGTATGACTATCGCCTTAATCGGTGAAATAAATACGCCGATTGTGACCCCAGTGAAGGTCTGATTGTGACCCCAGTGCATGCGAACACATTGGAATCACAAGTGAATGAGATCGAACGGGATGGCGAAACGATTAAGCCAAACGAATGCTGTATATTCTCCATCCACGTTACATTTCCTCCCCTACGAACCAAATGCAAAATATTTAGGAAAAAATACGCTTGGTCAAGAATTCAGCTTGATTAGTAAGTAGACACAATTTCTGCCATTTTTTTCGAGGGTCACCAAGGCACAACCATAAGCGTAAAACTATTTCCTTTCAAATTCCCCACAAGCGAAGACAAGTATCGTTGAATATCCTATTTCGATAGTTGCAAACCATGTTTGGGATCTCAGGTCTTTGAAACCACACATGCCGGTTACGCATCATGTCACATTACTTTCAGATGCTACCACCACTGGATTCGTTACCAGCCAATTATATTATCTAGGGATGTTAATACAAATATTTAAATAACTGAAAAGGATCATAGATAAAAAAGTCAACGAAATTATTATTGGTTCGGAGGTATTCGAATTAATGAAGAGAACGATTAATTGAACACTATGGTATTATAAAATATACATCCCATGAGGTAGTACACAATAAATACAATTTCACTTAAAATTACATTTTAAGAAAAAATCTTATGATTCAACTAATAACAGCCTATTATGGCACACATAAATCAGGATTATTTACATCCATGTGGAATGAGAGTTTTCACACAGACAGAGAGAACATATTCACCAGCCCTAGTGATTAGGGCATCAAAATTGTTTTTTTTCAGTAAACGATTACGAGCACGGTAGCAAACATGGTGGCCACTAATGGAATGTGAGTGTCCTGCTTTGCACTTAAATAGCCGATAGCGCCTTATGTGCGGGCCGTACGGAAGGTTTCAAGTGCAAAACTCTGTCCGTCGAATGGGGTGTTAAACTCTGGACGCCACTGTGACTTTATATTGGGACACACAAACGCTGACACTGGTCTCTTACTGCATCCTTCCGCTATTCACTAAAATCCTTTCTACTCTTCAATATCCACCCAAACCGAATGGTAAAAATTAGTCCTAAATACGACATCATTTAGCAACGAAGGTGCAATTTTTCATAATGCAGATCCAAAATAAAATAGCCTATTATAAGAACTATATCCGGTTTACAATCACTAAATTTGGTTACCCATAGTTCCCAGTTTATTATTTACGCTACTGCTTCATGTGGCGTTTTATTAATGAATGTAATAATTTAGAAATATAATATCGAGGATGAAATGTCGTGAGAATTCTACTACCAGACCCCAAAACATATTTTAAAAACTTTCAGTTCATAAGCACATCCTCTCTTGTTAAATTAAAAAAAAGTTCAATTAAATTCTCAGTAACGAAACGCGCAAAATTAAAAAAATACAAGGTCATCTGAAAGTTGATAAATATTCAAATCACAAATCGCTAAAAAGATTAACTGCTTGGTACATTGATACAAACAACGATTATTCCAATGATCGGAAGGCTGCAGCCTACGCTGGGAATCCCTACCAGTTGATCCTAACGATATTCGGCTTACGGAAAGGAATCTTCTAATGTTCGTTAATGATTTACATATGCAGTCTTTTGGAGATGTTATATTTCATGCTAATTCCGATAAAAAATAAAAGAACTGCAATAATAATCTCTGAAATGAAATATCAAATATATAATGAATTTACATTGCGCTAAAACATTATGCCTTCCATCTATGGTGATTGAAAGGGAGCAATTTGTATGGGTATTCTGAATAGCATACACTGCGATCAAACAAAATTCCGCTTCTGCTGGCTCTTTTTAATAACTAAAGCTCACAAAAATTAATAAATGATTTTATTGATTTTATGATGCACAATAATCTTGTATTTGCTAACTTTTAAATCCATGGAATCCGTTAAGCGACAAATTATTACCCGAGATACCTAATTTAGTCACGGATTAACCGAGAATTACGTACATGGTTCTTCTTTTTAATTAACTGCAACAAAATATTTAGAGGTCCGCGGAATTATAGAATAATACTGTCAGATGATATCTGCCAGTCACTAAAACTTGATAAATTTATTTTCAGACAAGTACAGGTATATTCAATAGAAAGGTTTGTTTCAGACAAAAAATTTAATAATTGTTCAATCAGCGATAAGTGTCTAGCGCATAATATTCATAATCAAGATTTGTATTTCAATTTCCCTTTATCATACTTTATTAACATAAAATCGCTCATGAAAGAGATCGAGAAATGTTTTATGAAATAGTGCTGGAAACCAGAATGAAGAAAAATGTCATCATACGAGAAGCTAGGATGGATACAGATATGAAAAATCACCAAATAAACGCATTTTTCGTCTCATATACGTATGCACGAGTTCTGATACAACCTTATTAAGAATTGAACCAGTTTAACAAGTAACTACACATAAAAAAGCAGCAAAGATACAATGATTTACATTTAAGGAGCGGTTCAATTTGCTACATAATTATCATATTTGATTTTACAGATGATAAAACCCTTAACATTTTCTATGACCTTGACGTGGTAGAATGAGTTGTGTGATCTAATGATCCTCAGAGCAGTAATGGAGAAAGTAAGGATACGAGTATTTGCTCCTGGTAGAATCACCCATACTAGATAGGTTAAAGGGCAGGAATCAGGCGAAAGGCAGCCCGCACAGCGTCTGTTCCTCAGTGAGGCGGCTACAAAGGCGTCTGATCCCAATGGGCCGGTCAAAGAGTGATGGTGTCACGGTAAAAACACTACTGAGGAAGGTAAAGGGAGACCACCTCAATTATTATCCCATGAACCGATGATGGACAGGATTATTAGAATGAGTCCTGGCAACTACGGGACTCCCCCTATGGGCCGTGTGTTCGTGCCCGGCACCGGAACAAGTAAGGCTTATGATGTTGTCATCTCACGAGATCAGTGCAAAGTGACATTGACAAACGCCGCAAAAAAAGACACATTATTGCTTTAATAGGGATTTGGAATACCAGGCCAACGCTGATGATAGAGAAATTAATAAATAAAAAGTGGTAAACAAAGAGAGGAAATATAGATATTTTAGGGCAATGGAAATATGGCGGGAAATATTGTAGTGAAAGTTATAGGGTAATATATGGCGGAGGTGAGAGGTAGCGAGGGATTGCAATCATAGCGAACTTAGCGTAGTAAGCATAGAGTAAGCGACTGGTAGAATACTATTAGTCGCAGTAAAAGCTAAACCATAGAAATTGTCATTGTTCAACCCTACAGGCCGCCGAGCAATTCAGGTGTGCATTCCAACAAGTAATCACGCAATTACAAGTAATAATGGGGAAGAACTAGACAGAATATACGAACAATTAGAAGAAATAGCCGCGGGTATTCCTGGTGGGAAGCATTTGATAGTGATTGGGTATTCGAACTCGAGGGCAAGAGAGGAAAGGGATAATATTGAGGTAGGGGATTACGGTTTAGGAACAAGGTAGGATCGCAGGAAGAAATAATTAGATTTCTGCAGAAGACAGGGCTTTCTCATAACGAAAGCTTGTTTTAAGCACCACAATATAAATAGGTTTGCATGGATATTGCCCGGAGATTCAAAAATATTTAGTTATACTACGTTAGCGTTAGTTACAGATTAGAATCAGCGTGATTTATTCGCAACGTTTCCTTGAGCGGATGCGAATTCCGATCGTGTTGAATACTACTAAATGTATCGTCAGATTCAAGAGGATAAAAAAAGAGAGGAAGGTTGAATAAATGGAATTAAAAGCACCTAAAGGGACCATAAGGTATATGTAAGCGGGCTGTAGAAAAAATAATGAGAGAGGGAGAAGGAATAGAAGAATAACAGAAACTTATAAAAAAAGGAATATAATAAGATATTGAAAGCTTAAAACAAAACTATAGAAATGGTAAATAGGAAAAACAGAAGAAAACCATAAATTAAGACGAGATGATTAGAATAATAGATGAGAGAAGGAAATGTAAGAATATATACAAAGAAATCAGTAGAAAAAACTAACAATATTTGAAAAATAAAGTGAGGAGCGGGAAACTAATATAGCTAAAGAAGCTTGATGGAAGACGCAGTGCGAGGATATGGATATCTCACACAGGATGGATGAAGCCGGTGCGTTATACTGGCAGGTGAAAGCATTGTTAGCAAGTAGAAGAGAAAATTCGTGTACATTATCAAATATGCCCCAAGCAAATAATTAAGCAAGTAAGTATATACGAAAAAATAGAATTAACGTACATGAGGATAGCTTAGATACAGACACACTTGATGACGACACGAATAGAAAATTCGGAGTATTGAAAACAAATAAGTTCGTAAGGATGAATAAAATTTTCGCAGAAAAACTTCAAGGTTTAAGAAAACGTTGGAGGAAGAGTTACGGACTTCACTGTAGCATACACGGGAGGAATTTGACCGGAATATTTCGTCAAATCGTCGAAGATCATTGGCAGTTTTCATCTTTAAAGAAGGCAGCCAATTGTGAGATTTATGACAAAATGCTTTATTACATACACAGTTAAGTGGTTGATGGCTAAAGAGAATGGAGAGGAGAGTAAATACTTATTTGGAGGATGATCAGTTTTGGTTAAGAATGGGAAGATGCACGCGTAATGTCCATATCAGTAATGAGGTCATTAACTGAGAGGAACATAGAATACAATCAGGACGGATCTGTTTGTTTCGTAAATATTGAAACGGTGCTCGAGAGAGTAAATTGGGTAGAAATTATGAACGTGTTGCGGGATGGAGAAATTGGAGAGGGAGGGCTTCTCAGCAACATGCGTGTGGCTCCGACTTCCGGTACGAGTGGCGAATGGAAAGTTAGAATGGGCAACGCTAGGAAGAGGGGTACGAAATGGATGCCCAATATTACGTATGATTTTCCACGTAACAGTGAGGGAAAATTTTAAGAGGGATGAGAAGTCCTAGAGATAAGAATGAAAATTGGTGGGGAAGTCATAAAATCAGGTTTGCGAATTTTCTAGTTTTAGATTATCTAGTTTATCTAGATTATCTAATTATCTAGTTTTCCATTGAGCCAAAGGTTTGCATGCATTGCTGAGCGTAATGGCATGTCAGTGCAAGAGGTATCGGATGAAAATATATGTAAACAAAACAAAGAATACGCGTTTTTCAAGAATGAGGAAAGCTAAGTTAAATTTAATAATAGGAGAACATAAACTAGTGCTGTTGGAACAGTTTTCTTATCTCGGAAGCGTTTTTGAACAAAATGCTGGGAGTGGTAGAGATTTAAGAAAGGGATCTTGTGTGAGGAAATGTCTAAATTTCTGAAATTTGCACAGATATAACCCATAAAAATTAAGAGAATTATTTTTTAAGTTATGTCCGCTTGGTCAATAAAAAATATATTCGTTACAAAAAGTTATTGACGCTTTTAGTTTCCTAAAAGCTACTTCACCTTTCTACATAATCGCCGTTCGCTTTTAAGCTCTCCCGCTTATTTAATTCCTCAGCATAGAAGTTTAACCCCTGAGATATAAATCTGTTGACATTGGCGGACTTAAGTTCCTCGTCGCCTTTAAACCGTTGACCAACAAGCCACTATTTCAAGGGTGAAAAGTGTAGTAGGGCGGGTGATTCAAATTACAATAGCGCTCTAAAATCGCATATCAACTCAACAGTCTTCTGCTGTTTGTGTTGGTCGGTTAGCATTTTGGGAACCCACCTTGCGCACAAATTGTGACACCTGAGTTTTTCCGTAAAATTCGTGTAAATTTAGGGACACCTAACAAGAAAAAATATATCAAACAGAGAGAGCATTAACCGTCGATCAAAATCGTAGTAATTGGTCCAATTGCTGTACAATTTAACCGGTCTGGATCCTGGACTTGCCACTCCGCTCTCCATCATGCGATTTGTGCAGCCATTTTTGAAGCATCGACACCATTTTCTAAACATTTCCTTCACTCATTACCGTAGGCCCATAAACTAGGCACAACACCCGATGAATCTGGGCAGCTGGTCATCTTTTTGTTGACAAAAATCGAATCATAGCAAGCACTCCGTAACTGGTGGGGGAAACAATTCTCGCAGAGAATTTTTCTACGATCTATTTTTGTTAGATGCATTCACCGACAGGCTAACAACTACTTAATTAAAATAGTAAATTCAGTGCCTCAAATGTCTCGTATAAATGAGGTAATTCTATTTTACGTCCATGAATCTCATTAATACAAGGATTGTAATTCCTCGTAATGCAATTTCTATGGCTAACTACCATTTTCATATTCAACTACAATGCTGACGCACGGCGGATAAAGCACCATATCTGTGAAAAGTAAATTGTAATTAGTTACTTTTTAATACGGATAATTATTCGATCAATTATTGAGAAAATGTTTTTAAGCAGCTGCGGTAGAGTCCTACAAAGACGATATAAAAATAAATCTGGGGAATAAATTGTCCATTGTACTCCTACTGAGAGGACCTTCCTCTGAATGAGGAGAAAGGAAAGTGAATGGAAGTTTACGAATCATTAGCTTGATTGTAAAACAATAAAAAGAGTAATATCATTATTCAGTGAGGAAAGCTTTAAGGTTATTTTTAATTGAAAATGCAAATAATGAGAGGTAAGGGAAGATATGAAAAGAATCACCAAGCCTTTCCCATTCTGGGGTATCTCAGTCGTACAATTAATCTTAACGCCATTCCTGAAGTAGTTTTGTGATGAACTATAGTCAGAGCCCATTGCTGTATATGCAGCCGTAATAGGTTTGAAATTAAATAAATAAAAAGAAACAAAGAAAAAGTTCCATTGCGGCACGTATGTATATATATTTAGTGCCCTTCTTAAAATGCAAACAAAAATAACTACAGCAATGAAAGAAAAGGCATGAAAAAGCAAAATATTCACTTCCGTTAAGCTGAACGTAGGCGGTATTTAATATCAAAGGGACTTTTTGGCACGACAACATTCTTTCACTAAAAACGTCTTAAGACAAAGAAAAACATAGCAAAAACGCACAATTTATCCATTTAATGATCGCGTCATTTCTCAAACTATTCTGATTCATCAAGTCACACTCTTCAAGTACGTGATACACCTGTTTTTCCTCAGAACCCAACCAAAATCTCAAAGGTTTCTACAGCTCCCGATAGAATTCTAAAAGAAATGTTGGTAAAAATAAATTTCATCTTCACAGCATAGGGTTAAAAAATAAACGAATAATAAAAATACGTACAATGGGTAAAACCTTATTTCAATGCCACAGAAAAAGTTACTACAAATTTCCCTAATGATTACATAACGGATTTTGACAGAAAATGCTGAGAAAAGTGTTGTATCATCTAAAGTTAAAGCAAGTAACTGTGCAACCAACTCAGTTTCTCGCTGAATAGCAAACTAGACAAGCGATGTGGCCAGGCAAATATGCAGTACAAAGAGTTCCCTCAAGCGTTTAGATATATATCGACTTCGATGGAGGCAGAAAAGGAAAAAAATTCCGGAATAAATTGAACGTAACTCCACTCAAAGTTGCGGTCAAGGCGGGTGGATTTTCCACAGTGGGTACTCGAACGCACCAGACAGAAATGTTCGCATTCCGAACACGCACCCACGGTTGAACAAGGCCTACTGCGATGTTTCACTAGAGCTCATCCCAAGCGCAAAACTGAGAAGGCAAGTTTTTTTGTGTGTCGGTTTTCTCGTGTGAAGGCACGTGACAAAGGCGTACTAGAGCGTGGGAAGCTCCGGGGATTTGGCTTTACTGAATAGATTTCAAATCAAGCATGAGAGAGCGCGCTGGAGACAGACATGAATCATCTGGATACCTACTCTTTAAATGCTGTATTGCTAAATTTAACCATTCGTCCCTTTCACAGAGAAACATGAAAAGATGTCACGCTTTAAAAATATGAAACGACGGCATAAGATTTTTAATCTAGCGAAAATATCCAGCCATACGCTAATGGGAAAAACTATTGGCTCAAATTTCAATACATTCGATAAATTATCGTCACACAATTTGGCGATTCTGAAATTTTGTTTTTAATAACCACTTTAGCCGTATGCGAGAGCTTTTCAAGCTGAAATGAATGAAAAGTCGGCGGCTTACGTTTATCATTTATGAAAACCGCCGTTGACTGCCGCAAGGGCGTGTGTGCGGGGTAGGTAGAGCCACATACAAAAATATTTGGAGGATGAACCCAGTAATACATTTTGCATTCATTGGTTTGTACGTGCTCGTATCTTCCGTGTATTCGCAATACGATCGGGAATATTGCAACGGAAAAATGGATCCTGCAATCTGTATAACGATCTATGGCCGAACGAACTATGTGAAAGTACAGTCTATACCATACTTGTACTCTAAAAACGTAAGGTGTAATATGCTGTGTTACATATATGGTCATATATCTAACACAAATTGTCCACTGACTCGACGCTATTCAGTTTAACTATAGAAGGACCTCGGGTTCACGATACACGAAATATATACGTACAATTATATTACATGCTGTGTAGATATAATTTACACCAGATTCAGAAATATTTTTCATAGATTCAGAAATATAACAATCCCGAAAAAAAGAAACTTCCGTTGAATTGCCAACAATGTAAACTAACGCACGATGTATTTTGTTGGCTTAGCGTTATCTGCAAGATTAAAGGAGCAATTACAATAATTGCAATTTAATTTCAATCAATGCTTAGTGATTTAAATCCTCCGTACATAAAATCAAATAGTCGTTACAATAGGCGGTAAAATCGAATTTGGTTAATCTTTCTTCCACCTTTCGTTTCGCATGGAAGGACACAACTAAACCTTTTGCTGGGAAAATAAGGGTAGTAAAATTTTTAAATGCTAGCAATTGAGCATCATCGTTTTGTCGAACAAAATTTGAATACTTTACCGATCCTCTTTTAAATATATTATAGTAATTACGGTTGACACGGAAATAATGGCATTTTTCAAGGCATCACTAACCGGCATGAAGTATATGACTACACGTTTACGACTGGTATGATAACGGTTGCCTCAAGATGCACAATTCTGTTGGATGAGATTATTTTTCTTATCTTAATCTCTATGACTCATTATCAAAAGCTCAACCTCTCAAGCTTCAAGTTAAAATCAATAAATAGTACTAAAGAAGAAAAACATGGTATTGAGCTTGGAATATAAAGTGGAATTGCCAAATGTTGTCCCTGTAACGATTAAGCAGTCAAGCCAGGTTTCACCGGACGCTATATCTTATAACAAATGATGATAACTTGAAAATTGATACGTCAAGTGAGAGCTCACGTTGTACTGTTGAAAAGAATATGAAATCACCCACCCAGGATTAAACCGGTTGCGAAGGATAGAAGGCAATTTACTTCGTGAACTCTGAGATTCCCCTCAGGGTGCTTTACATCATAATGTTTGAGAGAAGTTTCATTAGGTAGCTGAGAGGGTAGTGGTCTTCTAATCTTATACTTAAGGTCACGTAAAATTAAAAAAATAAAGAGTGGGAAGATTTCATTCCCATGCTCACTGAGTGCTCCACGCAATAGTGTGTTGCGGTTGGGAACAAATTCAAGTTAACGACAACCTATAACTTCATTGAATGTACAGCAATACAGCAGCTTCAATTTAAAAATGATGGGGCGGTAGGAATCGTTTATGCAATTTTTTTATTTCATTACGGTTTTTTGCAAATCTGGACCACCGGATTTTAAAACTGTAACTACAAATGAGGTGTGAATCAATCCAAAAAGGAACCAAAATTGAAGTATGTCCCAACGAATACTTTTAGGTAAGTTTCAAGGGCGAGTGAGACAGAAGTGGAGACAATCTCACATTTATAATATAAGAAAATATATGGTTAAATATGCCAATTGGAATCAAACACCCTGAAATCAACTAGGACTTGAAAACGTATCCTAACACTAAGAGATGGAATTAAAGAAACGTAAGCTCTTTGCACAAAGCAATACACACACTGTGAGCACATTCCCGTGGACACAAGTCACGCAAAGACGCTTGGAGTTTCAAGAATAATGATTGTGAAGAAGTACAGAGGAAGAGCTAGAAGATAACAAATCAATGCGATTGTGATAAGCCTGATTGTATGAGGAATGCTGAGACATGAAGTGGATCGCTGATAAAAGAACGAAGTGGAGAGCTAAAACAAACCAATCTCCGGATTGGTAACCGCGGATGATGATAATGGTAATCAGAAGTAATCAGAGAGATTGATTCATCACACTAAAGGAAATGTGGAGCGCCGTATTTTTCTTAGTTAAAAACTGAGAGCAAGACGGGAAATTTAAGGAACCACAAATACCACCTCGGGGGATTATAATAATTGCTTCTATTATTGCTCGGGAGACAATAGTCATCAATCAACAGATCCAATCGGAAAGAAGAGACGACGCAGGAATGAGAAGAGCGAATGAGGAGTAGGGTGAAGTAGGGAAGGAAGGATGAGGCGAAGGGCATCTGTGCAAAAAATGAAAGAGAAGGGAGAGAGAGAGGGTGGGGTAGAGGATAGAGGAAGGGTGTAAGCAAATGGCTTTGGGGAAAGGGTGCCACAGAGATAAAGAGGACGAGTGAGAAAGTGTGAGAGGGTGAGGGAGAGGGACAAAGGTTGGAGAGCGGAGGGTGGAGGCGAAAGGGGTGAGGGGCTTAGCAAGTTGTTCCCGCGGGACAAGGGCCCTCCGCAGTGTGCTTGGTCGACACGGTATCCCTCTCAGGGTAAGAGGAGCAAGGGTAAAGGGGGTAAGAGCAGGGGAAGAGAGAGAGAAATGGTAGGAAAACGAGAAATATGGGCGGTTGTTGCGAGAGGGAAAGAGAGAGGGGGGAGAGCTGCGTTGGGTACGTGGGTACGTGCGTAGAGTTCGCGCGGGTACACGCTAAGTGGCCATATTGATGGGTTCGAGTGGAATATAGACAGGAGAAGAGTATAGAGGAGATGATGGCGCCGATGAAGTAAATTCTTATCTTAATTATTACTGTTTATGTTTGAAAATTAAGAGTGGAGAAATCGGCACAGAAGAGCGAGGGCGTGAGCCGAGAAAAGAAGACAAGATTGAAAACCATGATATTCATTATATTCCGATCTCCATTTTCAAAATGACCGGCTTACGTTACTTCATTTGAAATAGAATCGAGTGGGTCAGATCGAATAGTTCAGTTAGCGCAGTTCAGTTGCAAAGAGGAAAAATTAAATCTGCATATCTTGAATGCTATCTTGCCTCCTCGATTTGTCCCGATAGAATCATATTTATGCAAACGTGACGCAATGCCATTGACATTAACTTATACACATCATTTTAATTAACCCAAAGGATGGCTTTGATGGATGAGATAAGAATTCACTCCGAACTGAGCATTGAGAGCTCGTTTAATTAAGCTGCAGCAAATGCCGCAACAGTGACTTTAGTGGTCACCACAGCGAGAACAAGAATTTCAAGCAAGCGTAAAACTCATCTCCCTCAATGTAAATTGATTTTTAAACTGAACAACTCGTATTGAAGGAGAGTGACGCGTAGGATTCACATATTAGGCCTAGGGGAGCCATTTGTATTTCCTTGTGGCTCTATCAGTCACTCATGAGGTTGAGATATCGAGAAAATAGCATCATTTGAATTTTAGACGGGATGAGCCGAAGAAACAACACAAATTATGAACTGGGGGCCCTCCTGTCAGAATAAAAAAGATCTCCTACTGCATGGCCTATATAAAAACACAGTACAAACCTCCGAAAATTAATTACAACAAAATAATCTCATGTAACAAGCACAGAAGTGCTTCCTTGCAGTAATATTGCAGCTTTTTGCTGACCTTACCATAAAAATCGTCAATGTAACAGCAAATGGTTTATGGTGAAGAAAGTAGGATATAAAATTTTTTTGAGCTGGCGAAGCAGAAAATCATGAGTCTGACGCTTAGATATTCTGAGTCTTACATATTCTTAATCAAAAGCTCTTCTTTCTGGAAGTACGATGACGTTCACTTTTTGATTAATAAACAAATCCGTAGACATGGAGACCTAATAATCGTGAAAATGTCTCTCAACTGTAAGAAAAATTTCCATTAACCAATAACCCAGACCGCGTTCATAATCACAGTTGGGTGATTCCATTCACAATATTCTCCGTAAAAATATTCTAGGTGAAAAGTCATCAAGTGAGTAAATAAATTAAACGTATATTTCAAAAACAGGTTAATAAACGCTCCTCACAGCAAAATAATATAGAAAATTGAGACCAAGTGGAATCAGTGAGAAAGTTCTCGTCCATCTGCTCACGGTAGCATAAGCTCATGGAGGCACAAGTGAATCATAATCTGGTAGATGGAAGTTTGCCATGGAGCCTTCAAACAATAAAATTCATCAGCGAATAGCATTCTCACGCAAGCAGGAACATTGCCTGGTTTAACACCAGGAAATTTAACACAAATAATAGAGCGAAGAGGAAGGGTCAAGGTGGATTACTCTCACGGAACTTGAAACTTAATTTTGGGATAGTGTGAATGATGTTGATACGAATGCACAGAAGAGTACATCAAGAGGAAAATGAATGAAGAATATATCATAAGCACAAAAAATCAGCACTGAATAAAGGAGCTCAAAGCATAACAAGTCACTTTACCTCGTTTTCATTCAGCAAACACAGAAGAATATGAGAATCCACCTCAGATAAACGTGATATAATTTGAGAATTAATAGGTGCATGAAATTTAATAGATAAGAGAGGTGCCATTTCACTTTAAGGCTGAGCACACTCAAAACATTCACCAAATCTTTGGGACTCAGCGTGGAGTTATTAATTAAAAAACTATGAATGATTCAAAGAAGACACCTGGGCTTTAGTGTAGAGGAGAATTCAAAAAATGGCTACTGAATTTTCGAAAACTTTCTCTCTTGACAGGGAGAGAATTATTAAAAATCACTCATTACATCAGAAGATAACACCATCCGGATTTCCTCGGGGAAGTAGACTTGAGAGACCTGAAGCACTCAACCTTTCCTTGTACAAATCGAAATCACCTTTACACTAGTATTAAATTACACTGCGACAATTTTAGCGGAAATTATGTCATTACTCTCTAGTTATAACGATCCATAACTCCTCGCAATGACATAATCATAATTACAGAATGGTGTCCAAACACACACTTTCACATGCTCATGAAGCAGCTCGCTAGCTATGATAAAGATGCAGGTATAGATGAAAACTGGGTCGCGGAGAGCACCGGACTAAAAGGGCCTTCATGGGCTCCGGAGTCCAGTGGCGTTATGGGACACCCTCTTTCAGCAATTTGCGTCACACACTATAATGTCTCCAAAGGGTGTAGGGAAAGTCGTATAGACTGTATAAAACATTACAGGGGCCAAGTGTGAACGGTAGCTGAGGCCCCAGAAAGTGGTTTCATCTTTGCTTGGGTGTGATTTGTCAGACCATTTTTCTTCTAAATAATTGGCTAATCCTTGCCCTTGGGAGGGGGGAACAGGCACTTAACCGAGGTGGGCTACCATCCCCTAATCTACCGCCCACTCTTCGATAATAGCCGTTAAAAGGGCAACTTAAAAGGGTCCTGCACTTACCTCGAAAGAGAGAGAGGTTTCAATGAACCATTGGCCATTTCACCGAAAACTGGGTATTGTACATTGTGCTAATTATAACACATAATATGTATTAAGAAGGTCTGTCCCAAAAGTAGCAGGACTGAGTTGATTAAAAAATATATTGCCAGAGTGGTTGCATTTATCGAAAGGCTTCGAAGTAGCACCCATGTGCGTCCACGCACCGCTGACAGTAAGTTTTCCACGCCTCGTATGCCTTCTGGAAGGTGGTGCTCGGACTATTGCTAACCGCCCTTGTCACCGGCCTGTTGTAACGCTTCCATTTAGCCGTGGTGATGTCATTTCAGCAGGGATTTAAGGCAAAGAAAGAGGAAGAAGTCTGGTAGGGCATTGTCTAAAATATTTGGATCTTCACTCACATGGTCGAGACGCTCTTGGCGTATCTGCGTGCGATTTTCCTTTTGTTTGTCCGAGAGCACTCGCAGCACCAACTTCGCACATACCTTCCTTATGCCAGTATTTTCAATACTAGTCCATACGCGTGGTTTTAAAGATTCCAAAAGTCATCGGAAACACATGTGAACACTCAATCTGCGATTCCTGTTCAACAAAATCTTCAATCTTGCGAGATGGTCATCACTTTTTGAGGTCGAGGGGCCCCCTGAACGTTCGGCGTCTTCATCATCTTCTCTATCCACCCAAAACAAATTGTGCCACTCAAAAACACCGGATCTACCCACGGCGTTTTCACCATTAGCTGTCTTGAACATGTCATGAATACCTTTCCCAGTGTTGTCGAGTTTCACACAAAATTTGATGGCATGGACCTTTTCCAATAATCGGTCTATGACGGAGCATAACGAGGTCACGTTATAGAGGTTTTGCAAACGAACGATCCCAACACTACAAAAGCGAACTGCCACCGGTTTCGTATTTTCTAAGAATCCCCTCTCTCGAAAGAAAAGCAAGAGAAATCGCCGCCCGTCCGGGTGTCTCTCCAGAAAAAAAATAAGTCCTACTACTTTTTGGACAGACCTCGCATATGCGTGTGTGTATATGTAACAAGTGGTACGTGAACATGATACTGAAAATCAATGGACAAGTTCGGCAAAGTCTGAATTAGATGCGATAAACACCGTGAACCGGAAGCATAAAAAGTACAAATATGAAAGCACTCGCTATTAAAAAATCAATGCCACATTGCGTAGCCGCTTTCGCAATAAATCGTCAATGTATATTAATACTGTACAAAAAGTACATTATTAAATTGTAAAAGGTACATGGTCATTTGAATGGTATCTTATTTCACATAATGGGCTGAAAATGTCTACAAAAATTACATTTTACGAAATGCTATTTTGTAAGGTAAATCTACCCTTCATAAAATTGACGTTTCCGCGGAATCAGAGATAAGTGTCAATGTCTCCTATACTTGTCGAGCTATCTTCGCGTCCGAGTTCATTCGTTAATGATCGCTATTTCCGCTATCCACGTGGAACTCTAACACTTTGATTGCAATTATAAAGGTTTGATAAAGATGAATTACGCGTATCCGGCGCCTAGATATAATGATTTTGAGCGACGTTAAGTAGTAAACAAGCGACAAGAAAATTTCAAAAATGGTAAAGTCTCCTTTACTATATCCAAGCGGAATTTTAATCGATACATGCGTTGTGCTGACAGGATAAATAATCACGTTCTTTAGGACAGGGTGAAAAATCAAGGTCTATACTCTGCATAGTAGGCCTGAGTTATGGAGAGTGAAAGCTCTTTTGATTAGACCTAACATTTCAATGACTTCCCGTTTGAACAAGTTCTATCAAAATTCAGACAGAAGAATTGTAATCAATACGATGTCATAATTCGGAGAAAATCGTCTCAAGGGGTCCATTCACAGAACTCCATTTGGAAATAGAATCCTTGGATTCTGTCTAAAAGTTACAAATGCCCTCAAAATTAATTTTGGTATACGCTCCTGAATTCGGCTGGGCGCAATTAAAATTTGAATTACAGTGCATGTTTTAAACGAAATAAATCCAATCAACAGCTTAATTAGGAAATGTTATGAAACCTTGGCAATACTGTAAGCGATACTTATCACGTAATATTTTACTGTAAATCATTTTCACCATGAAATACCTGGCTTAAATACGGCGCAGAAAACCTTGTTGGCTGCTCTTAAAACGGATCAAACAGTGTTCGAAAATTTCCATTCTGATGTGCTTGCGGCTTGTGACTAGGCCAACAAGACCAAAACAGCCATTTTTCATGAGTCAAAAAATTATCAGATGGCATATTACGATATGGTACATTGCCATTAGTATAAGTTTTATACCTAGATACGTTTATCACATAATAATGTTAAAGAAATTTTTAATAAGTGGTAAAGGATTAGTATTATTAGTATTATATGAATTAAACTCCTGAAATCATTTATTTCCTACAAATTTGAGACCAAAGTTGTTACTAAGATCAAATCTACTTTTTCCAGATTTCATGTTCATGATAGGTCTGAAAGTTAAGTCGAAACCTTGCCAACGTATTATAATTAATTATTTTACGTACATTTGGCTATCTCAGCTATTTACTACAGTCTACCTTTCCACATATTTATCCATAAACTGTTCTCCTTAAATGGGGAGTTGAACCTGTCAAGACCGGTTACTCATTCACATTGTTTTGGTAAGAATGGACAAATAAATATAGTTAAATGATTCAATACCGAAGGAGAATAGTATAAACGGAGGTGAAAAAATATGAACGCTATTTGAAAACACTGCATAAACACAATATAAAAAAGATACATTTAGATACCTCATGTTAAACACAGTCTAAAACCCGTAACGTGACTCTATAACATGTGTGACTAAAATCTATAGAATGAAAATCTTAACCTTTAAAGGAATACCAAATACCGAATACTTCCCAAGCATGCAAAAAACGAGACTTTTATGACTTTTTTTAGTGAATCTATTCATTTACAGTGGACTTGTTTTTTAAAATATTGTAATCTCGCTATGGAAAAATGAAGACCTGGAATTTTAATTCAGTCAAACGGCAAGTCTTTACTTCATCCTCTTTCGGGTGACTTGCCTCTTGACCCAGTTCAATTGGTTACTCTCAACTAAAACAGGATAAGTCGTCAACCTGGCTTTTACCCACCTCTCCTCTGTACGCGGGACAAAGAGGCACACATAGATCCCCTGATTCGAATTTATGAGAACCTTGGTCCAGCAAGAGTCACCCCTATATTTGTGAACTTAGGGTACCATATCAACAGAGCCTCACATCTCATTTCCATTTGATTCATTCGATGAATTTCCCAGTCAGCATATTACTAACTTATCAGTTGTACTATTACACTGTTAAGAGAATATAATAAAGAGATTTAGCATAATTTGTTCAAACAAATTTAGACAAACGCAGATGTGTGATAAAAATATTAGATAAATTTGAGCGGGAATAGCTACAAAATCGAAAATTAGTTTATAGGTTCAATATTTGAAGCAAATTTGTAATACTATATGTGGCTCAGATAACCAAAGGTTTGTACAGCATTTATAAAATTCTATTTTGTAATTGAAGACAAGACCATGCAATCAAAAGTAAAGAGATAGACTGAAAAACGGTCAAGTTTAAAATGTCATTTGTTCCGAGAACAGGAGATATATACGCTTACAACTCATATCAACTCGGTTATAAATAAATTCACTAAGTGGTAGACGCTCTAAATTTTTTTCTCTTTCTTTTTTTATATTATGTATCTATGGACACTAATTAATACTAATACGTAAATAAATAAATCCTGTTTTCGAAACGAGCCAGAATTCCGTCTTTTCCTTTATAAATGAAACTCAGTTTTTCCTGCATAATATACTAGCATTTTTCTCTAGAGAACTAATTTGTTTTCTCTCATGTATAATTTTATTCCTAATTGAAATGGTATATTTCTCATAATTTGAAACATTTTTTTCATTGAATCATATGAACGAAATTTTCCGTAACTTCCTCTCTTAAGTACGATAAGTGAGTGCAACTGTTCACCTTATGTGAATGCTTGGTTTGAATGGACCCCCTGCCACACACCTGGCCGGATGCTGGCAAAGTGTCATGTAGCTGTGGATGAATAACACGGGAGCTTTTGTGGAAACTTTTCGCTTGACAGGCAGGGATTAAAATGGCTCCCACAATTGCCCCATTGATCTCCTCCTCGATCTCAAGCCGATCAGGTGCGAAATTTGACAACACTGGGCTCCTATTCAATCGAGCCCCATAGATCGCAAAGTTCCGTAATAGACTCCCTGGCCCAAAGCATCTCCTCGTTTCATTTACGAACGCCTCTGCCTCGTTGAGGCATACCCGATCACGCAGACACTTTTATTTTAGGAAATGTTCACGGAGAGCAAAGAGGTTGGAAGTGGGGTTAGTGGATTACAAAATTGTTTGGGGAGGAGGGGATGAGAGAGAGGGGGAAAGAGCGTAGAAGTTGCGGGGGGTGGGTGAAACAGCAAAGGTTAACGGAATGAAATAAACCGCACGGCCAGTCTCCGGCCTCCGTGAACAACACGCCCGACCAGTTCATCACTCTCGTGAGGCACGCATCCATTTTCCCCGTCACATCGTACTTCTCTCCCCGTGTACGCGGCGCCTCTCTCCCCGGTCGGTCTACACAACGGCCAACCCGGAACAAGGCCATCGGACATCGTACGGCCCCGGCAATTTTTTGCCCCTCGCACTGGCAGGGTCAACAGGGGAGGGGGTCTACTAAACTAGCTAGATACGTGTGGTCTATTTTTTCATTCCTTTTTCTTTAAATGATTTTCCTCTCTTATGAGAAGAAGATTAACAATCGCATAAACTGTGTCTTTCGACAGGAGCGAAACTTACCCTAGCATATTTTTTATATGTCGTTGGGTTGGTTATTTTGGTGAGATAATTTGATCCTTAAGCCGAATATTTGATGATTTTTCTCTTGAGAAAGATAAAAAGGCAAAATATTATATGCAAAGTTAATATTCCTGTCTAAAACGAAAAAAATAGCCCATGTCCTCATTAGTTACATTTGCAACTGATACATTTTAATGATATCAAAGGCGTCAGAAGTAATTTCAAAAAATATTAAAAGAAATAAATATGTATAACAATAAAGATGGACAAGATTTTTGGAATTTATTAATCAAGTTCCATAAATTCAAGGAATAAATACTAGTAATTCAGTTTTTCGTGTTTAGTAATTACTACCCAATATAATTTCTGAATCAATGCTTCCAAAAATTTCTAGAGTTTTAACTGAATATAGAGAGGAATGGTATACGAAGGTCGAAGAATAGAAATTCTGAGATTTATAAAACTGTTGAGGAAATATCTAAGATCATAAAAAGGGTTTAAAAGGGCTTCGGAGAAAAATATAAATATCGCAATGGAATTTCATACAATGTACAGACTTGTAGGGAGAAAATTTATTAGGAAATATATATTTGTTATATTTGAATGTATTTTGGTGAAAAAGCATGAAGAGAAATACATTTAAACACAAATGATAAGCGAAAAAACAATTACTACGGACACATAAAATAAAATAATTACTTTTGCAAGTAGACGAAAATGTAAAATTTCCGAGAAGTAATTTTTAATAAGTAGAAAATAATTTATTGATAAAACAAAAAGACACTAAGGAAAAAAAGGAGAGGATATGTGAAAGAGTCGTATGCTAAATATACGAGGGCAGCCTGAAAACTAATCCACACATGCTTGTAGAAGAATGCTTGGAGGCATGTGGAAGTAACATTCCCCATAAATTCCATGTACAGGTGTAAGATCGTTGCATTCATCCATTGTATTTTGAGAAACAGAAGTATGGTGGCATGTTCTAGTGCTATGTCAACGCGATTTAAACAGTGTGATTTACAAAGTGACTCCTAGCTAGATTCATTGTCGTTTGAAGGCTGTTAATGGTGACGATGCTGTAGATAGGTCTACTGTATATTGATGGAAAGTAAAATTTCGAGGTTGCGAGCCAGGAAAATCCATAATTGTTGATGAAACACGCAGCGGACGTCCGATCACTGCCACAGACGATAACCATCGCAAACTCGTCGAAGATTTTATTCGAAATGACCGGTGAATCACTCAAAAGCGTATTGCATGCCATATTGGAATATCCAAGGAACGTGTCGGTTTCATTATTGAACAATTGGGATAACGTAAATCTGTGCACGATGGGTATCACGTCGTCTCACAGACGAGAACAAACAGCGTCGATTGGAATGCTGCGCGCAACTTTTGCAGTGCTATCGTGACGAAGGAGACGACTTTCTTTTGAATATTGTAACGGGGGACGAGTCATGGGCCCACCATTACGACCCGGAAGAGAAAAGACAGAGCACTGAATATCGAAATCAGTCTTCTCCTCAGGCGAAAAAGTTCAAAAGACAACCATCCGCTAAAAAAACTTCTTTCGACTGTGTTTTGGGATTCTCAACGAGTTTATGTGGCCGATTTTCTGAAACAAGGGGCAACGCTAAATTCTTCTCAGTATACTATATACAGACTCTAAAACACCTCCGACGTCGAGTTTATCGTGTTAAAGGCAGCCTGGCGCCAATTACCTTGCAACATGACAAAGCTCGTCCACACACCTCGCGAGCAACTGGAGAGGCTCTACGAAACCTGAAATTTGAACCGATTTCACACCTTCCTTATCCCCCCTTGATCTTACGCCTTGCGATTTTTATTTTTTTTTCTCAACTCAAAGAGACAACTCAAGGGTCATCATTACACCTCGGACGATGAGGTGAATGCAGCTGTCAAGTCCTGGATTCGAGAAAAGTCGGAAGAGTTTTTCAGTGACGGAATGAAAAAACTTATTATTCGCTGGGAGAAAAGTGTTAGCCTTACCGGTGACTATGCTGAAAATAAATATATTATTTGAAAGCTTAAGAATTTTAATTTTATGTACTTCTTGCCCGATCTTGCTATTTCTTTTTTGTTCGCGCTCTACAAGCATGGGTACATTACTTTTTAGCCTACCCTCGTGCATAACAGTAAATGCTTAGTTTTGAACAGGGGATGTGATGTCAATGATGACAGTTGGAATCCAGACATAAAATTATCATTGACAAGAATAAGCACCACAGGTAATGAAGACAAGCAAGGAAGTTAGAACGAATGAAATTTCACAACGCTTAACACAAATTTTGAAATAAATGGAAAATGTACGTGTTATATAGAGAGGATGATTTTTGACGGATTATTTAATGAAGTAAAAATAACTCCGCGAAAGAGGATGAAGTATTGGATAAAAAAACAGCCAGAGAACAATTTTCTGCTTCAATGAATTCAAGAAAGAGATTGACAGAACAGAGTAGGGGCTTTATATGAATGCATTTAAAATTATTCCGAGAAAATAGACAGTCAATTTGATACCTCTGTACGAATTAGACTGAATGTAAGAGACTACGTATGGACTGCAGGACTACATGCACATCATGAAAATTGTGAAATGTAACATGTACGTAATGAATAGAAGTAAATAACAATAACGACAAGTAGAGAGATTACAAAATAGTATTGAAGCTATGTTTAATAAATTAGGACGACATACATTACAATTCCCGTTGCCGGCGGGGTAACATCCTCGTCTCGCAACCCGGGAAGCAGGTTCGATTCCCGCCTGTGTTGGTTTTCCTTCACCAAAACCTTGCGTGTTTTTAATTGTGTGTAATTGTTATCTTTTTTGACAGTCCGATGTATAGACCAAAAATTACTGATTTCGGACTAATTCTAAAGAAATAAAACAACAGTTTATAGCAGGAATAGTTCACCTATGTAAACGGCACACTGTACGCACTGAAAAACAGCATTTTCGACGTTTCCGAAATCTGGTCTTTGAGGAAAAAGAATGTATGCGTATTGAAAGTATTTAAAAAGTCGGTTAAAAGCAGTAACGAGAAAACAAACTAAACAGAAAAAGATAAACAAATATGTGTATAAAATGATAAGGAAATCCATCAGTTGGAAGATAGTCTAAGACGATATAAAAGTAAATAGAGAGAATCCTAAAGATTATGGCTATGATTTCAGGAATATTATTTCATATACAGAGAAGAAGGAATAATAGTTTCGGGAAAAAATTAACTCCACGAAAGAAATATGAGGTATGGGAAGCTAAAAATAGAAATAGTGTTTGAAAATACGTAGTTTTTCGGAGCCGAATTTGCGTACCACCATTGCCATGTTTAACTTACAACCAATTAATTTAGACGGTTTAATTTCTAATCAAACTCTCGTTTTAGGCTAATTGTATGATTTCTAGGACATCCACATAGCACAGAAAATGCACAAAGGAATTATCTTGCGAAAGAATTCAATACGAAGTAAAAGTACGCGTCGTAGGTGGCCTCAGTTAATGTAGTAATATAAAGTACAAATGTAACATGTAAGTTTGCTTTCCTTGAGGTTAAAGGGAATTCGATTAATGACACGTTCATTACCCCGCACAGAGGCTGAGTGGCGCAGCTAACGACTGCCCCACGCCAATGTGCAAACTCTCTTTTAGGATAACTGAAGGGATAAATCTTCTCATAATACCGAAATTAATGAAATAGTCCCTTTAAGATCAAAGGCCTTTACGGTGAAAGAGCGACCCCACCAAAGAGAGGAAGTTTCTTTTGAAACATGAAATTAAAACTTTCCTTCAATCCGAGGCTCGTTGTTTGTCTGTAACATTTGTGTAACCTTCCGTTACTTTACTTTAATATCATTAAGAAGAAAAACCATAGATCGAATAAAATGTTTAAAGTAAAAGTATTTTTGAAGGGAAATGGCCTCAACACCTACATGGATTACAAAAATTAATACATCAAACAAATAGTATATACCTATCTAAAAGAAGGATTTTTTAAGAAGTCATCATCCCAGATATCCGTTCAATCCAGTTGTGAAAATAATCTAAGACCCAAAAACCTGCTATGGAATCATGTAAGTGCTATAGATAATGTTTGCCATCTAAAAGACTAAAAGGGTTTTTAGCGTGTCTTGATAGAAATAATTTATCAATCCCAACAGTCGTACACTTTCGGGCTGAGGGGAAGCGAGGAAAGGAAAAGATTGTCTTAAATATAAATCCATTGGTGGTTTACGAAGTAGTACCGTAATCTCAAATCACAAAACGGTCCATAAATAAAAAACAATAGGAAATCCAATTTGTGTCTGTGATCGAAACTCACTTGGTCGTTCAATACAAGTTACATACTAGTGAGTGTATAGTGGTATTTTATATATCAGTAGGTTCTCCTTACCTTATAATCTTATTTTATTTGATTTAATTCAGAGCACGTTCACCGGTCATGTGTTTTTGACTTCTATACTTTCCCCTTATCTCCCTTCTTCGTGTCTCTAGATAGTACGGTCCTCATGTTCCTTGAAATTATTTTCATTTATTTGGTCTTATTATTCACGAAACTCAAACTCTTTTGACATTACAATATGAAGCAAACTTTTTCTTGATGTGTCCGAGAAGCATAATTCTTAGAATTCCCAAAACCTACATTAGAGTTTACGTAGCTGTTAGGAAATCTTTGTGGTAGGAACGAATCTAATAGGGGAATTCAACTGGTCTTCCAACAACTAGAACACTTTTCTATTCAAATAAATTATATTCGTGAGCGTTTAGTTATTCACAAGCGAGTAAGTATTCATTCCATAAAGAGAAATAAATGTAGCATAATCCTTTTCCAAAAAAGTTTCATCTAATAACGGCTAACATTAAAATATTATTCGCCTATGCATGTGTTTAATATTCTAACCCGAATCAAATTTTCAAAAGTAACAGCGCAACATTTTACCACAATTAACTATAATTTTTTTACTATAAATCTTCAAGTATTAATATAGCCAATAAACAGAACAATACTGAGTATCCATCTCTCTTTCATTGTCTATTTGAGGACACTGCATATGCAAAAACACACTTTTTATTGATACTCCTAGAATGGAATTTTAAATAATAAGATGAATATACTTGAGTAGTCGCGTGAAACCAACCTTTGAAAAAATATCTCCACTGTAAGTCTAAAGTTGCTCCTTAATATAAAATTGACTCAATAAAGGAAACGGTTAAGCGCAGTCATAAAAAAGTTGAATGAGTGACAGCTTAAAAAAACTTTACCCGCCGTTCACGTAAATTCACGCATCCGTCGTACAGAAATATAAAATAGAACTATATTTGCCGGAGATAAAATACAATGCCAAAGTCAACCAAATATATAATTTTGGAGAGCAAGTGTTCCTTATCGTACGTGGAGAAAGTAAAGGAAAAACGTAAGGAGATAAGACTCGGGAAAGGCGTCTGATAAGCCCCCGAAAGAAGTTTGGCGAGAGAATGAGAAGGGAGACAGTAAAGCTGACAACTATGGGGGAGAAGGAATGAACAGCACGGTCATAAAAACACGAAGGCGTCGCAATAAAGCCTTGGGAAGAAATTTCAACCCGCGACGGGGAAATAGGGAGTGGAGGCGGCTCCTGGGAAGGACGAGGGAGGTGTGGAAGGAGATAGCAGGTGAAAGAGAAAGTGCCTGAGAGGGTGACACGGAGATGAATTCGGAGAGGAAAAGGGGGAAGGAGGGCGGCGGGAGTATTTGATCAGGAGGGAAGAAGGCCCATACGTTATGAAGTGAATTTTAATTTAAGCTCCCACCGCCGAGGGCGGGTCGGGGTAGAGGAGACCCTAGTAGGCCCTCAACGCATGCGGGTAATGCGGGCGGAGGACATTTCAGGAACTCGCTCCTTATTGCCAAACCCCCTGTAACCAACCACCTGTCTCGTAGCCGTGACAAAAGACCTCGGGGTTCCGCAGTGGGCAATTTTTGAGACTTCGCCTGAGAAAATTCAAAACTGTAAAGGGAAATCCTTTTTGCACGGCCTTACCTGTACGGATATCCTGTATTACCCCCAACTGCTTCGAGAAATCCGGTGATCCTAATTACCTGCGTTCCGGCCGTGTCTCGACAATAATATTAGGCGAACAGCTTCCAGAGGCACACGTGACACATGATTTGTCTTCGTACGGGTATGTCCTCTTTCCTAAAGTGTATTGTTTTCTCCACCTATCAACATTTTCCCTACAATTTACCTCTTTACCCCAACCTACCCATCATACCACGCAATTATTCACCACGAACTTTTACGACATGAATACAACAACTCTTCAGGAAGAGTTAATGACTTGTAGTGGGTAAAAATTCTATGAGTAATATGGTATTATCACAAATGTAAATGCGTTGAATGTCCAAATGAGGGCGATAAGGCGAGCATTAAAGAGAAAGAAGGGAAGAGGGATCGAGTGCAGCACAAGAGCCATGGGACTAAGTGGGGCAAAGACTAGGGGTAAATAAGCCAATAGGAGAAGGGACAGGAGATTTGATATAGGCCCAATGAAGACTAATGAATCACTGGCATTAAGGCAAACATAAGATTAAGGCAATAAAATCCTGGGAAAAGCAATGTCAGCAGGATTAAACGCTCAAATGGAACTTAGTTGATCGAAAATTAAAATTAAGTGTGATTCTTTTAGTTTTTTATATATATGTCTCAACTGGAAGTGGGAAAGAGTGAACGGAAGATTGCAAGTAAACATTTGCAGTAGTAATAAATTAGAAAGGGAAGAAACGACGGTGAAAAATTCTTTAAATTTAAAGGAAACGTGCTTAATTTTGTGAAATCGATAAATATTTAATAAACAAATAATTCATTCGGTATCACTAGTAATACCGAAATAAAAAGTATGGAAAGATACTAAGTGTTAATAATTTGACTCGAAAATATTAACTAATTCTTTCATGAAATCGTGCTACTTTGTTACACTCTATAAAATAATTTTACTGAGAAAATGGGTAGTAAACATGTCTGATATAATTTGTGGATTATATCAAAAAATGATATTCAACTTTACAACGGTTTATTTTCATATTCTAACGTCAATAGATAGATGTTAAAGATAAGTTCATAATGTAATGGACACTATATATCAAAACATTTAGGTTGACCTGCATTTCCGTCAAGGCATAGGACAATAAACGCAGTGACATTCGCATTAAGTCGCTCGTACGAGGTCGTATTATGAATGATACCGTATGAAACGGGAAACCGTGTTTGAATACAAGCAGTGGTGGCTATTGGCATATCGACCTCTTCTTGGTGCCTTGTGGAAAACGGTTAGGTTCTACAGTACTTCCGTTGGATGGGACGTTCAGTTCTAAATCCATCTCCGATCGTTTGATTAGTGTAAGCAAATACTTGTTATCTATGCACTCCTCCTCTTCTATGAGAGAACGACGTTAGCTTTCAGCAGTCTCCACTAATGACTATTACTACTACATATAATACCATTCTGCCAAATTTTTTCGATGTAGCAAAAATTTAATTTTCGAACAGGCCAATATAAATCCAAAGAGAAAGTATAAATACTTGACTATTAAAACTTATCCCGCCCGCTGGTGAATTTCAACCGATAGGAAAAAAAATAGAATACACTAGAAAAGTTAAACAACTCCTTAGCACCATTTTTAGTTTAGTAATAGAGAAAGGTAAGTGTTTAGAAGTCATCGGATTTAAGGGTTGTGACGGATCAAGATGAGAGACGGAGATGAGTGGGAAGAGTCGGGGAAGAGATATTTCAGTTAGCATATATGAAAAGGGAGGAAAATTCTCCAAGGATGAGGAATGCAGATCGGAAGAGTGTAAATACGGAGGGTCGTGGGAGAGAAATTTAATGGGATTTTATCACGATAGCAACATCAAACATCAGGAAGTACCCAAATACCCATGGGGAATATATTTTCACCAATTTTCTCGCATTGTAGGTGGCAAGAAATGACATCAGATCAAGTCAAAATTCCAGTGAAGAATTAATGACAATTTTGTGTTTCGTATACTTGACTTCGTTCAAAATCTTTAAAGCAGATACATCACCAGTGAAATCAGGTAAAAATGATCATGAAAAAAAATTATTAGTTTATTCACGTGATACCAAAACTTTTACATAAAATATTAACTTCTTACATTTTAATAAAGTGACGCATGATAAAATGTACCAACGACAAAGGATAAGAATGGGAAAATCGTCGTAATGGTTTTTTTCACTTTCCTTTTAATTAAAAAATATTCCAAGAGATAACACTTCAGCTTCAGTGAATTTACCAAATAACTTCGAGGAAATTGACAATGTAAACTGCTTAGAAAAAGGGATAAATATCTATATATCTGAATTTTTTTTTAATAGAGAAATAACCTGAAACACGAAGAACGTCAGTAAATAATAAACATACACTTCAGTAGCTTTAATTATTAATGACTTGATATTTTTAGCGTCTCATTTAAAGATTACAGATTTGGAATCTGGAAAATTTCATTATAAATATTTAAAAAAAAATTGATATTCAATTTTATTCAGAGAGAAGAGAGAAAAGATTTTCGTTCCAAGTAGACTTCGTTTACCTAGTTATTTAATCCCCCTTTTAATGAAATATTCCATTAACTTATGTAAATCGACACTGCAAATTTGAATTGAAAATTAGGTATCTATTTGTTATTTTTAATGATGAATCAACCATTGGATGCAAAAATAATCAGGATTCGGCTAAATATATCGTTCAAATTGTTCCTTGTAAGTATGTTTTCATTGCCAATTTAAGAAGAAATAACTATAAAATTTGCAAAAGAAAACGTTTTTGACTTGGAGAATCATACACCTATTATGTAAAGACAAAATGTTACATAAATAACGCAAAATTACATAAATGTTACATAAATTACTCAAGTAATCGGGTCAAAATTCAATTTGATACTGATTAAGATACGAAATCATTTCTATCGAAAACACTCAAATGAATTCGTATAGATTTGGGGTTTTTTTTTAAAGGAAAGTTGGTACAAATAGGATTGGTGCATGTGAGTAAACCGAAAGAGGGAGAAAGAGAGGGACTGAGGAAATACCATCTGGAATGGGAGCGATGTCCACAAAGAGCCGGGAGGAGAGCGTCTGTGTGCGATCACGAACCAAGCTTTGAACCAACACAAGTGCGGACCGACTTCCGGGCAGAAAGGACCCTCGGCGATCTTCGTTAAAACTGCCCTAATGTGTCGGGCAGACCCCCGGTATTCCGCCCCTCTCGATGTAGTGCGAGGGCGGAGTGTACGCTAATGGCATTCCACCCTCCCGCCTTCCGCACTAATGACCAAGGGCTTGAGGAAGAAGAGGACCTACCCGACATCCATTACCGATAAAAACTCTTGGCGACCGAATAAACTTACGCATTCGTGGGGGCCGCGGACATTACTCTTGATTAAGGGAATGCGCTGTGTGGTTTAAAGGCGTGTGCCCGTGAGAGAGTGACCCAAACTAGCGAAAAGGAGTACTAAGAATGATTAATCGAACGTAAATGTATGAAAGGTCAAAAAAATATTTTAATTTCGTCTCCGATAATGATATATATGAGAACACCTCCATTTCTCCAAAGAAAAACGTGTGCTTCGGTGCAACGGGATCACGGAAGTCTTCATAGAAAAGCAGAATCCAACAAAAACACCAGAGAACTGATTATTTTTCTTCTCATAAAGTAGAACTCCCGAGTTTCAACACTCTTTAAACTTTTTAGTACTTATTTTTAAACTCCCGAGGACTGCATATTTTCTGTCCGTTATTAAAATTATGATAACTCGACGGAAAACGGCAAAATTTTTAATTCAGAGGATCAAAGAGAACGTTCTAATTTCTGTGAACTGCTGGAAGCCCAAAGATTATTCAGGGTAGAGTTTTTAAATATTTGCTGCTCATGAAGCCTAGACAAAAATTACTTACCATTAATACCAAAGCTATACCACCCGGAAGTTACAACGAAAAAAAATCAAAGTTCAACCATTCAAAGTTAATCCACCAGATTAAAGGCAGGTTTCGGCCGTTTCCTAATAACTGTTATTTACAACGGACTTCGTGGACTTCCTCTTGTTTTCCAGTACTATTTCTACGGTTATACATCCCATCAACCTGTTCTCAAGCATTCTAAAATTTTCACCCTCCCTTCATCCCGCCTGACAATCCACTAGTAAACAATTTTTAACTGAACTAACTACCGTAAATACGAGTACTACCAACAAGCCTTGCGTAATAGTATCCACCTTTTAATAATGACTCAAAAATTCCATTACGTCTCAATACTTCTTCCATCCGCTTTTTCTGACGCCGTCGGATATCCTCTGGCAACTTCCTCACTTCTTTTAACACGCATAAAAAACTCGGTAAATGATCTTCCTCTCTGTCACACATTTTCTCAGTTCTTCGGATTTTTACGCATCATATCGAAACCATTAATAATCTATTCTTCAGACCTTTACTCCGCGTATCTGTCATCAATTTCCTTCGTCTTGCAACATTTCATTTTGCATCGCCTATTACTTATCTGACTATCTATACTACTACGCCCATTTTTATCCACAACACTGGCCAGAAACTTCAAATACTCTACCTTCCATAATAGGTGTATCCTCTTTTAATTTGATGCTTACTTTAGTGTTTCTACTTTTTGAAAATCTCTGAAAATGTCATTTACCTACATTATGGTGCACGAGGTCGAAATTATGGAGTTCAGGAATTTGTGCTCAGAAACTAGTGGAGAACCTACTGAGATGTTTAAGAATGTGGCGAAAGTCACCCGTTAAGAAGCTTATGAGGAACGATTATAAAAAAGCTGCTTAAATTAGGAATTATAATAAATTTATCACGTGAAATTATCAATAATAAAAATAATCCTCGCTGAATCTTTTTTAAATGTGCACACATTTGGTAAGTAGATAGCTGATAAGTTTTATGATAATTACACATAGTTGACGTACTAATTTAGACTTATTCTCTCAACGGGAGTGAAAATAGTAAAAAAATCGTATTAAGAGACCATTATATATTTTTAAAGGAAATATAGAAAATTTAATATCTTTAGACCTATCAACGTTCCAGTGGTGAACACATTCGTGGGTGAATTCCATATTTTCAATTGGTAATTGAATCACACTCTTAAGGTGGTCTTCCCATTTCATAATGCAGTGTAATCGCGGTTTAGTTTCAGAAATATTATAAAATATATCAATTGAACTAGAATTGACTGAACACCACGAGTTTTGAAGAAATAAAATTTGGCTGTCAAGGAACCAAAGATACCATATTTAAAACCAGTTTTCGAATTCAGTATGGATATTTTAAGCAAACTTACTTAGGAGCTTACTTAGTACTTGGTCCTAAGGCATGTGAAGTTCATATAAGGGTATCAATCCGGATTCAAAATCGAACCCTCCAATGATTGACCCACTGGATCACCGTGCCCCGAGTGAATGACCAAGTAAAATTTTGTTGTCGAAAACTTTGTTGCAAAACTAAAAGTTGTCTAAATAATAAAATGTCGCAAACTATTGCTATTTTCCCCACATTTAACAGATTTATTAATACATTAATACTTTATATATATATATATATATATATATATATATATATATATATATATATATATATATATATATATATATATATATATTCTGTTCCTAATTCCTCTTGAGAAAGGTGGTTGGACCACCGAAAATTCGAGAACCAGTGAGTTTTTCCTCTTTTGTGTTTTGGTTTCTGTGTTTGTTATGACTATCAGTGAATTTATATATATATATATTATTATTATTATTATTTTATCAAAGTGAATAGTATGCATAAGAGCATGGTAGACTATCTAAAGATCCCTCCTATAAAAGCAATATTTCATTCTAGGATAGCTCAGTGAGCCTTAAATCCCCCCCTTAGTCCCGGAGAAATGAGTTACGTTTAAAATATTTATCATACTTAAATGACAGAAAACATTTCCCTCATTAATTAACCGATTGGCTCTAGAAGGCCCTAAAATGCGACCTAGTCGTCGAAAAGTTTACATGTTTACAGTTATGAATATGAGAGCATATTTGCGCGCGTGTATTTATACATTCTCTGAATGACTTAGGCGAACGACTGTTAACATTTAGTATGTAGTAAAGCTTCAGTGCATATTTACCTATATTAGTTCATTTATATATATACATTGTGCGTACGTACATTTTCCTAGTACTTTTAATAAGAGCATATATACACACACGAACTCAAAAACACTAGGCTTAATATTTGATAAAAAAATGAAGACTCGTAGATTATGAAATGGGAGCATTAAATCATGTTCGCAGAGGAAAGTTTTTTTTTATTTCAGGTGAGTGGTGGGTGAAGATGAACAAAAGGTTGAGGAACAGGGAACACCCGACCCCTTACCACTGGATCCGAGTGGAAACGGCCCCGGCAAAAGATACAGGGAGGAGGTAGAAGGTACGTGGAAAGAGAGAGAGAGAGGGTGGAAGATTTTTAAAATGCATGAAATACAACGTCGCGGGGGAGGAGCTAATGAAGAGAGAGTTCCGATGGCGGGAAAGGGAAGCATCCAACGCGTGTGTGTTTGTGTGCGCAGAGGAGAAAACTGGAGGAGCTTTGGTCAGAGAGGGAGGAGGAGCAGGAGCACGTTGCGAAAGGAGTGGGAGGGTGAAGGTTCCGGATATGGGGATGGGGGTTTTAAGGGAGGAGGCCAGAAGGGGGAGCGGGGAGAAAAGGGGCGAGCTTGTCAAGGGGAGCGAGGGGCGGGAGATGAGGGTGGAAGGGGAAAAAGGGGGAGGGGCAGTGGGAGGAAGATACCGAAAATTGTGGCGTAACAAAAGGTCAACAAGTTCGAAAATGTACGCATTGCGTAACGGTCGAGGCGCGTTGTGATGTGGGCGACCGTGCCGAAATAAATTCTCGCCTTTTCGGGTTACATCCGGAAGAGGTCAACGCTGGCAAAAAAGACAATTAATGTTGAAGACTGTAATGGAAGTGAGAATTTTAGGCTGGCGGAGTAAGGGATAGGCATTTTGGACGTCGGGAGTGGGGTGGAATCTATGAAAACTAATGAAGAAAATAGCGCAGGAGGTAGAAGATTTACGTAGTAGGGAATTCTTTGTAAGTCCAAGATGATATGTGACACTTTTCCGACTCCATTCAGTAGCTAACTTCTTTCTGTAGGTACGCCATACACCCATAACAAAGATGTGCATCGGGCTGAAATACTAACTATCCATTGTTCATGCATCACAATAGTACCATCCTAGGAACAAGGTGAAATTTGAGAGTGCCTATTATTTTCTCTTTTTCTCAAGCTTTCATGAAAATGAATTGCTTTACAAACAGTTTATTAAGAAATAAAGTCAAGAGAAGGAAGGCGAAGGAAGGATAAAATTCAACTTATAATTTATCATCTTGTTCTCAGAACAAAACGCAAAAATATCTTATTATCTTATCTTATTTCATGACTTCAAAATTATTCCAAATTATGTTATAGATAATAGTAAATAACTTTAAAATAGTGCGCCTAGGAACCAATTTAAAAACTCAGAACACAGATGTGTTAACAAACGGTTCGTTCCTAAAACTTATAATAAAAATTGTATTCTTATGTAGCCAAAAGTTATCGATCAAGCGTTAAAAATAGGTACAAATTTTTCTCATTAAATTCCTATCATTTTGCTTACGTGACATGCGTTTCCTGCTAGCTTTTAATCTAAAAATATCCAAAATATTTATAGCCAAGAATTATATGTCATGGCTTTTAATCATCATAAACCCTAAAAGTAGATTTCCAACAACAACGATAATCCCAAACGAAAAGAAAAATTATCTCAATATAATTCCGTGAACCTTATATAAACAATAACTGCTTTTACTATCAAGTACCTGTCAAATACCCTCTGTAAATCCACATTGATAATAATGTGAATATTTTTTACTCCATTGACAATTTTTATGAATTCTAATTTTCGAAAATATATATATTAATAAGCATTTTACTGATTTCATTAAAGGGGGTGTCAGATCCATAAATTCACCCAAATTTTTTAGGAACCTTTTAAGCTACATTTTTCCCACGGCGATATTTTACGGATTGACCTTTTTCTGTGTCTGCTCCTCTTCCTATTAGAATATGGTTTGCTCAACTCAATGATCCTCTAAGTGCTAAGAGGTAAAAGTGATTAAAATGACAGTATTTATCATACTCCTTTAGGGCAGCAGTTATAACCAATGGCATATAAATTATCATATCAGTCGCTGCACCAGTAAACATCGGATAATGAGTAAGTATTTGACTAGGCAAAGTAATTTAAAATGAAGTTTCCCTCGAGGATATTTATTTTAGGTAGTTCTTAGCTTTCAAAATGAACCAATTTTCCAAATAGTAATAGCAGTTTTGGGAAATGGCTACGAATGAACCCTAGCTGACGACGGTTGGCTTCCTACAAACTGAGATACTTAGAATGAAAAAAAAAACAAAAGGAAATCAATGAAGGTCCAAAGGTAAACAAAAATGAAACTGTTTCACCTTTTGATGTCCAGAAAAAGTATGTTTACCGACAAAAATATTTGCTCACTTCAAAATGCCTCCATTTTCTTAAATCTCAAAGAAAAGAGAGGTTGATGTACAATTATGAGGACAGAATAAGAATTGACGTTTCCTCATTCTTTTATTTCCGATTTATTAAAACTATTACACCTACTTTATAATCATGCTAAATATTTTAGATCCCAAAATAATCAGAATTTGGTGGTTTCAATTTGGTGAGTTCTTATTGTTTCGATGAATTTGCAAAATTGACCACTTTAGAAATTTTTATGATATATTCTGACCTATTTGTAAATATAAATTACATTAAAAACCATTCACTTTTAAACAAACTGGTAATTCATTCGTATGAACATTACATTTTTCATTTACCGTATTATTCTTCATGTATCCAATTTTACACCTCCTCGTGGCCATTCGTTTCCCATTCGGAGCGAGAAATTTCGCACAAACGGTGATGTTCATAGGCAAAGAATGTAGAAGAAAAATAACCTATTTATTTAAGTGATTTCCATATGGCAGAATCAACGAATTAAAAATTCTGCCATCAAAATATCCGGATTTCGCATGTGACGCCGATTTAACATTCAATATTGGAAATAGACAAGCTTGAAAATTATATAATCCTCGCTTTTAAACTGATGCTCATCATGGCAGTATGAATGATAATTTTTAGTCGTAAAATAAAATAAAACAAAAATCGCATTTTTCAACGATTAATTTCTCCTAATTTTGAGCCCCTAGAACGTCATTTTATCCATGGAAACCTATAAATACATGTAAACACGTGCTCTATTCGGATAATCAACAAGTGAATGGTTTTTTAAGTAATGTCCTATCTCATTAGCAATAAAATAGAGAATTCCACCTGCCAAAGAGCAAAAGAATCGCATTGCTCTCTTTTCGCAGGGAAAAATGTTTCGCAGCGTGATCTGACAGTATGAACATCCTAGTACAATTTTTAAATCTCTATTATTACAGATAATACATATTTCATATGCAAGTTTTGGACAGGCAGGTCTCAAATATTTTCCCTCATTTTTCAGACTTCAAATTCGCCTCACAACTTGAATTTTTTCCCCATCAACCGCACCCCTCGAATTACAATTTCCCTCTCTAACTTCCTCTCTTTCCCAACCTTATTTAAATCATCTTTGCTTATCTTCCTCCCTTTATATTTTATTTTCAAACTTGCTTACTCAGTAATGTCATCAGGGAACAGTCGCATTCTGTTTCATCACGGTTACCACGAGGTTAAACGTATGCTCAAGTCGAGCTCCACTGTTGAAAAAGTCAACCGGAGGGACCAAATCACCATTCACTCAATCTGTTGGCCTCCGGTCGGGGTGTGATAACCAAGTCCGGCAGTATCCACCCTAGGATGGCATTTTCGAATAGCAGCAAGGAAGGAATATTCAATGCTTGAGTTTCCGGCCAATTTCGGGAGGCATTTACGTACGCCTGCAAGTTCAAATGGGTTCCGGCACACTATGACATTATCGCAAAAAAACTTTGGCGGAAGAATTTCTCTTCGTCTCAGAGTGAAACCAACGAACTGGAAAGCGCAGTTTTTGCTTTAATATGGAATCAATGATAGGAACTTTGGAAAAAATTTATTATTCTAACATGTAAGGAAGGGACTGTTCCCTCTTTTACTAATTACTCCGTATACGTTATATATTCTGAAACGAAAAACGGCCAGAGGACCATTTTATTAACTTGGATTTTTCTATTATACTTTCTATCATATTCTTTTTAGGCATAATTCCATAAGGCTTGAGACACATTATACGGTGGATTATTTCTTACGAAAAATTTAGTCCCACATAATTACTTGCCCATCATTATATTCTTGGGAATGATATATGAGGTGGTGTCCCGTTGCCTTCCTCAAGTGTTTTTAACGTGACACCGTCACTTGATGGCCACCCCACTGGGGTCAGACGCCTTTGCAGCCGCCTCACTGAGGAACAGACGCTGCGTGGACTACCTTTCGTTTGGCTCCTAAACTTCGACCTATCTGGCATGGGTGGCCCTACCAGGAGCAATTATTATTACTCCCGGCAGCACAGGTCTAGGGGTCATCGGAACACACAAACCCTTCCACCACGACAAGGTTGTAGTCCATGGGAGGGTCAAAAACACGGTCAAAGTAGTAGGGACGTAAAGAGAAGAATTGCGCTAGGCAAGGAGGCTTTCTCAAGGAGGAGGGAGTTGATGACGGGGAAGTTAAAAGAAAGGGTAGGGAGGAAAAAGAAGTAGGGAGGTTAAGACAAGACTCGTAAAAACTCTGATATGGAGCGTGCGGCGTGGAAACGTGGTCACTGAAGCAGGAGGATAGACGTATATTGGAGGCTTTTGAAATGTGGGTGTGGAGAAGAATGGAGGAGGTGAAATGGGCCGAAAGGAAAACAAATGAGGAAGTACTGGAGATTGTGGGTGAGGAGAGGGATTTGTTGAGGAAAATCCTATGGAGGCAGGAAAAATGGATGAAAGGCGTATTGAGCGGTAGTGGAATGTTGAAGAAGGTAATAGAGGGAAGAATGTTGGGCAAGCGAGGAAAGGGCAGGAATAGGATAAGAATGTTGGACGGGATGATGGGAGGAAAGAAGTACAAGGAGATGAAGAGGGACCTGATGTAGATTAGGTTGCTGGATTGGGTTTTGTTTGGAGTTACAAAATATTTACTTGATAGTTGTGTCCACCCAAAAACCTACCTTAACCGGTAGATTACCTAATAATTACTTTCAAGACAGCAGTCTTAAACCAGAATAATTCCTGGGAGCACTCATGAACATATGGCTTATTTAATTCACTCGATTTATTTTGCAAGAGATAACTAAAGAAAAATATGGAAGCCAGATGTTATCATTCCTCAGCAACACGAAAAATAATTTTCATTTTTACAATTTGATAATTTTGGGTTATTAGCATTGGGAGAAAAAAAATTCGGGGTTCATTTAACGCATTTTCTCTCATTAACTAGTTTTCTCATATTCGAGAGGCACGATTAAAAAACTTGAAAGTAGGAGGACATCGTAATAGACTCATTATTAAGGACTTCAAATTATCATCTTAAATAGCTTCATTGACTATTATTATGCCGTTTTCAGTGTCATTTCCTTCATAAAAAAACAAAATAGAGTGATAAATAAAAACGAAAACTAAGACAAAAGTGACCCCACCGTATGATCTGTGGGACGGAGTACCATTTTAACGTCAACGCGAAATCAAAATATTCCCGGAGAGGAATTTAAGTTTAACCGATCCTCGATTCCATCTGGAAACTTTATTCGAATAATGAAATATGGCTCGAACACACCAATGCCCGCTCACGTCCCACCCTTGAAACACGCTTTGGCCTAAAACGACACATTTGTCCCGCGGGCTCACCCAGTCCTCCTCCCGTTCTTTCCCTCCGTCGATACCCCCGCCGCACCCCGACCTATCTCGACGCTCCTCCTCCCACCTAAAGGCCTCACACCCCCTCCAAATCTCCTCCGCACGCCCATTTGTCGACTCCTTTTCCATTTCTTACAGCCCTCCTCCCCGCTACAGCGCTAACGACCTCACCGTTTCTCACCCACCCCATCCTCCCACCCACGTCCTCTCTCCCTCGCTGCCTTCCCGTCAGCATTAATATTCAGGCGCCACTACCCAACTACTTTCATTCCTTTTCCCTCTTTCTCCTTCGCCCTCCATTCTCTCTCGTCTCTTTCCCTGCTCCTCACGCAAGTTCGCTCTATTTTTTTCCAGCCCATTTTCCACTCCTCCCTGAGGTGACGTCATGTTGTCTTCATCCTTCCATCTAATCCCTCTCCCTCCCACACTTTCCATCCCCTCGCCAGCACCACTCCCCTCCCCCCCACGTCTCCTGTCGGCACCATCATTGGACCTAACCCCATCACACTCGGGTCTTTTTTTGGGTACTGCCCTTTCACCTTCCGCACACAGTCGATCCAGGTCTCAAAATAAAACTATTCCTCTCTCACTCTCTTACTCCAGACCCCAGAACCGCAGAGGGTGTCCGAGTGTGTGCTTGTGTGTGCTTAGGGGAAATATCCAAGATAGGATGTAGCATTCGCCATCCAAGATAGGAAATATCCGGCGTGCGAATCGTGCCCTCTCGGAGCCGCAAGACACAAAAAAATTTTCCAATTTTCAGCGCGAGGAAGGGGGTCAGTTTTCTCTTTCCAGATGGAAACACAAGAGGAAAGAAAATAAACATGAGCGCGCATCACGTTCTCTCTATATGCACCAAGTGGAAAAACATAGGAGACGACGAGATTACAAAAGATTAAAATGTTTCGTACTGAATTAGAAAAAATCTTGAGTATGGAAATAATCCATTTAAATTCGAGGTTGGGGCATGATAAATAAAAATTAAATAACCGCACGAAAGAGCGTTTCTTTTGAACCGAGAATACGACTAGGGTTAGGGAAATATTTTTTTACGAGAAACTTGAACGTCCCATACCGAAACTTAATTCCAAGCAGGCTTGTTTACACTGCCGATTTTCTCATAACTACATATAGTCACCGTGCAAATTTAGAGGGAAGACGGCTTCCTTTACGCTATTGCATAGGCTATGTTCTAAACGGTGCGCTATTTACGTACGCACATGCAAAAGGGATTCACGAGGAAGAAAGAGTAAAGGTACCAACGTAAAAAAGGAAAGAGGAAAGTTCATTAAATTGCCGAGAGAGGAAAGGAGGTGAGAAAAGCCGGATGAGTGGGGATGGGAAATGGGTTGAGATTGGAAGGAATTCGTTTAATGAAACGGGAGAGAAGGATGAACGGAGTGCTAATTTGAGGTAAGGAAGGGTACGTGAAAGAGATTATGCGATGCTGTGGGCTCAGTTTGGAAAATATAATAGTGCAAATTACTCAAAATAAAGAGGACTACGTTAAAAAATGAGCCCCTAAATCTTTTTAACCAATTTTGCATCGATAAAAAATTTAATAAATTTTTCAAATTCGTATTTTCAAGAGATATATGCGTATCCTTTCAATTCTGCAAAGATAAGACGAGTTTTTCAAACCAGGAATTCACTTTTTGCCACTGCAAGTGTACCCAGTTAGTGGTTCTTGGCTTTCCACCCCTAGGGTACGGGTTTGAATAGCATCAAAGGCAGAATATTTAGGTAACACCCCGATCCTTACTTGAAGTGCCAAATGGATACCACTTAAAATGGAGTAAGCCGACCGGCAGAAGAGACGTTTTATTGGGTGCTTACTTGGCAACCTTCGTTAGGAGCAAGCTATGCCGAGGCCCGTCTCCTCTCCATTATTTTCCCAGTTTCTGGTCAAATAAATTCGCAATCAAAATGGCCTAAAACTATTTTTAAAAAAACTTGTAAGGAGGTTTAGTACACTGTATGTCAATAGCAGTAGCGGTCTAAGGAAATCTTTATGTACACATTCTAAAAACTGTATTCTCCCCTAACTACTTCACCCCCAGTTGGCTCTATTTTTTTGAGAACACTTTATTTTAAACTCCGCAACAACCGAATATATTCAACAGATTCAGTTGGAAGTTCGTCATTATGAGAAAAACAAAATTTGCACTTTTACACATATTTATTTGTAACGTAAAACTCGTTTCAGTTCAACGAACTATCTTCAGGTGGCCTTCAGATACAAGACCTTTGAGGGCTTACAACTGAAGATAGCTCGACGAACTGAAACGCGTTGTAAGTTACAAATAAATCTGTGGAAAAAAGCAAATTTTGTTTTTCTCATAATCTGTAACATTGCACAGCTGCATACAATAATATATATTGCACTTGGAACTTGTGTGCCACCTGACATTTGTCTATTTGCTCATGTACATTTTAATAATAATAATATATCTAAAATGTCTTCAACCAAAAAATTCCATATTCATTTGCGGATCTTTTACAAGGTGATCCAACACACTAAAATATCCTTTAAAACTATAATTAAAACCTTTTTCAGCCAAAGAATCCAATTCCCTTATTTTAGACACATATCTGTTTCCATCCTGACAATGATTTAAGATAATATTTTGAACGAATTTAGATATGCTTTTAATTGTAACAGCCTTTAAGTAGAAACAAGTTAATTGTTGATTAATCCATAAAATGGTATTTGGTGATAAAGTATATTAGTAATTAGTCAGTGAAAATGGATTCAAAATGTCTAATTATTTAATGTTACATTGTGCTGAGAAATGCATTAATTCCCCGATATTAAGCTACCTCGGTAACATTCTTCCGCAATTTTTTTTTCATTTCGAGCAATACTACTATCACGATGCAAGAGAAATAAACTTCAATATTTATCACAAAGGTAAAATTTCATTATCTTTCTTTTTTCGCAAAGGAACCTTCAATTCTCCCCAAAACGACCTACGTTTTTCCCTTTTATACGAGTCTTCGTTTTGGATTATAATCATAAAATAGCATGTAGAACAATTGGAAACAAAGCCAAAGCACAATACGGTGGAAAACCATAAAGCCGAGGAACCTTGCCCGCCGATTACCTCAGGGTTAACAGGCGAGGATGTCACCTTGACGCCGCCAAGGTCGACAACTTAATTTTAATCATTAGAACGGTGCTTAGGAATCATCCCAGTGGGATGAAAATTGACGGAACTGTGAAATCAGACCCTGCCCCCTTTTATTCTCGCAGCAGGGGCCTCTCTTGGTAGATTGGAACGAAATCTGGTGCGAGAACGACTGAGGAAGTTCAAGTGAAGAGAAGACAGTGAAGGGAAGGGAGAGAATTCTGATGAGGAGCCACAGGGTCAAAGTTCCGCATTCCTGTACCTCCTGGGCTCTCCGAGGATCCCCTGGGATGCCTCGACGCTGACAAAGCACACGAAGAATACCGCGCAACGGAAGACTAATTATAAGGCCGGGAAAAGCACCGGAGTTTGTGGGAAAAGGGCAGGGACAATGAAGCGAGCGAGAGAAGAGGACACAGGTCGGGCAGGTTCATGGGCGATCCCCGGAAATGGGATCAACTTCCAAGGAAGCAATTCACGACAAACTCACCCAAAGCTCTCTGACTTTTCACGCGCCTATATCATATAACGCCGGCCGACCGGAGTATGTTTCATCAGAGGGATCTAATTGACCATGAACAACAGTCGTACCCTCAGGCATTACCATCAGGAAGTTAATTCATGTCGTGTACATGAGCAAAATGCGATAAATCTTGTCTGCACCTGGGTAATTGTGAAACGAATACCTTTAATAACAGACTCTCCAATGGTCACCAACAACCTCACGGAATGGTGGAAAGTTTCATTTTTTTCATGACTTAAAGTGTCATTTTATGCGAGTTACAAGCACGAATGACCGAAACCTCATGTCTAACAACGGATTAGGATGTAGGAATAAATATCGCACGAAAATCAATCATTTTTTTACACGACGTGAGTAGTCATACAAAATAAAATAGTGTGGGGTTTAATATGACTCTAGGAAGTTTTTTTCCTAAATTCTATCCATCGATTATTAAAAATCAAGCTCACGGAGTAATAGTAACGGAAAATATAAATCTGGATTCATTCATTCATGAATTTCATTCCTAATGGCAGATTGGCGGATACCTCGTATTGCATTAAAAACAATTTTACGACGAAGAATTTAATTCTCTCCACATATAATATTAATTAGTTAGAAATCCAAAATCAATATGAATAAATCCGACTTTAATTCCTTAATTTGTATGGAAATAAGGAACGTAGAGGAAATAATATTGAACCGCGACCTCCTTACATTCCTGAACAGAATAATGGAGAGAGAAAAAGAAATAATCACAAAATACTACCAAATTTTCGACAGAAACTTTTTACGAGGAGAACAAATGTAATTCGCCTACATTAAATAAACAGAAATAAGGTACGAAAGCAATTTCACTAGATTAATCTGAGTCATTATTGATAAGCGCACAGTAAGCAATCAATAAAATTTGAATATTTTAATTATTATTTTTAAAGGCAATAATTAATAACCTATTTCGGAATACACAGGAAGAATTTCTTACCTAGGAATTAAAGAAATTCCTGAGTTATTTTCCATGCTCCTAAAAAAATTCATGATGATTGGGGCTAACGCCTATCAGAAAGCTGTTAACAATATAGCGACTTCATTGGCTTCGTTCTACTTAAATCACTAAAACGTGTTTAAGAAAACGCCGGCATTATTATATCTAAGAAAAATTCCTTCAACGTTACTCGGGCACAAATTCAAGTGCCAGAGCGGACTGCAGGAATGTTTGAATCCTCAAACATTCCTACATCCCCAAGCTTCCCACAACCACTGTATCCCACCCTCTCTCAATATGGACTACCTACCTCTCTGGCATTCAGTCCCTCAAAAATCATCCTCAAAAACTTCAACGTTTCGTCCAACCTTCTTCCCAAATGTCCCTCCGTCACTTTTAAACGGCCCGCCAACCTAGCTGATCTCCTTAAATCCAACCGGTAGATTACCTAATAAATATATATTTCTATATACATATTATGTATACATACATTTTATTTATTTATTGGGTAATCTACCGGTTAATGTAGGTTTTTGGATGGACACAACTATCAAATAAACATTTTGTAACTCCAAACAAAACCCAATCCAGCAGCCTAATCTACATCAGGTCCCTCTTCATCTCTGTGTACTTCTCTCCTCCCTTCATCCCATCCAACATCCCTATCCTGTTCCTACCCTTTCCTCTCTTGCCCAACATTCTCCCCTCTATTACCTTCTTCAACATTCCACTACCGCTCAATACGCCTTTCATCCATTTTTCCTGCCTCCATAGGATTTCTCTCAACAAACCCCTTTCCTCAGCCACCTTCCTCATTTGTTTTCCTTTCGGTCCATTTCACCTTCTCCATTCTTCCTCACACCCACATTTCAAAAGCCTCCAATCTACGTCTATCCTCCTGCTTCAGTGACCACGTTTCCGCACCATACATAGCTACGCTCCATATCAGAGTTTTTACGAGTCTTTTCTTAACATCTCTACTCAACGTCCCCGTCATCAACTCCCTCCTCCTTGAGAAAGCCTCCTTGCCTTGCGCAATTCTTCTCCTTACGTCCCTACCACTTTGACCGTGTTGGTCCAAAACACTTCCGAGATATGTAAACTGTTCTACCTGCTCTATTTTTTCCCCGCCTATTTTAATATTTAGCTTAGCCTTTTTCTTTCTGGAAAATCGCATAACCTTTGTTTTATTAATATTGATTCTCATCCCATATTTATCGCACTGAATCTCCAATTCACTCAACAATGCTTGCAACCCCTTGGCTGACTGAGCAACTAATGCTTGGTCATCAGCAAACCTAACCGATTTTACGAATTCCCCTCCGACTTTCATTCCTACCTCCAGTTCTTCCCATGCCTCTTTAATCATTTCCTCTACATACTACGTATAGTATACGTTGAACAGTACCGGTGACAATGGGCAACCCTGTCTTACACCTCTTCCGAACACTGCCCATCCGGACTCTCCGTTCCCCACTCGCACCTGAGCAGTCTGAGACATGTACAGGTTGCGGATCAGTCTCCTGTCCCTCCAATCCATTCCTATTTTCTGTAATGCACGCATTAATTTTTCCCAATTCACTCTATCAAACGCTTTTTCGATATTTACAAAACAGGCAAAAACGTCCTGATGGTATTCTATATTCCTCTCGATTAGTGATCTCATTACTGCAATGGCATCACGCGTACCTCTTCCTTTCCTAAACCCAGTACACATATATTATTATTATTAGGTAATCTACCGGTTAAGGTAGGTTTTTGGATGGACACAACTATCAAATAAACATTTTGTGACTCCCCACCTAGCAAACTAATCTATATCAGGTCCCTCTTCATCTCGGTGTACTTCTTTCCTCCCTTCATCCCGTCCAACATCCCTATCCTGTTCCTACCCTTACCACGCTTGCCCAACATTCTCCCCTCTATTACCCTCTTCAACTACACATATATATAGATACATATATATACATGTATATTCGTATATACATACATATATATACGATGCAAAAACATAATTTTATATATATATATATACACACACACACACAAATTCAAACACGAAAACCCGTTATATGGCGTACAGATATTCATTCACAAGCAATAGATAAGGGGAAAAGGGATAGGAACATATGTAAAGGACGAACAAAGGAGAGGTGGGAAAGGCGGAATCAGGCAAATCACTAGCGGAAACCAAGGAAATATTTTTACGCTAGTGATTTGCCCGATTTCGCCTTCCCCACCTCTCCTGTGCTCGTCCTTTATACATTTTCCTATCCCTTTCCCTTATATATATTTCCTTGTGAATATATATATAAATATACACATACAGGTATCTTTATAAAAATACATATCAACGTCCATACCATATGCTTTCTTTGTACCCACGGCTCTATCTTCAACTTGCGGCAAGTAGCGTACCACACAATTAGGTCACGTCACTGTTACCAACAGTGAATTCATCAAAGCAATCCGCATTAGTCCACAAAAACACTGCGGAAGGAGTCGTAGTTCCGCCCGGCTATTTGAGAGGTGAAAATAATGTGAAGCACATATTGTAATATCAAAACGGACGAATGACATGCATCGATTAAATTTTTATCATCTTAGAATGGCGGATCAGACGCGGGGTTCGCTAATTCTTTTCAAATCCTGAAATCGGTACGCCATAGAGAGAATGTAAAGCAGTAGAGTGCGCCGTTCAAAGAGTCTCGGAAAAATCTCCCATCAATATTAATGCAATGGAGAGAGTCACGGTGGGCCAGTGCATGGCAGGAGAAGCAAGATGGTGGGCTATTGAAATAAAAATTAGATAAAATAAAATAGTAAAAAATACAACTATTTGATCAATGGAACTCTTGGTTTTACAAATAATAACTATTCCCCACACATGTATAATTCCTGAAATGTCATCTCCGACCCATTTTTAGCAATGTTTGCACTCACATTCATAATACGAGTATGACACCATTGATCTTCTAGGTAATGCTCGAGATACTAGATGGAAACACGTGCCCTTGTCCTCACCAAGTACAGTAAAACTGTTCGTTTTGAAAATAAAAGATAACGTTTTCATCCACGTTTACTAGAGCTGAGAAGATCTCTTAAATTTTTCAGCCGCGCTGGGATGAGATAATTTACCATAAAAATATGATTTACAATCAAAAATAAAGTAAGGATTCGGTATCGGAGCGTTTTTATGAAGGGGAAATATTCAACAAATTCAGTAATTTAGTTATTACCCCATTTTTTATATGAAAAAATTCATTATAAATATAATACAAATCCTAATTTTCATTGCAAAACAGTGACAATAAAGTGCCCACAAATGATACATTTTCTACTTTCTCAGTGTAACAAGCCATTTTTCACAAAAACCATACACTTAGTAGCTGAAGTGACTCTCATGACATTCTGAATTGGGTTATTTTGTTGGTAAACTAAATCTCTTCTAATACCGAATTTTGGTATCCAATGCCTACTTGGGTAAAAAACGGAAAAGACTAAAGGCTTCAAGTCTTTTAGATACTATAGGTCGTTAAAATGTAGATCCGTGAAAGATGCATTCGATAGGATTAGACTACTGACTCACTATCAGTTTCTCACAGTTCTTCCTCCGATTCCGTGAAATTAAAATGCACCCAAGCGTCTTCCAAAGTATTATGACAAAAAAATGTTTAATTATGTGTAATTAATGAAGCCAAGAAGTCCCTGTTCTGATTTAATATCCCATTCTGATTTAATATTCCATTGGGCTCATAACGTTATCTTTTAAGGTTATGATTATCCATTAAAATATCCAAGGAAGAATGATACATTAAGAGTAGAAGTCTAAATAGAAGATTAGAAGAGAAAAATCGTGTGGAAGTTACAAAGTGTATTCATTTTAAACGGAAGTAGAAGTCTTATCAGTCTTACAAATTACACGAATAATTTATTCCAATCCTAAAGGCTGTTTATAAATTTCTGCAATTGCATTTCCACCATTTTATTATCAGGATTTATCGGCCGGTGATTAATAAATATTTAATTTATTACACAGGCCTACAAAAAAAATTTTCTTTTTGGTGCCGGGAATCTTTGTGATGATTTTAACTATATTTGTAGAGCTGAATCCAAATAGGAAATCCGGTTTTATTTAACAGCTCTACTTTTTTAGATATGGCACATCTTACGATTAGTTGTTTTAATATTTGATATATTCCGGAAAATAATTTTCAAAGTTAAATAAATCTATAAGTATACTAATTTATAACCACTCTGCGGTGTTCCTTTTATTTTCAATAAACTGTCAATAAGTTTTATGTATATTTCTATGTTGTAGGCCAATGAGATTAAAAAACAAAAATCGACAAAAAAAATTCAAAAATAACAACATATCTATATCTTGAAAACTATAGCTAATGGGAAAAAACTAGTGTCATAATTGGATTCAGCAACCCAATTGTTCTTTAAATCAGCATTAAAAGCTCCGGCACCAAAACTACTATTGGCCTGTGTTATTAATATAATATTCCCATATCATCATGTAGAAGATTTTTTTACGTAAGTAACAACATATCTATATCTTGAAAACTATAGCTGATAGGAAAAAACTAGTGTCATAATTGGATTCAGCACCCCAATGGTTCTTTAAATCAGCATTAAAAGCTCCGGCACCAAAACCACTGTTGGCCTGTATTATTAATATAATATTCCCATACCATCATGTAGAAGATTTTTTTACGTAAGTAACAACATATCTATATCTTGAAAACTATAGCTGATAGGAAAAAACTAGTGCCATAATTGGATTCAGCACCCCAATTGTTCTTTAAATCAACATTAAAAGCTCCGGCACCAAAAACACTGTTGGCCTGTGTTATTAGTAGAATTAATGGCATTTTTGTGTTGGGTTTTGTCAGGATTGGTAACATGTATTCAATGTACATTCATTTATAAAATTTTAAACATATACCGGCAGTTATCATACATGTATACATTTTAAAAATCTTTTCTTACATAAGCTTAAATTTTGGGAAGGGTTCGAATGGTCCTGCAGGTAGATCGTTCCAGTCAATGATTGTTACGTTCAGAAATAAAATTTTTTGTATTATATATTTGCGCCCAGCATTTCACCTTGTACTAATGGTCACTTCCTGTCAAGTTAGGATTTCTCACGTCCCTTCTTAATCCCCCAAGTTTTTTTTTCCCCTTGATCATGTGGAGCAATCCACAGAGCCTGCTTCTTTTCTTCTAAATTCTAAAGATTCCAGGCCCGGTATTTTTAACATTTACGTCTTTGTACAACTCTATTATTGATATCCTTCGCGATATGGAGAAATTACTGTCGTTGTTTCAAATCCACCGATAATATAGCGGCATTAAGGTTCCTATACTATAGTTTAACCTATAAAATTAATCTAATGGGAAAACCTTTCCAAGGATTCATCAGTAACTATTTACCGATGGTTGCGCAGTACGTAATAACAAGAAAAATCTTGGATATACTCGTACACCTGCTTTTCTCATTACTCTCTATGGGATTCGCACAATTATTTGTGCACAAATACTTCTCTTCAGGAAGTGATGGTATGATAGGCAAACAAAACTTTACGTATTTACATGATTGTATATGTATATGATAGTATATGTACGCATTATTTTTTTAGGTAATCTACCGGTTAAGGTAGGTTTTTGGATGGACACAACTATCAAATAAACATTTTTTTCTCCAAACTAAACCCAATCCAGCAACCTAATCTACATCAGGTCCCTCTTCACGCATTATAACTAAGGGTAAATGGAAGAATCATGCGCGTTCAATACAATGAACTTTGATTAGATCAGCCCTGAATCATGAATTTTGATGGAAAAATTTGCATATTATTGAAACTGGCCGCCTATTTTGTAAATATATCAAGTTACAGCAGGTATTTCTACCCAGACGTGACAGAAATAAACGATGGTTAAAATAATTCGAGTAAATAAAAAAGAGTGGCAGCTATTATTTTAAGTAAAACGGTTAAATAAGATTATCCCTGTCACGAACTCGGCCGTTTTCCGAAACCTTTTACGTAAGAAACACGCAAATGTTTATCGAATAGAATTAGGTTATATTTTATGGCCAATAGTAAATTACTTTAATCTTTCAACTGGTGCATACATTTTTCATTAATTTATTTCCAGAAACTGAGAATAAAGAATTACTTCCCTGGTTCTATACTGAAATACTAATTAGATACCCAAAAGGAAACATTTTTAATCTTTTCAGAGAGGCATGTATATAAATTTTAAAATCATTAATAAATCAACAAAATAAGATTTTGATTTGGAAGGAAATATTTAAAGAGATATACAAACCTTAAAAATACAAAATAATAACCTCATCATCAAAATTACGCAAGACAATTTGATTTATGTTGCGTTTCCATTTCACGAGTGTCATTTTTCTAGTAACGGGTGGATTAATTGTTCAAATTCTAGTTTATTTCTATTGTTAAATGTAAGATTAAATCCATGTTATTTGTACTTTACTATATGATTTATTTTTCGTTTGATAAAATGCCAGGTTATCTTTGAAGAGGGATCAAATTATCACCAGCTAAAGGTTAAAATTACTCATAAATGTGAGGTAAAATTTCTCATAAAAAGGAGAAATATGCACGCATTGCCTCTGCGATGGTTTATCTTGTTAATATTCAAACTAAATATAATTTCCTTCCCATAATCCCTTTCCATAAAATATTAACAGAACGAATTCTTTTTGGGTAGGAATGCATCAACAAGCCAAAAGATATAAAAACAGTCCACGTTCGATTCAGTGAGAGCTTCCTTGTCCACTGCAGGAAAATATGAAGTACGCCATCAAAATTCGCATCATGCTCCAAAGTTAGCGAGGACGACGAAAATTTGGCACTTCATTGCAACGAGCGCCGGAGAGAAAGAAAGGAAATTCCAGAAAAGTGACCCCGATTCGAACGTTCCTATTTTTTCCTTTTCTCTTGGGAGTCAAAATTACGTCGACCCCGAAGTTCCCCTCACCATCTACAAGTAGGTCGTACGGAACCTACGTGAGAGCGTATCGGAATACGCTTTCAGATACCATACCAGAGAAACTGAATGTTTGTCACTTCGACCATAGTAATCATATTCACGGCATATTAAATTTTCCTATAATTCTTTAGAGGTTGGCTTCTTTCAGCAGTTCGGCATCAAATTTGATTATTTATACATTAAGAAGAGTTAATATCTTCGCAGATAGAAGGACCACTATTTTTTATAAATTGAATTAACTTAAGCTCCTCCACCGACAGATTTTGACAATTATGAAAACATATTAAGGCGGAAAGAAAAAAATAAGTAAAAATAATAGATGTTTATATATCTCTTGGCTTAAGAGCATATACTTGGAATATTTTTTCATACTTTGTCACTAAACCGATGCGTAATCGTTAATTGATAAAACTATATTTGCTCTGAGGTTAATTGTGTTTTTACACGCTGATTAAATTAAAATAAATACATTGGATACTATTTTAATGCATAGCCATTTAACAACATATATCTAGCACTGATTGGGTTTTTTTTGGAGTTACAAAATATTTATTTGATAGTTGTGTCCATCCAAAAACCTACCTTAACCGGTAGATTACCTAATAATAATCTAGCACTGCTAATAGAGTCGTTCAAATACATATTTTCAAAAAATAAAATTATATGCCTTCATTCGGTTAAATAGCTTGCTAGTACGTTCACCTAAGTAATTTGGGTGTATTAAGGTACTTAATATATGTACTACGTATGGTACTTAATATATGTACTACTGAAGTCAAACAGTTAATTTTAGCGGGATAAAGGAATAATTTCCAGCTGTTGTACAAAAACCAAAAACAGGTTCCACACTGATGACCGTTAACTGAGAGCACACATCCAAAAACTAAATAATCGTAGAATTTATCCCCGCGTGTCTTAGCAGCAAATTCATTCCAACCTCAATGGGATGGCCATATTTGAGAAGGGATAACGTTTCACCCGGCAACTTAATGCTCCTCCTTACTTAGAAAAATGGAGGAAAATCGAATCGAAGTAAAAAAAATGAAATCCGAGGAAGGCTCTAACCCAAATAAACACACCCAAGCGAACGAACCCTGAAAGCTGCGGAGTGCTACGACTGAAGTGGTTCGCGGAGATGGAGCATTCAATTCATTCACGGAAAATATTGACTCTCCCACTTTAGATGCGGAAGATACTCCCCAACCGACACGCCCGGCGTCACGGCAGCCATTCAGCCGAAATTACATAATGTTCACGTCCGATTCCATCTGTGATGGCTTTCGAAATATCCAAACATTTACGGGAATTTCGCGTGACGATATACACTGCCTCCTCTCGAAAGGGAAATAACTCAATCGAAACTCCCAGATTACATCGCATCGGATCAAGAGAGGTGTGACATCCACCGAGACTCAAAAACTGAAAGCAGAACCATTCTTCTGATTCCTCCATTCCGCAATATATTGTGCTTACAACTGCCCAATGAGAAGATACACGATTGACAGGTCACATGCTAGAAATTCAAAATCTTTCCCACCAAGTCAGTTTTTCTCTAAAACGGCGGTAGAGAGACAACGAGGATACCACTTTTATACAACTGCAGATTTCATCAAACGTTTACACCCGTGAAACTTAAAGCTAAGTGTTTCAGAGACTGAATATGAAAGAAGGGATATTTACCAACCTAACATAAAGTTTGGAATTGACTGTGATCCATCCATGTTCGCTAGATTCCTTCAAAACATTTCAGCTGCCTCTTTATCAGGACTATTTGTTCAGCAAGTTGCTTATCGACATATTTTCAACCCAAGAGCATAGCGTAAACAAGTGCATGTGATTTTATTATTTCAGTAAAACCTGGAAAATACGACACGACAGAATAATTTAACGCGTAAAAGGGATTTCTATGAAATAGAGGTGACTATGAAAGGATGGATACATATTTTTTAAATGAAACAATGGAAGACAGAGTAAAATGTACTGAAAAAACTAGACCAGATAAATAAGTAATTTAACAGAAAACATTTGCATAACCGCAGCCCGTATTTTTAAGTCAAGGTCGGATCAAACGACCTCAAAACATACCCGCTTTCAAAACTTTTCTTTCACTTTTATCATATTTATATGCAAATCGCTAAGAAAATAAATACCACGTCGGATAATTTCCCATTTCGTCTAAAAGGTTCCGTCTTTTAGAGGAACTTACGTCAGAACGAGGGAACTATTATGCATTGAGACTCTGATGTTTATAACTTTGAAAATTATTCGCCAGGTGTAGATTCCTCATATGAGACATTTCAGTTCACAATACAATTCTACGCGGCAAATAGATATAGGCCTACAAGAACGAGGATTCAATGAAGGGCAATTAATCTGGCGATAACATTGTCCCACCAACAGCAACCAAGAGGTATTAATAGACGTACGTATACAAATTACAGTATACATGCACGGAATATTATTATTATCTATTGAACATGAGAGAATAAAGTCCTCATCACCTCTCCTTATGTGCCAAAATGTTAGGAATCAAAATACCAATGCATACCAATGAATCAACCAATCGATGAACATAATTACATATCCATATTGAGAAATACTTTTTCGAAAAGCTAAAGGAATTGGACAAATATTTTATTTGAGCTGTAAAATTAAGCTCAGAAAAGTACTGCATTACAATTTTGTACAAAATATAAACCGAATATGATTACCTTTCACATAGCGAATGTCCAAATGAGCGTAGATGGACATGTAAAACACTAGTGTCTTAATCGCAATGGATATACTATGGGCAATAAGTACACGTAGGTAATATGTGGGGTGTCACAATCGCAAGCTTGATAAGATAATACGACGATGAAAATATAACACAGCTATGAGATACCTTTTGCTATTTCCCTTCAGTTAAACTTAAAATTGAAGTATTTTCTCTAAAACGAGTTTCATCCAAGATTTGAAAGGACACGGAGACATATCTGTTTTATGAAGCAATGTACAAGAGAGAAAAAAATACGTGGAACAATAAATAAATCTGGAATGTCAACTCTTGGCTACTCGAACACTCAATTTAAAGAGATTAGACTAATTTAGAGCAAATTCACTCGTGTGATTTCATCAGTGGCACCAAAGAAGTGTCTCCACAGGGCAATTAACGAAAGTCCACCACCAGCAATCAACAACAATGACAAAAAATTCAGATAGAATGCCAATCAGAAAGATCAAAGGATTCGTTTTAGCCTCGCGCATTCACGCCACACACATACAAAACGCTTGAATACGAAAACATATATCATTTTTCCTCTTATCTCTTTTGTATTTTCATAACTACCATTCCTGCCACACTTTGGCTGGCGGCGTGTCGCGCATATTACATTTTGGGATATCGTGCACATTCTGAAAAATCCTAATCGACCAGCGTCAAGTAGTCATCCAAGAAACCCAAGAGCATGGATTAGATTTGAAGACACCAAATTGATAGCATCACACTAACCAGCCATTATATCGTAACAAACTCAACAAAAGTAGATCTGGCGTTTGATCTCGCTATCGGAGATGAAAATAGAATCAAAGAAATTATTCTGTCATGATTCCGGGCTATGCCTCACGACTACCCCTTATCTCACACACGTAATCAATGTAAGGCACCTTGCGTGTGGTAAAAATTATGTAGCCAATAAAGCAAATTTGAAATGAATAGCAATTAAGAAAAATTTACGCACCCAAGCGGCTATTTATTGCACGCTATTTCTCCGTGCTGGGCATGTTCTCAACTTCAAACTTAACAAACCTAAACCTGTGATATTACGAAATTATTTAACCTTAGCATGAATTTATTACGCTTTTATTTCAAATATCCAAAATGAAAACAACAAAGATGCCGAAACAATGGGCACCTTTTGAATACTCACTCGTATCATAAAAGGAAGCAGGAGAACCAAGCCAACTTACCTGGAAAAGAAGAAAGGCCTTATTAATAACAATTTTACCGTACAATATCATTTCATGCATCATAAGCAAAAGTGTAACGAGCACATATGAGTCTTTAGCTATTATTCTTTAATGAAAAATCATCGGTAAATTTTTATCACTAGACAGGGGCTTCCCGATATTCGAAAATTTCCAAAACAAAAAAAAAACGTTAATCAACTGATGCTTGAAGAGAAACGAAAGCTCTCTGAGAGTTACAGGCTTACAACTTCCCTTCTTTCATTATTCTACAACTGGTACACAAATACACTGTAAGAATGAACAAAATAGGAAAGGGGTGGGCATGAAGTTCTGAACATTTCGGGGAAAGAGAGGAAGTTATTTTATGAAATATGGAGTGGCAGATTAAGTGGATGAAGAAGATATTGAGAAGTAGAGTGATGTTGAAGAACGTTACAGAAGCCAAAATATTATATGGACAGATAAGCTGGGATGAGGAAGGTATAGAAAAGAAAGTAATCCGGACATGGGGTTTGAAAAACTAAAGGAGAAATCAAACGTGGTGAAATATACGAACAAATTTAAACTTAATAGTTGTTAGAGATCGCTGAAAATATATCTCATAAAGGTAGACTCGTAGATTATGCTACCGATGTTGATAATATCCCCTGCCATACACTCACGCGGCAGCTCTTGATGCATTAAATAGGAGTGATGTATTCCACTCCAAGCGGTCATGGTGTCCCTAAAAAGTTATGTAATACATAGAATGCGAAAACCTCTTCCCTAACACTATTGATCCCTTCCGCTCCTTTTCCTTTCTATCACCAATCGTGTGACGGAAACTGCCTTTTCCTTCCTCCTTCTACCACACTTATCTGAATTCTACCTTCTTTGACGCACTGCAATAGCCCATTGCCTCTTAATATCCGGAAAAGGGGAATAAAGATCCCCATAAAAGTGAAATATAACATCCTGAATGTAGTTTCTTAAATTCATTATCGACACACTTGAGACTCGATAATTTACTGAAGATCGTAATGGATGGAACTCTAGCAGGAAAGAACTTCAGAGGAAGTATGAGAATGAATTGCAAGAACCAAGTTAACGCCAGATTTTGAAATCGGAGGAACTATGAAGGAATGAAGGGATCATCTGGGAAAATGATATACCGTCGGGTACTTAAAAACAAGTCTCTATAGTGAATATGATGTGATAGCTGAAGTTAAATGCCAAAATGTTTCCAAAATTGAGGATATCTCACGACCAATAAATGTCCACTAAAACTTCAATTAACATCTTGTACCTGTTTGGAATTTATGCTACTGTCCTATCATCTCAATCGCACCCAATCCACGCTAATGAGTAAAAGAGAAGCCATCGTTTGCTAAGTCAACAAAGGAGTCTACTAATGGCAGGAGAATTTGAAGTTGGACCACAGTATTAAATAGATCTGCGTTCTAATTTTTCCAGTTTCAAAACTTCCTTTTCGAAAAAATAATTCAAGAAGAGAATAAATGAATCCTATGCTCTTTCACTTCAGCTACTTCAAACTTAGGCTTAGGGAGAAGATGATACAAGCTTGTACCATTTATGCGCTATATTTTGCAAATTCAAAAAACAATTCGAGTTAGTGAACGAGTATGCACACAGAAATCAGTGAATATATAGCTTTAATTCTCATGATTATTGAATAAAAAGACCATTAAACAATAAAATATTCGTTGAACCATAGCCAAATTTTCAGCACATGGGGTAGACCAGAATCGAGTTTCCATCGAGAGCATCTTTTTGCTGCGTTGTCTTAAGATTCCATCAACGATATTTACTTTTATCGGACATATTATGCTATTAAAGCAATTACGCGAGAAGGAAAGATAATATAATAAGAACTTAGGATATTAATAAGCTAGTTATTTAATAAAAATATATTTAGCTCCAAAAAGTTATTAATAAATTTAGCATTTTATACATGAAGTTATAGCATGGCAGCGATATTTATAAATTTGTCTTTTTTTTGCCTTTCTATTTCTTTTTTGCTAGATTTTCCTTTTTCTATCTACTTCATATCATTGTCTACATGTCTTCTGTTTTCACAAATTTTCCCCAAAAATTTTAATCTTAATGCATTGACTTACTAAAAAAATGCGCATCAGTGAAATCACAGAGCAAAACGTCCGTTAGAAAAACTGAAATTAGCCTCTCCTGTGAAGTCTAATTGTGTCCAACCGCATGGAACTAATTAAATTAAACCTGGTAATACTAAAGTGAAAGAAAGAAAGTGAATTATTTCCTGAGGTAGGTGAAAGAATCGGAGTTTAGTAATTAATTACAACAATATTTTATAATTGAAATGGGACTCTGAGATGAAAGTGTTCGAATGTAATTTTCGATATCCTCTTGATGAACATTCGCCGAGAAAAGTGAAAAAATTCAAGAACGGTAATCATTATGCGAAAGTTTTCAATCCACATCCGTTATGGAAATACTTTGTTCAGAGCCGAATAATAAGGGTCGAGTCACTCCTAATTAGCATCATGAATAGGAAGATATAGATTATTTACGCACATTTATTTAATGCAGGTAGTTGATTAGAAATTTGGGAAGGTCCGTGAATAAAAATCCACATACAAAACAGAAAAGATGCTCCGGAGTTCTGTTAAGTGCACGCAATTTTTATTACAGCTTCAGTGCTACAACGTAATCATAATAAAAATCGGAAATGGACTACATGGACATTAGGATAAAATGAGAGCGCCAACAACATTCACTTTGCATCAATTACGACACTCCTCATCCCTGGAGGAGGCAGGCGACGGTGGACGAAGCATAAAGTTCAACGGAGACGAGGGAGTGCGCAAAAACGCGCGGTGACCACTATACTATATTTCTTCCTCTTAAATCATACTCTCCGGGCGCGAATTGCCAAATAAACGCGGCAGCCGTCCCCGGCTTTCACGAAATCAACTCTGATCGCTCATGGATGCACACCCATAATGGAAAAAAGGAGCGGGAGAGAAAGACGGCCACCGAAAGGATCCAGAGGATTAAAAAGAAACGAAAACGGAGGAGGAAAGAAATAAAAAGACTCCTTCCCGTCTCCCATAAAAATGGGAATTCTCGGAGCGGAAATGCGCAAGGATGGCTACGGTGAAGTGGAGCAGGGATCAGAGTCGAGAAGCGGCGGTGGGTGGGTGAGTGGTGGCGTAAGTAGTTCTCCTCTACCAGAGAAGTTTTCGGACGCAGACAAGGGGTGGTAAGGAGCGGGGGAAGAGGAACCCATTTTGTTCGAGCGTGAGACGTTTCTCCCCCACCGCACGTGACGTTTCATTTATCCCCGTGAATTATGGATATTGGGGCTATGCGTAAAAAAAAAGACGTTCGAAAGATACACAGATAATTTATATAAGGAGGGAGGCCACACGGAAATGCGACGATACTTCCGACAATTTGCAGCGTCGAGCGCTAACCCTTCCCGTCTCTTTCCCCGCTTCCTCACACCCCTTCGTCGCGTGAACACGTGGACACGCGTCTCTTTTCCACCCCGCAAACACCCGCCCAAACACGCCCACGGTAGGTCGTTTTCTTCCCTTTCTTTCGCCGGACACGTAGGGATCCCGCGATAAGACGTTATGGAAGAAAGTGTGATATGTATCTAAGATCTCGCAAGCTACATTGAAGCGGATGGAGAGTAATGAATACGCACGAGCGTTTCGAACATTCTTTCTCACGTAGGGTATTTTTTTTAACTTGAATAAGTCTAAAGTGGAACTTCCGGGTTCAGGAAAGTGGCTATCAATCGAAATGATCTGCCTATCGATCAGAAACTGAAAATCGCGTATTACTGAAAACACTCAGAACCCGCACTTAGCATTCAAATATTTTGCATACGAGTACCGTATCTAAGTGCCCAAATACTCGCAATACCTACAAACACCTAATCCTAGTAACAACCTTAAATAAAACGTATTATTATTAGGTAATCTACCGGTTAAGGTAGGTTTTTGGATGGACACAACTATCAAATAAACATTTTATAAAACGTATATTGATCGGAAAAAAGAACAAATTGTTTCCTCTCAGCTTCTATCCTCCTTACAAAATACATTATATTCTAGTGTTGGCATTTTAGGTGAAATTTAAATTACAGTTTCAAACTTTCTTTCAATCTTGCTAAATTTAGGTAATTTCGACAGAAACACCCACCGAAAGTCAAGTCAAGGTACAAGGAACGCCATATTTAACGGCAGTTATTGTCATTTAAAAATCTAGGACTGCCAAAAAATTACAATTGTCAGGTGCTGTGATTATCATTTGGAGGTAGACTTAAAGAGTACGACACTGAAATTTCATCCCGAAATTTCAGAAAGGTGAAGATTCAAGACTTTTTAATTGTTTCAATTTTAAAATTCTTGCGTAAAATGACTCAACAAATATTCATAGATTAAAACATTATTACCGTTAAGGACAAATATGTTTTTGATGATTTGTTTTGCCTAATAAACTTAACATTTCCTAAGAATAGAGAACACATGCGTGTGTTCAAACTTCGGTGAAATATCCTAATTACGCCAGTCGAACTAGGTACTTAGTTAAATTTCAAATCCACTTAAATCATTAACGGCATCAAATATCAATATCGCCTATGCGGATAACGCAAGACTTAGAGTGAATTACACCATTACTCCAAATATTCTTGGGACGTTTGACAGAACACATCTGAAGCAGTGGTGTTTACCTTTCATGTTTTTCTACAGCGAGGTTGCCTGCTGGGAGATTGCGCTTCTCGTACATGCCTGAAGCGACACACACGAATTCCCAAAGTGTAATTCCGAAACATTCCCATAAGCGTCATTTATTATTAAACTGACACGTAAGCGATTTTCATCCCCCTCACCCCTATAGCGCACTCATTACCCATTCATCATCACATCAGATAATAAAACGTCGCTTCAATAAATTGCTATCTGACGCGGACAAAAGTATCCACCCTCGGTGAAAAAGAAACGAGTAACTCAAGCTTTAATCGCATGACCAATCCAGCAAAATTCCAAAATCTCTTATTAAAGAGAATCGCACCTCCCACTTCATAGCAGATGTCGTATTCACTATGATCAATAAAGCAGAAACCTAGTCCGCTTTACAGCTTCAAACTCAATTTAAGTTGCAAATTTTTGTAGCACATCTGACTTATTTTAAAACTGATTTTTCCGGTCCCACTAAACCCTCTAGTTGAGCAGAATACACGTACTCCATAAATTTTTACCCCTATTTCCCAGTGTGTCTATACACTTCTTGTAGATAGTGCCATCCAGCGGTGGAGCTCAACCAGCGGTTTGCTGAGCATCTAGGCAGCCTCGTAAGAATGTTGAATAGTTTGCTAAGAGTAAATTAATGAGTGATGTTACTAGGCTCGGCTCTCGCTTGTGGGCTAATAATGAACCAAAACCAGCTCTCTAAGAGCCCCGTGGCCGTTGGCAAGGAAAGATGATAGTGATATACGTACAACGAGACCAAAGTCTTAAATAGTTTATCTTTTAGAACTTATGAAATAACAAGACGAAGAGTGACGCATGAAATTTGAAATAGGCTGTTGGTAGCATTTTAGAGGCTTGGATGGAACGGAACAACAGCTAGTGAGTGCAAACATTATTACGAGACGTATTGGAAACAAATCGCAAGGTATTTGATGCTTCTAAAAATGATGGAAATAGTTTAATATTGCGTACAGAAATACACAATGGAATATATGGTGGCCAAGATGGAGGCATGGTACTGAATTAAAAGGTTAAGATGAGTTTTCGGAAATACGGGCTTGTACCCCCTAGATTGCGTTGAATCCTTATTCTTAAATTGTTTTTCGACGAATTTTTACTGTAGCTCGTTATGCACAAGTGAATGGTGAGTCTGAAATAAAGGAGTATGATTTCCAAGAATCCAATCCAATTTCCAAGTTCAAAACAGTGTGACTCGGGTGAAAGAATTTTGCTTTTGTGAGCCACGAATGGATATTTCCTTTGAATACGTAAGGTTTTTGGAGGGAAGATTGATCGTGCAATTTCATTACGTTACCTACGTAATGGAGACTGGAGTTTTCATGAGGGATCTTACTCAAAGTTAATCATTGCCTTACCGCAGCGAATACTAAAGTTTTTATCTCTAAATGTGTTTCAATTTACTATTCGTATTCTAATGCTACTAAAATTTAAAAAAGGAATTTTACGGGTAGGGTACCTTTTCGAAACAAACTCTTAATTCAGCTGACCAGCGACCGAAAATCGCTTTCATCAAACGTAAATACGCTTTCTATTCAATTGTGTTTAAGAAAAAAAGTGTCCATATGATATTATTAATATAGCACCGATTATAAAGCATTAATGCGGATGGTTACCAATATAGAGATCCTTACAAATGGATAGACACCATCGATAAGGAAACAGCCTTACGAAATTTAGGGAAGGACCAATTGTAGATTTAGCGTTCTAAGAAAATCCTCTAAAGAACTGGCATTTCACGACTGATTGAATGATCGTAGTAACAACTTGTTGCTCTTGTACATGAAAAATTCAACGTTAGCCTCGAACAGGCGTATTTTATTGCCATCGTTTATTAATTTGCATACTTGGAAAAGTGATGATATATTCAGCATTACTGAATTTTGTTGAAAGACAAGTTCAGTGAAGGACACGAGAGCTACGAGAAGTTCAGATAGCAGAAAATACCAGTGTATTACTCTCAAAAGTGGATCTGGGAAGAAAATGGGAAGCAAGTAAGATTAGCGAGTGCATTGATCCTAAAACTCGAAAAAGTGCAGGGCAATAAAATGAAAAAAATATTAGAATTCGTGCTTAAAGTCATGCTAAGATTGTGCTCGAATTCAGTGGAATGAGACAAAAACACAAAAAAACGAAAGCGACTTTGATGCTTGAGAAAGTTCGAAAGGAATTGAATACACTGAAAGTACCAGTGGTAAAATGTAGTTGGGGGAACAAAAGATGACGCCTGGTAGCTAGAAGCAATGAAAGGTTCTGTGAATGCAAATAAAGTGGCGCATGAGACTCTGAGAGCAGCTTAAGGCGAGGAAGTTCGGAAGATATCTTATGATGTTTACAAAAATAAAAACAATGAACGTAAAAACGGCATGAGGGAAATAATAATATAAATAAAAGGAGAAGAAAAATGCTAAATGATTTTTAAGGAAATAAGAGCCTCCTTTGAAAATTGGGGAAACAGAGATGGAAAAGGGATGGGTGCGATAAAAAGTAAGAGCGGTGATATTATCTGGGATGAGTGCGGAGTTAGAGACTTTTCGAAAGAGTATTACAAAGATTTGCATAATGATGGGGTGGAGCATGAAAGTGAACCAAATACATTAGGCTGCCACAATAAATGCGCAGAAGTTGATATAAGTGAAAATGAGATTTAACATCAATGACGACTTGAATAATGGAAAAGCCAAAGGCTTTTTGAACAGACTGCATAGTTAGAGAAATACAGAACTTGGAGCAATTTGCCTATTAATAGTCGGTGCGAATTGTTTAACACAAGTTTGTAAACTTTAGTTGCATCAAGAGACTTGAATGATACGTGCACATTAACCGCGTAACTTTGTAATAATCGAATGAGAGTTAGGTGGATTACAAAAATTATAGAGCGACTAGTAATTCAAGTACACCGAGAATATTACTCAGTCGATTGAAAGAATACTAAAAGTAAATCTGGATAAAATGCTGGGGAGAAAAACGTGGTTTTGTAACTTGTACTGGATGTGTGAACCGTCAATTATGGCTTCACTATGAACGCGAGAATTGCGTAAATATGAAAAAAGTTGATTATGACTGTATCAAGATTTAAAAGTAATGCAACACAGTGAATAGAAGAAATACGTGAAACACTCTGAGGGAATATAGTATGTAGTAAATGACCAGTAAGTTAATGCTGTAAAAGCTACGTAAAACATTAATAAGGCAAGTGTAAGAGCGAGAATCTTACCTGATTGGACTTAAAGCAAGTTGCGACAGAAAACTGTATCGTGCGACTGTAACCGTTCCAATTTTTCGGGTGTACGAGAAATGCAAGCATTTATAATGGAAAATATGAGTAATGCGAAGGATAAAAATCAGTATGACTGTCCGAAAGTCTGTAGAACCTACAGGAATATATCAGTCAGGTAGCAGAAACGGTGCAACTAAGAAAAATATATATCATAAGAACGTATTTTTATTCGATAAAAACAATATAAAATACATAAATAAAAACACATACACAAATATATTTGTATTTGTGATTCAGAGGAAATTCGGGGGAAATAATAATAACAATGTTGTAATAAACAAAAACGCACTCAGTTAAGAATGTATCTATATACATACACACACACACACAAGGAAATGGAGGAATGTAAACACATAGTCAGGCAAAATGAAATACAAAGAGTTAAGTAATAAATTGAGACGGGCAAAAAATAAAGCAAAATAAGGATGGTGTATGACGCAGTGCGAAGATATGGAAAGTTTACAGGGGAAGGGTGAAATTGGTGAGCACACGCACACACAAGAACATTCTATGTCCAAAAATACAATGCAGAAGATTTTCTCTGAACACTGGAGGAATTGAGCAAAGTATAAGTGTGCTGATTCAATCATAAATGATGATTAAATGCAGCGGATAAGGGGACAGTTAAGTGCTAGTGGAAAAATAAACCCGGAAGTACACAAAAATGTCAGGTGTTCTACACTGTTTATATGATGTGAGAATTAACAAGAGTTGAATCCTAAAACAGATAAATTAGAGACGAGCAAATGAAGGGATAAGACAGAGAAAGTCATGAGTGAATATGGAGGAAAAACGTCCAAGAAAATATGTACCATATGTACTCAGAACAGAATAACAAAAAGAAAAAATGACTAAATTTCGCATTTTGCAATAACAATGCATTTAACAATGAGGAAGTATAAAATAATAAAAAATTGACCGAAATTCCTAAAATTTTCTTCGAACAGGTTTGCTTTATTTTTTCCAACACGGAAAATGGGAATACGTGAATGGTAGATATGTACTCATACTGTGTGTCACTAAATTGCTACACAACACCCAAGCGTAAGAATTTTACAAAGGGCAATTAATACAAAAAATATTCCCTCAGGTTTCGCTACAGAATATTTATATTGTTTTTTAAAGGTAGCCTGTATTCGATGCATCAAGTCCAGCAAATATTGTCAAATGATTGGACTCTATAAAATGCTTTCGCTCAGGCCAAATAACTGGGCCAACGTTTAAAAAAGAAGAGCACATAAAATATTAAGTCGATAGATGTTTCAAAAGATGATGGTTTCCAAACAAGAGCAAAAAACGTAGCATGCAGCCGTTCAATGTTGATTCGTATATGGAGAGCCGTGGCGACCATAAATAAACATCCCACATAAGCTACCCTTCTCTTATATAAACCGTTCATGGGCACAAAGCGGCTCCCGATCCTCATTTGTCACTTCTCTGAGCATGGCCTGCAACTTTCGTAGGGGGTTAATAGCTGTGAAATCATGAATCATTTATTACAGTCCTAACAGACAGTATTTCCGCCTTATTGGGCATTAATGTACCTGCCGAACCGAAATCGATATCGCGGCACCCACTTCTTTTTAACGTTAGGTCTTATATGTTTGTTTTTGGCGTTCTTACACTTTTGTAATCTGAGGATTCTTTTGGCCGTAAAATATCTCACTTCGGGAAATAGAGAAGGGAGAGTCGGCCACTCTTTCCGCCGCCCAAGACGCTACCACGTCAGCATTTCCCCACCGATTCTTCATAGAATATTAAACTTGGCCAAGTTCCAAGCGAAACGGACGGAAAGCAGGATTGCAAGGAACTCAAAAAGGCTGAACTTAACGCAGAGGCCCAGCGAGGGAACGTCGGAGCTGTAATTCTTGAGCGGGGGGGGGGGGGGGTGGAGAGGCTCAATTAAGCGGAGAAACCATTTCTTCCGCGGGGAGCGAATCAAGATTTACGCCGGACTCCACATGCGAATTCAATTACCGCGAAGTGAGCAGTCGAGTTTAAGTTTAGAGAACGATTCTGAGAGATCGGTGGGGTTCATTGGAAGGACTAGAGAGCGATGCGCCGCGGAGGACGGACCGTACACCTCATCCATGAAAACACACTTCGAGGCCGGAACTTGTGTCATTTACGATCCATTCGACTCGGATTTATCTAAAATAATAGACTATTAAAATGACTCAATGATGCGGCCCTAAAGGAAGGAAACATTAAAGAGGAGAAATACACCTACACAGGAAGGAAAGTAAAAGGATGAATTATTAGACGCATTTGATGGAAGGTTTCAATTTATAAAGCTATGAAGAAATTTAAAAAAATGCAAGGGAGCAGAATCTCTAAGGACGGCTACAAATAGCATCAAATGCAACAATTTTAGAGTGTAAAAATCATTCGCATTGGGATTCAAAGCCGAATTCCTCGATGTCCGGCCGAGTGCTTTGGACAGATAAGCTATCGAGGTTTCTGAGATTGTTGCATTGAAATGCGTAATAGCGGATGACTCCGTTAAAAGTTACTGCTGTGGCATCTCCCGCAGTTTCTTGGAATTTGTCAAATAACATCAGGGTTGACGTAATGTGATTATTGTAATGAAATGTTATTTAATCGACTTAAACGATGCTATGAGTAATATTAACAAATTGTTACTGCTAAATGTACAGTAAGATTTATAGATTTTATATGTTACCGAAATACTACCGCCACCAACGAAAACTTGCACAACTGCGATGGAATTAAAACCATCTTAGAGCAAACAGGTACCAACAATAATGAAATCGAACTTTTGTTTTCGATTTAAGTCAAATTGTTATAGGCAATAAGAGGTCTACGGATTTAAGTTTCATCCGCAAAGACTTCTCCCCCTGTCTTGAGCCCCAATAAGATTCCGAGAAGTACGCAGACCGAGCAAATCAACCGCTTGTGGCGCCCAGTGAAGAATATAAGAACCACTTCCTTCGTTCTCCTTCACCCTGATACACTTATTGCAGTATCTATAGTCATTAAATTAACTTAAAGTGAGGAAAATTCGTTCGGCAAATTTCTGTTGTGTTCTTTCAAGTTTGCATAGGATACGTATACAATTTACATCACTCTTTGCTTGCTTAAAATCACTTTGGTCTTTGGGAACACGAGGGAAACCCATCGGTTCGATTCCGAGTACACAGCGAACGAATCTACCTCATGCAGTCGGCTGAATGCCAACCGTCAAAATTCACTCGTCTTCGTTAGCTGAGCGTGTACTGGGTTTTTAATCATCAGGTTTTTCGACCCATGCATATTTACTAATCCCAGGAGTGTGATTCCAGATACATCCCGCTACTTTTCGATTGATGCCCATCGTAGATTCCCCTGAATCATGTGATTCCAGTTTTGTCAATGGTAACTGAGTGACACGGTGTCAATTTGCGATAGCTAACACGAGGAACCTATTCAATCGATTAGCGACGGATTCGTTGCATACGATTAGAATGTTCATCATTTGTATCACTATTAAGCGATTGGTGGTATTTCGCCAAAGGTTGTCACCATATTACGGGTTCAAAAGATGTGTTTTGTCAAGCTTGCATAAATAACTCTTTATTAATTGTTTCCGCCGATCAATCTGAACGTACACATTCTTATGCTATACTGTAATTTATTTAATAAATTCGTATATACACACACACACATATTTGTGTTTGATATGGTTTCAACTCTAAAAGCAAAGATTGCATCACCATGATCCGTAATTTTTGTACAAAGGATGTATATTGGCTTAATACGAATAGAAGAATCACGGGAAAACTTTCATCTGAGTGATGCACAAACGCAACTTCCAACTCTAGTTACGTAAGTAAAACCCTCCGAAACTACGAATGAAAGGGCTGAGCACAGGCTACATGAGACCAATACATACTAATAGCTGATTTTAATTTGAATTGATATTATCAGTTTTAGTGGTCCGTGCAAGTAATGCGCTCTTAGATGAGCGCTGGGCACAGTCAGTTGTCGATTGAAAACAGGACAGCAAGACGCCACTCGGTACGTAAACAATTTTACCGAAGGAAGTGAAGGGGTGGTCTACCTTAAGATATCCGCATAAGACTTCTCTTGGCCAACTGGCGCCACTGTCTCTCCCCTCCCGCAGGAACACGGTGGTGCAAACGAAATGAGTTTGGAATTATTCGAATCGGTTTCGCTAATTGGCTTCCGCCCTGAGTGTTGTTCCCAGAATGGGTTTCGGCCTAGTCCGCAAGATAGTTACTCTTTCCTTGGCTCCACGGAACTTTTAAGGGGAACATACGGAGGGAACACCTAGAAACTCGCTCAATATACTCGAAAAGAAATCAGCAAACTACCGTTGGTTTCCTCTGAAGCACTATCTACAAGAAACACAGAAAACAAAAAACTTTCAACCCCAGTCTTGCGGTTCCTTTAAGGTTAAGGTCACGTATACACATTAGTAGTAGCTAGACATTTCCATTGCATTATACGAATAACTCACAGCGAAGAAAACTTCATGACTCAATTATGTATCATATAGTAATTGTCAATAATAAACTTATTTTCAATAAACTAATACATTTATGTGTCAATAACAGTTAATTAGTAATTAAATTTTACGTTTCTTTTCTTCTCTAATTATGTTCATTAGCCAGTTTTATTCTTCTTTTTAAATAATCAGGATATAAATCATCAAAGTATAAAGTATTTTCAAATTATATAATAAGCCTAAAATACATACATAAAGGAATTTATTCAATATTAATATTTTTATTGAGTTATAACTGATCAAGGTTACATGGCATTGCATGACGTTCAATGCTCCCAAAGTGAATGTTTAAACGTCATGAGATATTGAGCATAAATAGAATGTGAAGAAATTTTATTACTTAGGTGACTATACGACATCAGAAGTAAATGCCAAATAATGCAGGGGGTAAATTTTCGCCTCAAGTTTTCCATATTTTAATGCAAAAAACCAACATCAATTTTCCTAACCCTGAGTCACTTAGCGAGAGATGAAAATTTAGTCTTATTTCAAATTAAGGAATGTACAATTAACGGATAGCTAGAATTTAGAGGGTAGCGAGCAATTCATGGTTTTCATTAGGACAAATCCATGGTTTTATAATATGACACTTTGAACGTTTATAATTCATTTAAAGGCTACATTCATCCAGACCTTATGATGAATTGAAGTATTCTAATCTACGTATCACTCAACGAGTGAACTGTCAATAGGAGCATATTCACACACACATATATTATTTTTCAATAACATTAAATTAGCTTTAAGAAGAAGAAATTTCACGCGCCATAGACGCATGATGACTTGATTAATGCAATTTACTTAACCTGAAGGCAATCAGATACTTTTAATTATTATGTTAGATGAAAATGATATTGTGTACCAGGTGAGCAATAACATAAATTAAAAAAAAATCAAATTGTGCCTTGCAAATACCAAAAGAATATCATACTCCTTTGCACTGTCTACTATTTTCTCAACTTTTAACTTTAAGCACGAAATTTAATATTGGTGTACCGAATCATCTAAATTCAAAGCTCTTGAAAACAATGTCAAGAAACAGCAAGAGTTATTACCAAACGGGATACGTATTATTAAAAAAGGACGTTTTGGGATAATGGTGTATTGCTATTAGGTTATGAGTGACAAAACTTAAAAAAACAAAATTATGAAAAATATTTCGACGGTCCAAACTCGGATAAATAGAGTGGATCTGAAAATCAGCAAAAAAGTAAAATTGGCAACTACTCAAGCACAATCGTCTTAGTAGCTCTTCGTTTATGAAGACACTTATTAAAACCTCGGTAGCCTTACATAGGAGCTACTGATAGCAATAAGAGATGGAAACTACATTACAGTAGGCAGAAATAGAAATAGACTTATTTACGAAATAATGAATTCTCAAATGTTAGCACTAGAAATAAAGAAATTCATAGCACATTACAACAGATAGATGAGATATCAGGTTATTTCTCTAACAGTATGTCGAAGTTCGCAGTAGAAACAGGATTATCTGACGGCGTAAATCACTAAACACTATTAAACATAATATTATCATAATAAAAAACCATAAACACAGTAATCAACCCGAAGGTCGGTTTAGTAGGTGATGGTAGAGCTCACCCATGTACCAAGCCCGACGGCGTGTGATAATTCACACATCAGGGTAGGGGGGCCAGTTCCTTTCCCTGTGCCGGTTATGGTTTCCCAGGAAGACCTGGTACCCGAAAAATCAACTAGCTTGATTATCATAATAGTATAATAATAATAGTATAATAACATAATAGTAATATTATCTAAACAAATTCTAAAGGTAAAAGAAATTGAAAAATCCATGTTCACTAAGAGTTCATTTATTTTTTAAATAATTAAGGCATTTCTCCATTGAAACATTTGAACAGCCTCAAGTACTATATACCGATGCAGTAAGTGACGAAGGCAGAGGGCAAAACGAATGGGTAGGCAAGAATGGGGAATTCCTCACAGCTTTCGAAAACAGCCCATTTCGTTTATTGCCTGTGAGAAAATCCATGGCAAAGGAGTCCATTAAAAGATCTCGAAACGGTACATTTAACACGCACGGTGGAGTGGAGGTCTATGCCCAAAGGCAATCCATCTCAAGCGTCGCCGGGAGAGCGACAACATTGTGGGCCCATCATGAATGAAAGATCTGTTGCCGAAAGCTCACGTTTTTAATGGAGTACAAAAATCATCCTTCCACCCAAGCAATACATCTGCAGTCTCTCGGTAATAAGGACCTATTTCCTTTCCAATGATCCGAGAGGTGTTCTTCTCAAGTGTGCTCATACTTTTTTCGCTTTGATTTAAATCTAAAACACGGCAGTACTCTTAAAAGCTGGTTGAAATCGCCAATTGTGTAGAGAAAGTTTCCAAAGAATTACCTCAAAATATTTTGAAATGCGTCAACCAAGTTGCCATATTTGGTGAATACAAATTAATTAAGCATGGCTCGCAAATATACAGGTTTGCGAGGGAAACAGAATCATTGTTCAAGCCCAAAAAAAATCGAAGAGGTCAAAAAATAGTTTTTAAAAATTTGAAAATAAATATTTATTCACTACACCCATTTTCCTTAGAAATATCAGTTCCATTAAACAAAATAATGGAAGTATTTTTTGAAGAGCTTCTTTTTAGAAAAAAATTTATAACCAAAAGATTTCTAGGGAAAAGGGGGAAATTTCCATAAACGTTCTTCATACCAGAGTCTACTATTTTTGCGATTAAAAACGTAAGTTCTCATATATTTAGAGTTTTCTCTGTTCCAACACAAGAACTATACTACGCCAGGTCTTGTAATGAATAATGTAGCAAAGTGCCTACAGGAAGAACCAACTCTTAATAAGAAATAATGTTTCCTTAATTTTAAGGATGAGGGAACCTCGGAGGGAAATTAGAAATATAACCTTAAGAAAAAGTATCTTAAGTGCATGAAGCCTACTTTTGAAGAAATAAACTTTCCACGGAGTACAAAAAGGGCCTTAAGGAAAGCTAAACTCTGAGCAAAACGGATATTAATTACTGTTCATTTTAAAATAGCTATCTTTACTGATCTGTGAATCATAAATCGGTGCAAAGCCAAAAGAAAACTAAAAAAAAGGGGCACGCCAATGTACGCTCATCAGAATAGCTTACATCCCGTTGAAAAAGGTAGAAACTTCTTTATCAAATCATTTTAACAGTTTAATTAGGAAATATACCTGCAGTGTTAAAGGGTATGAGATTGTGAGCAAACTCGAAAATTAAAGAGAAGAGGTAAGCCGATGTATATGAGAGATATCTGTAGCCAATTAATAGTTTTTCTTACGAATACGCCTTTCGCTTCCAAATTCTTTCCTTGGCATTTCTTGTAGCGATAGGAAGCGAGAGAAGTCCACGTAAATGGGAATTGTTGCTAGGCAACCGAGACGCAAAGGATGAACTCACACCACCAACCGAATCTCGGCGTCTTGACCGAGTTTGGGTCATTTGGTCCGACCCGTCTAAACGACTCCTTCATTTCCTCACACGATCCCGTTAAAATCGCCGCTGGTCCATCGTTGTAGACGCCACACCAGAGGCGATTAGGGAACGAGTTTGTCCAACCAAGGGGAAGGCGTTTAAAGAAATTGACCAATGACATTGTATAATGTCCGTTGAATATGTAAAGGCACATTACAGCTATTGAAAAAGAAAGTCTATTTAGGAATAATTTATGATTAAGGAGAAACCCGAATCTTGTCAAAGGGGTCTTACTTAGTACACCTACTTGGTCCCATGAATACAATTTCGTCACAAGATGCTCCGATAATTGAAGTGATAACTTCATACCAAAAATACCATGCCAACCTAAACGCCAGCATCAGACAAATCATTACAAACCAGCCAGAGGAAATGAGCATGCCGACTTTCACGAAGGAATAAGATGTACTTATTAAGACGGTCAGCTGACAAGTTTTAAAAGTGTCGATTGATGACAATAACCAAATCAATTGAAGTAGTAGTTTTAGTAGAGGCGACCGACAGCTAAGGTTATTTTCACATTTAGGGATGGCTGGGAAATGAAGAAAGGTGGAGAGAAACCCGGCGTCTTCATTTGCAGAGAAAGCGAAATCAATAAAAATTGTAATCAAATGACAAAGAGGGAAATAATTACATAAAAAAATAACTTCTAAGAAGAGCAAAAATGATATTTTAAAGCGTATCAAACTGTAAATCAATCCAAAAATTAAACTCTTAAAAATTAAGGCTGAATGCGGAAAGATCCACTGCAGCCAGAGAAATAAAAGCATATGTGAAATATTCTGAATTTTATGCAACAATATTCTATTTCGTCAGAAGTTCATAAAAAATCCGTCTGCAATGGCAATATGATTATGAGAGTACGCTTATTCTACACGTTGTAGCAATGTCGAGCATTACCGGTGACGAATCCCACCAGGGCGGCACGCGCCGGATTAGGAAACGACGAGAACCCCCAAGCCAGTAGCATCCGCCGAGCTTTTAAAACAAGCCTGATCGCCCAATCCGGTTATTTTTGTTATGGCGAGAGTTTGGTCAGCACGGTCAGTGGATACCGTCATTCCCTTGTTTACAAAGGAGGGCACACTGGCCAAAATTTGCATGAAAATCGTGTACACACTGCCGCCGCGGCGAGTTTGTTTTTTTGCTCACTCTTTGTTAAACCCTCTGCCCACGGGAGACGAGTCCGCAGCAGAAGCAACCTAAAACCTCGGCTGTGCCTTTTGGCCGCCCGGACGGAGTCGTCCTCACTTTTGAAGAAGACCCCGAAGGAAAGGCGGGGGTGAGAACAAAGGAAGAAGTAGAAGAGTATGAGAGGGACGGGACAAAGGAAGAGAGTGCATGTAGGGCATTACTTAAAAAATAAAAGGGAGAAGCGCGGAGAGGAAAAGCGCAAATGGACGAGCGAATTTGTTTTTATAGGTTGAGGAAAATAAAGGTGGGGGGGGGAGGAGAGAATGAGAGTGGAGGGAATAGATGCGAGGAGAAGGGGGAACAGAGAGAAATGGAGAGGAGGGAAACGCACGAAAGGTAAACGAAGGTGACAGGGGACGGTGGGCGAGAGGTGTGGGAGAGGAAGAGCCTGGAAAGTGAAAGAGATAAAAAGGCCGGGAGGTGAGGCGGAGACGATGGAGGGGAGGGAGGTTGGGGGAAAATAAAGAAAAAAATTACGTCCGCTCTGCAGGGTCGCCACCTTTCCCACGCTACGCTGCATGAGATCCTGGACTTTGACCCAGGTGCTTTCCCCCTGAGCTAGGTGTTTGACCACACCCTTTACCGGCTTTTAGATATCAACGTTTCTCCCGATCCGTGCACAGGTTAAGGACGGGAAAGGGTTTCCGGAAATATCCTCTTTGCAAGACCCTGAGTAAAACTATATAGTTCCGTTCTCCCACAGAGTTGATCATGCCAGTTAATCAGTTCTGTTAGGAAAACAACCCAATAAAAATGGATAAACAAACCAGTCAACTAATGTATTCGGGGATTAATACCACCATCAATGGCGTTAAAAAAAAATGGGATAAAAGAATGACACAGTTCAAAACGTAAATTATTGTTAGAAAATTATAAATCCTCCCAAAGCATATTTTTTTTGAGCAAATCCGCTGGAAACAATTTTTTTCATTTCAGAATCAACAAAACAACTGCTGCCTGAACAAACTTCCATCTAACAAATCACAGTATTTAAACATGAATTCACTCGTACGTTTCCTAGTATCTAAAGCTACTGAATGGGTACATCTAATGGGGATCAAAAATGAAATTCTAGCAACAGCCATGTTTCAGACATTTTACCAACTACACCACCTCAGGAAAGCGCCAGACCCCCTTATGAAGTGGGCAAATATCATTCCAACAGCGAATACTTTCCGCGGTTCCAAAAGTAAAAGCGATCACAGTTGAGTTTATGGGTGCAGTATGACTTTTATTTATAAGTATGTACGTGCACATAGTAAACAAACACACATATAGCCTATAGAGAGCTCTATATTTCAGGAATTGAAAGGATGAGTAATTACTGTTAAATTAAACTTTAACCAATAATTACTATGAACAGAAACCGAAAACTCTTAGATGCCACAATTGGGCTGCCTGTTTCAAGAATTGTATCCCTTATTAGCTTGATGCCATGGCTTTGGATGAATTTATTAAAGCTAAGACCCTAAAGTCGCTGAAGAAACTTTCCCGAAAAGTGCGAGGCATTTATTTTAAACTACCGGAGATAAATTATTCTGAGGCTTTAAGAATGTACCGATAGCGTGATGCCAATCGTCTTAATCCTTTTGCGATGTCAAGCAGGGCTTCATCACCTTCATATTAAGAGAACGAAGCAGCTTCGGCGATTAGACATAAATAATTCGTTAAATAAAATCAGTATAACTGATGGGTCTGCTATGCTGCTTGTCTACTTGATGGCGGTGATACTGACTGATGGCATTCGCGTTAAAATCGGCTGTGGAGTAAATAACTCTTTTTTTTCCAAACTATTAAGCCACTCAATCCACTGAAGCTAATCCTTCCTTAACACTATATCTATCACGCGAAGGACAAAATTCACCCCCACTGAAAGGAGCATTTTCAAAACCTCCCAACTATTATTTGATAGAAGAGCCTTACAAAATAAGCTGCAGAGAAAGATAGTGCAGGTAGAAACAAAAATTTTATAACGAAAAACGAAACCACAAACTAGCATCCACTATTGATTAAGATTCACTGACCCTTAGCAAAAAGCCACATGGGTGGTAACCGCGGTCATGCTCCGGGAGAGGTGTGTGTGTGTGTGTGCGTGAGAGAGAGAGAGGGGGGATGGGAGAGGCAGAGACAGGGAGAGAGAGAGAGAGACAGAGAGAGACAGAGAGAGACACACAGAGAGGAAAACAGGGAGAGGAAAACAAGGAGAGGGAGACAGAGAGGGGAACGGGGAGTTAAGAGAATAAGAGAAGCCGCTGGCCCGCTCGATGGCCCCAAAGGGGGAACGCTGAAGAAGATAGGACGGCAAAGGGTGGGAGGAATTGAGGAGGAGGAATGGAGGTGTGATGGGATGGGGGGGGAGGGAGAGCGGCCTGGAAGACAGGGAGTATTTATGGAGGGTTGGGCGATACGTATGTGTTCCGGCCGTGGGAGGGCGACGGAAAAAGGATTAAGCACACGGAGTGTGGGGGCAGGAAAGGAAAGAAGATTGAAGGGGAGGGAAAGTGGAGAGGTGTGGGGAACTTTCGAGGATTCTGAAGGAAAATGAGATGAGTATTGCCCGTGTAAACCAGGCGCACCCTAGGTAGAGGCTTACACAACTATTACCCATAATATTCTTCGGCTATCACAAACCCGATAAGGTACTTGCAGGAGCAATTACTGAACACAGGCTCAATCGAGACGATATACATCAATTGTTAGCGTGAGCTTTACTTGCAACTATCTTGGGTTTTCTCTCAAAAATGATAAGTATTTTCAAGAGTTGTGGTGATTGGAGGAGGGTGTACCACTACCATGATCACTGACGTTAATCTCAGTGGGTGGGTAATTAGAGTTAGATTGGAGGCCAGCGGATCATGTTCGTCCGTTTTAACAAGTAATATTTTCATCCTGCGTTGAGATTAGACAATAATTTGTGGGAAAAAAACCCCTACCGACCTTAATCTAGTTATGCTGAACATGATTTTGTAGGATCAATGGAGACCACTTAAAAACACAACTATCAAAATTAGGAAAATATCAACAATTAGAAGATGTAGATTATTACAAACACCTATTACAGCAAAGCAAAAAACCCTCTAATGTCCCAGACATCGAAAGGGGGTCATTTTAAAGTGTGAACGTTTCCCCTTCGTACTCCCCGCGCTGGAGATTATGATTACAGATTTGATTTGAAAATATTTATCAGTGGGGGAAAATGAATATCCGCTGTCAATTTCTGACACTAATCCAATGAATTTTGTCCAATGACTTAAATCCAGTGATGTGTCCGCAAACCCCTTGGGGAACATTAAATGACTTGGCGTTATCTTTTTCATGCTTAAAACCTTCCACAGCAATATCCCATTCATAAAGAACCACAACAGGATAATCGGAGCTTTAAACCACAGTAATGAACGTCAATTTTAAATACAGTCAAATACTCCAAACAAATCAAACAACAGGGAAGGTCGCAAATATCAATGGAGGGGTATTGAGTAATGAACAAAAGAATGTGTGGAATGTCTTTCTACAATCAATAAATAGTCATATGCAAGGAAATTTATTCAAAATGGAAATGGCATAATTTTAACATATGATACATGAGCACCATTTGCTTGCTACCCTCAATTCAAAAGAATTCCACAACATTGGTTACATGAATACATTATAAGCAGTCAATACCAGGACATACTAGTTGACTATGTAGTGAACATGTATTTCAGCTAGAAACCAGTAACCGCATTTTAAATGCCAGCTCGGAACCTGGACATATTCGCCAGCAGTTGGTGAATTGCAGAAACTATTTCGTGCTATAAACGCAACTAAAGAAGCTATTGCAATACAAAAAAATATGTACTACGAATACCGGCCAAGGCGTTCTGATTAGACATGGAGTTTCAGTCTACCACAAGTCTACCCAGGACATAGAAGGTAAAACACCAAATACACACGAATTTTACAAACTTAACGAAGGCGGAAAATCCTCTAACGTAAACGAATTAATCATCGAGTTTATCCATTTCAAGTATACGCAGCAGTTTATCCAAATTAACGTCAGTGACCCACATTGGCAGAAAGTCGTGCAATGCGCGCCGATTTTTATGAGCGGATAACGCATCTGGAAGATTTCTCCGTCCAAGGGTCTGTCCGCAAAAGTGAACCCTGAGTAGTCCGAACACTTACTCCATATTTTCAACGCCACGGAGATTCTCCTCTAACTGCTGCAACCTCCCAGGATATTCGGCGAATTCCGTAGAGACCGGGGTCCTATGCGTGCCCGGAGGTCACCGCATCCTTGACGTGCATCTGCGTTCCGCCTCCGCATGTTTTAGTCCGCGGAAGTGCCCTCACTTGCCCAAACTGGCGATAAAAACGTGCACACTACCATGTTCCGGTTCTTCGACCTCATTCCGCTTACATCCCTTGATGGAATCATCTCGTCTGTCCTCTCTCTCTCTTTCTCACTTGTACTCACTCCCACCCTTTGTCTTCTTCAACCTCACCTTTCCCTAAGTCCTTCCCATCCCTCTTCCTCCGCTGCCCTCCTGGCAGTAAATCTGCATGGTGTCCATAAATCCCTCGAATGATCATCGTTAGTCTTTCAACTCGAAGATTGAATGACTACGGTCCTCCATTCTTCCCTATTTAATGCCGATTCCCCTTTGCCCAGACAGCTAACCTTTCTCGCACCCCTCTATATTTTGCCTGTGTATTGGCAGGCCTACTCTAGTTCTTCTACATACATAACTCCAGGTTAAAATTCAAAGAGGCCTTCCGTCGATCGGCATAAGAAAGTAATTACAAAATTATAAAGTCCAATCAATATATGCAACGAGGAAGGCTAGGTCAAAATTATGTTTAGGTCAAGACCTTCTCAGTGTGAATGTCCCATGCTCATTGATTTGACAATAGTTTGACCCTAGCCAAAATATTTTAACATTGATTCACTTCCGAAAAAGGCGTAGTCCAACAATTGCCCAAGCTACGAAAGAAAGCGCAGAAAAACCTCTCAAACCTCTTGTTAATCCATAAATGGTATATATTTTAATGTTTTTTCCTAGGAAGGCTTCCTCCATTCCATCATAATACTCATTACAGAATTCAGAATAATGTAAGCTCTCATTACAGAATAATGTAAGCCATTTCAAAATATTCATCCAAATACTCTTACCTTCATTTTGTAACAGATATGATTCACTTTAAGAGCCGAAACCGACTATTATTATTGGTATTCTACCGGTTAAGGCAGATTTTGGATGGACACGTTACCAAACGGCACAGCGACACTTCCCGCCTCTTAACAAAACACAACCTTACATCAAACATTTCGATAAGCCCCACTTCAATTCCGAATACATCCTTCCTCCCTCCATTTCGTCCAACATTCCTATTCTATACCTGTCCCCTCCTCGTTTGCCTAACATTTATCTCTATATCACAGTCTTCGACATTCCTTTGCCAATTTAAATGATCTGGATCCATCTTTCCTTCCCATTTGGGGTTTCTTCCAACCTATCTCCTCCTTACCATACGCAATACTTCCTAGTTTATTTTCATTCAGTCCACTTAATTTTATTCATCCTTCTCCACACCCACATTTCAAAAATCTTCAATCTACCCCTATTATCCTGCTTCATTGATCATGTTTCCATGCCGTACAAGACAACGCTGCAATCGTAGTTTTGACAAACTTTTCTAAACATCTTTATTAACGTCCTGGTCATCAATCATCCTCCTGGTCAAAGCTAGGATGGATATTACAACCGACTATATAGTCGAAAATTAATTATGAATTATGTTAGTTGGTTTCAACTATTAGCAAAACACAAACAGGTGTTACAATGCTTCAGCGTAACCATCAAGTGGACAACTAAATTATGATATACAACTTATATGCTGCCCATTTATTTAATTTGGAAAAACACATGACACAGTGGGACGAACTGGGGAGGTAAAATGCCCAGGATGAGAATATTGTTAAATAAAGACTTAGTCTAAAAGGAAGAGGTTTGTCTAAAAACGTTGTGGTGCCAAAGAATTAGTTTACGTCACATAAAAAAGACAAGAAAAGCTGAAAAAACAAATAAGTGAATAGATGTAATATCAGTTAACGTCATTAATTTTATTTCATATTGTTCCACAACATTACTCCAAACACTTTGTCGAAAGGTAATGGAAAAGTAAGCACGAGGGTAAGCTAAAAGTAATTCACACTTGCTTGTAGACCACAAAAAAAACATGCCAAGCTCGGACAAATAGTGCATTGAAGTACAATTGTCAAGTTTCAAAATCATATATTTATTTTTCAACATAGTCACCGTTAAGACTAACACATTTCTCCCAACGTGTTACAAATTTTCATTCCGTCACTTAAAAACTCTTCTGACTTTTCTCGAATCCAGGACTTGATAGCTGCACTCACCGAATCGTCCGAGGTGTAATGATAACCCTTGAGGTGTCGTTGAGGACAAAAATTAAAATCGCAAGGCGCAAGATCGGGGGAATAAGGAGGGTGTGGAATCAGTTCAAATTTCAGGTTTCATAGAGCCTCTCTAGTTACGCGCGAGGTGTGTGGACGAGCGTAGTCATGTTGCAAGATAATTGGCGTCAAACTGCCTTTAACACGACAAACTCGACGTCGGAGGTGTTTTAGAGTCTGTATATACTGAGAAGAATTTAGCGTTGCCCTTCGTTTCAGAAAATCGGTCACATGAACTCGTTGAGCATCCCAAATCACAGTCAAAAGAAGTTTCATCAACAACTATGGCTTTCCCAGGCTTGCTACCACGAAATTTTACTATCCATCGATGTACAGTAGAACTATCAACAGCATCGTCACCATAAACAACCATTAAACGACGATGATTCTCTGAAGGAGTCACTTATTCAGCAGTTAAAAATTCGACAACGGCACGCTGTTAAACTTGCGTTGACATAGCACTAGAACATCTCTCCATACTTCCGCTTCTCAAAATATACTGCATGAATGAAACGACCTCAAACTTGCGCATGCATTTTGAGGGGAATGTTACTTCCACATGCTACCAGAAGTGCTTCTGAAGGTCATTTTGTTTGTGGTCTACAAGCATGTCTGCATTAGTTTTCGGCCTACCCTCGTACATTCGTGAGGATGAGTTCAATTAAGTGGTCTTCATTAGTCTCTATTTTTCATTATCTAATAATACTACGTATTTGTTTTAATACTTATGTATATTAGAGGAGAAAAATCCAAACCGCCAATGTAGTAGTTCTAACGCTTCACCTGTAACCTACTTTTCTTTAATCCACACCTAGGGCGGGATGTTTAGTTTCGTTCCATAAAACAGGGTTCAATTTTGCGGATTACGGAGAGTAAAACCCGTATTTCTCAAAATGAAATTCGTTAGCGCATAAATACTAAAGCTAGTGAACCTTTCTGCGGTTTAAATTGTCACAATCAATTAGTTGCGCGCGAAATAGTTCCGACGGTGGCATCGATTCGGTCTCGAATTCCGTTTCCCGAGTTTTGTCTTTTCTTTCGTTTTTTCCCTCATCCTGCATCAAAACCATAGAAATACCACAACTTTTGTCTTTCGCATCGTTACGACGGCCATCCCTGTCCGTGGTTACGAAATTATTGCTGAAAGAGCAGGAGCATATTCCTATTTGGAATGCATTCTATCATTACTGGTGAACGAAAGAAATTAAGATAACCAAAGATTCTCAATGGACAATATTAAAAGAGCCCCTAGAGTGTTAATACGTGTAATATTATTTTTCCATTTTTGCTCAAAACATCGTCGAGAGGCATGAAGCATAGCCAGAATGCCGTACGCTCCGAGTGTCTCTGGTACAAGCTCTCCTCTCTAGAGAGCCTTCTTTAGTCAGGGGGTATTCTAGACTCGGGAAATCAGCAAAAAAAATATTTTTCAAAGTACCTCACTCACCGATTGTTAGTGCATTCTCACATCGAATTTGAAGGCAAACCATTTAAACTGGAATCTATATTATTGATCAATCCAGTAATCTAATATGGGCTCAAATGACACTAACTCCTTGGACTAATTCCTCAACATTACTCCATAGTCTGGTAAAGAGGGGAAATAGCCGACGCTCTGAATAATGCTTATGTCTCAAGCCTGATGTTACAAGAACAGAAATCAGAAATATAAAGCGTATCCTGTCAACCATAGTTATAAACCCGAAGGTTGGTTTGACAAGTGAGGGTGGGACTCACCCAAGCATGCTAAAGTACTGTGTGGAAAATCTACCTAACAAGATAGGGGGTTAGTTCCTTTCCCTGTGTCAGCTATGATTTACCAGAAAAACACTGGTCTGCCGCGTACTTGGACGCGTAAATAAATTATTCCCTGCTCATCAATGTATTTCTGTATCAACCGCGATTTAAATCATGTACTCTTGCGCTGAGAGGATGGATACAGGTAGCTTGTATGCAGATATCTGAAATATTTTGACATCGCCAACGGTTGAAAAATGCAAGCAGAAGAGCTTGCTACGAACAAATTATCTTCTTATTAACGTAAAGCAGGAAATTAAATTCAATCAGCAATAGAACAAAAGAAATTTCTGCTTAACATTCTCTATTTAAATCTATGCTTGCAAAGTTGTAACTGAAAAGGAGTTACCATAAAACAAGGACATCATCTTTTTTCACTTCAGGATTGAAAAGAGAGAAAAGAAGCAAAAATATACAGCCGGATAAAGTATCGGCTAGGAGGGAGAAAGTCAATTAATACCTAACACAGTAAATGGAAAAGTCTGGCCGGTTCATAGCAGGTAGTTAAACATTTTTTGATGAAACAATGGTCCTGAGGGATTTTTCGGTGTGGTCGAGGAGGCTTAAAGAGCTACTCCACGGTGGGGGATCGAGAGGTTGAAGAGAGGAAAACAAACCGAGCCGAGAGGAGAGTAATTTATTAATGTTCTCGTAGAACCGCGACGCCAGGTCTCCTTTTCCTGGGGGACAGAATGTTCAATGTTTTACTCTGGTATCCCACGGCAAGGTGAGAGATCTGGTCGACTCCTACGGCAGCATTTCTTCGGAAAAGGTCATTACTAACCGTATCAGGAAACGTGTAAATGAAATGGTACAAAGATTGCCGAGGGTCCTAAATTCTTCCGAGGGATAAAAACAAAACTTTTTCCTGCGTGCTTAACGAGTCCTACAAACGACCGTTTACGCGCTATTGGAATGTATTTAGACGAGGAATAATTTGAGATATACGTACAGGCATAAAATTAACAGCATGCGAAGCATACATTGAAATGACTCTGACAAATAAAAGAAATAATGCTAGGCTTCAGTCTGTACCAACGTTTTTTGAGCGAAAACTTATTTTGAATTAATCCTCTCCGCGTACATAAATCCCCTTTTTCGGCCTGACACTAAGGGACGTGGCTGAGTGTATTAACACAGCAATTAGCTAATTGTGTTTTTCAAAATGTTTGCCAAAATTTTTTGTTTAAAGAAAAAAATACTTGAGTCAAATCAATGAAAGTTTTGCCACACGTGTAATGTACATTTAGGTAGTACCGCAGCATTAAATTAAATTTTTGAACAATAAATTAAGCGAACATAAAATAATGAGCTCTATTTATTGAACTATTACTTAAAGAGAATTTTGACCACTACCATCATTACAATAATTTCATATAAAATTATGATGGGCCAAAACAGTACTATGTGACGTCATTTTTAAGGAAGAGAAGTTGAGAAAATAGTAAGAGATGTAATGGAAGTAGTAATCAAAGCAATCGAGAAGCCTGCTAAGTCAGAATGTTGAACACCCATGCTATAGCTAACACAGTCAGCCAAGGAGGAGCGATCATAGCAGTTTTACAAAGAGACAGAGGTATGAGATGAAAATATACAATTATAAATCAAGGGTAGCAAGATTCTCAAACAGAGCATGATAGCCTAAACATGATAAGAGGATGTAGAACACTTCACAGGAGCAGATAGATCACGTCACTATTGTGAAAGTATTTTATTTTAAGACATAGCAACAAGGGTATTTGGAGAACAACTGCGTTAACTAAAGAAGCGGTTTCAATGAGACAAATAATGATGGGTACCTATCACCATAAAAATAAATTATATATCGACTTAATTTGGCGAGGTTGAGACCTATAGTCCCTTATTCCACCTAACCCTTAGACATTACATTGAAGACAATTACATACAACCATGCTCTACAAAATCCACCCATGCGGGAATCGAACCCGCAACCTCTGGGTTGGCAAGCAAGAACGTTACCCAGCCGCCACGGGGCCGGCAATTAAGAGAAGAAGAATACGATGTGGCTGAATGAAGATGTGGTATTTCCACAGTGATGGATTTGATGTGAAGTTATGAGAAATGTCAAGTGGTTCCTAAATATTGATCAATGACAAGAGAAGAAGAGGGTAAAAGCGGTGAAGAACATGCATTTAACGGTAATGAGGTAGGTAGAATGTACGTAAAAAAGAAGATTCATTTGACGAATAAGAATGATATTACGTTATAATTTCAAAGGAGTACTAAGCTCCTCGAACGGTCACGGAGTTAAATAAAGTTTTCAGAGGACACCTAAAACACTTTTGACCGGTACACTATTGTCAATAATAATTTCAAAATTTTGATAGTTATCCATATTTAAGTTCGAATCAATAAAATAAGACCATAGTTTTCTTCAAACGATATTTAGTTTGTCATTTATGCCTGAAATATATTTGGCTGTGAAATAGTTATGTTTTATTCGCTCAATTTAATTTCCACTAAAAAATGAAAGTTTTTGCAGAATTAAATCCGTAACAAAAGTTGCCAATTGAAGCTTTTTCAAAACTTTTACTGCAATAGACTCTTTAGTTACGAAAGGGAATGCATTCGACGGCAATTACGTCATCATGGAGACAGAAACTGTAGAAATTTCAAAAATCGCATTGGACCAAGTATCATAAATATACCACGTAAAAAATTTACTACAGAAAACTAACTTTTCATTTATGGTTTCAACTACTTATAACCAATGAACAAATAATGTTTTCTTGGAAATTAAGACATTTTTTCAATTAATAAAATTTTTCTGTTTTTATTGATTCAGAGTGAGTCGTGGTGGTCCAGTGGGTAGAGTGTTGGACTACTGACCGGAGGGTCCCGGGTTCAATTCCCGGGCAAGGCACTCTGGGCACCTACAGCTCTACCCAAGCTAATTGATTTTTCGGATACCAGATCTTCCTGGGAAACCATAACCGGCACAGGGAAAGGAACTGGCCCCCCTATCCTGATGTGTGAAATCCACACGCCGTTGGGCTTAGTATATGGGTGAGCTCTACCATCACCAACTAAACCGACCTTCGGGTTCATTACTGTGGTGGTTATGGTTATATAACTTATGGTTATTGATTCAGAATGTGTAACTCTAATTACCTTGTATTACATCTTTCCAGAGCTGTTCAAAAAACCCAAAATGTGTTGTTTTTCAAATGTTTAGCAAAAAATATAAGTGTCAATTTTGAATCACAAATATCTATCTGATTTTCGAAATCGACATAAGCACACGTGCTATGCAAGTAATAATCAACCGAATCTTGGTATTAAGTAGACAACAAGCTTCAAGCGATAGATAATTGCAAACCATGAATCAATGCCTATGCAAAGAAAATATAAACTTTCTTAAACGTAATAGGTCAAGAATTCTTAATTCATACTTCCATTTCCCTATTTTCTACCGCAACATGATATTTTAGTGCATTCTAAAATTCAAAAAAATAATTGATAAAACGGCCTTAAAATAAATTTAACCGTTCATAAATGGCTAAGGAGTCATAAGAACCCATGGACATGTACTTTAATGGTTTCAAACTAGAATGCTGACTATAACCTTAGATTTTTTCGTGCACCATAAAGAAAAAATTGAGAAAAATAAACACCTATTACTTGAGTCCTAGATCATTACTCTACGAATGCATGAAATAGCCAAAGCTAAATCCATCTAAAACGTCTGACGAGGCAATTTTCAAAAAGCTTACCGGGCAACAACAAGGGATTTATCTTTATGAAAGCATAATAGCCTCGGTATCCTGGTGCGGAAGTCATAATGGCCCCTACGATACAGGTTGCATAATAAAATCATCAATCCCTACAAATCACAGACTCAACAAGAATAAATGTTTACCTGCCATCAAGAAAATAAGATAATCATAAGTACTATTCAGAAGAAGAAAAGAGAAACCCTTCTCAAATAATCCTTAATCAAGCGATAAATATTTAACAAGCATTCAGGAAAATTTCGAAGTGAACTGTGGGTAAGAATTCGTTATAAAAATACATGAGTAATAAGGAAAGGCATTTCCCATACATCAAAATCACAATGTTAATGTTTATTACAAAGTGAGTACATTTTTATGATTCATCAATACGTAGTAAATAAGAAAAACAGCATTAAAGTTATGGATTCCAGTTTTAGAGAGATTTTATTTTGATTAATAGTGTGAATTAAAATCTCATATAGATATGCAAATGATTAAATTATTGCCAAAGATTAGGTACCATTAATGTTCACCGTTAATATTCTGCTGAAAAATCTTCGAGGGAAAAATCGAGAGATATAAAACGGTTAGATATAGGGATATCAAAAGCCAGTATAACAAATTTGAAACTCAATGTTAAATCCTAAAGGATTCATTTTCATATACGACATTTCTCTGGAAATGAATTCGTTATTATGTACATAAGATTATTTAGTCACTTCCAGGACCAATTGCAAAAATTGAACCGAATTATGCTCGAAAAACAAAACGGATGATGCAGAATTGGGTTAATTTTGACGGTTCAAAGTATTGCATAATATTATGGTCTTATAATAAGAGGGCACATTTGAGCAATTTTTGAAGCATAGGAACTTGCGTTTCGTGTAAATTTCTTGAAATTCGTGTCAAATCAAACTTGCAAAGAAATGGGTTCCTAAACATTTTAATGTGGTAACCCACAGTCTTAAAGAAATTATTCTGTGTATACTATTATCATAACAAATAAAAATTAATGAAAATTTAGCCCACACATTACAGAAAAGATAATAGAATCGTCGATCCCTTGTTATATGGGTGCGAGGAATTATTTCTGTTTAGCATAGATTTTAACGCTGCTAAATTGTTTTCAAAAAGGCTACGCACAAAATCATTATCTATAGCTTCTAGGCAACACCTCGTTAAAAGCTCCATGCCTAAATTCACTTACGACAAAATTGAAACGTTATCGACAACAAACCCGCAAGTTTTCTTCCGTTACCTTCAGGATAATTCTAATTATAATTCCATTCATTCCCTGTTGAATGGAATTAAAAATACACACACGCACTCAGTCTGTTACATTAAATAGTATGATGACAGTTTTTATTTATGTATCGATAATATAACTCTCTATATCACCCATACCCCGATGAGAGAGATAGGAAGGGAGTTGGGTGGATTATGGGAGAGGAGCAAGCGGGGGTGAACGGAAGGAGAGTTTTAGGGGCTCAGCAGTAAAACTCCCTCTCGGTCTCCCGAGGGTCTCCGCGGCGGAGGCGTCGGGAATGGGTCGGAGGACTAAGAGTAACGGCAGAAAATAAATTCGGAATTCCCAGAAGCGGGAGACGTAAAAGGGATAAGGTAAGAGGGGAGGTAGGTAGGGAGAGGAGTCGGCAGGTAAAAGCGCGACTAGGGGAGGGACGAGCGGGATGAACAATCGAATCGACCGGAAAAAACAACAAACGACCGATCCGAAAAACGACAAATAAGGCACGCAAGTGGATGATGTATTTATTTCCCATTTTTTCCATCCTTGCAAAAAGTGTCCCAACCTCGAGTTGGTGAAAGTATCACTCAGTGAGCAAGGTGATTATTTAAAAAGTCGAGGCCAATTTGAAACCTTAATTTAATAACCTGTAAAAATAGCGCACCGGTTTTTTATGATAAGACCTTACCGGTTTAAAAGCACTGTTTCTAATATAGGAGTGGCATTTGCATATCAAAAATCAAATTATTTCACTCATTTGCTCACAAGAAAAAATATGGCAATTAAACATAAAACTAAAACCTCATTGATTTCCCAAAAAAAATCGAAGTTGGCATTTTCACTCATTAGGGACAAACTCCAATGCAATAACATGGGTATCCTTTCTGTTTAACCTTAGGGCATACATATAAAACCTTTCCCAAGGACTACGAGTATCACATAATAGAAAGAATTCATATTTATGAATGCTCTAAAATCTACGTTATTATTCCGCCTGCAATTAGACATGACCTTTTCGTCGCTCTGTCACAAATCATGCCCCTTTTGCAGCTTGTGGCGCTCTGATCTTGTTTGCGTAATACTATAACATTTGCCTGAGGATAAACGTTTGGTTAATGAGAGCGTACAAGAGTAATCCCAAATAAAATTTGAATAGATATTTGTACTTCGTATCAGTCATCATATTCTTACATTTACACTTACCACTAAACTGAAAGACAAAAATAAGGCTCAAAATTGGTTAATTTAGATTATTTCGTTGTTATTTTTAAATGCTTTGTGTACGGAACTTGTATGCCTTTTTTCGATCTCTAAATAGTAGCTCATTACTTGTTTAAAATGGCTTTCGGAATATGTATGTGTTGTAATAGGAAAGGGTCTTCTATTTCCATTCTCCGTTTTTCCATACGTGCTCGAGAATGGTTTATTACTGTTTCACAAAGGAGTCGTTTACGCTCAACGCGTTTATGTTTTCGTTTCCAACCTTTAAAAATCCTAAAGGACCTACTTTATCTTAGCCAATCTTCTTTTTGCACGAGGGCGCTGAGTGGAAGAGTCATGACGTTTAACAATGCCATATGTACTCCATGATTACAAAATTTCCAGGCCCAATCTTATTATCGTTAAGAGAAACCATCCAGTCAAGGTACTTTTTGGGTGATCCATACTTCCAGGGCCATTCTTCTAATCTTCACCCAACACGGCACAAATAAGGAGTCACTTCCTTCCTTATTATTCACTGCATTATAAATTTGGAAAATAATTGTCGAATTTATACATATTAAAATGAATTAAAGACCTGGAGTAAAATGTGACATTCACAATATAATTGACGAATTCCCTGAGAATATAAAACTTGCTGTCTAATGAAACAAAATAAACTAATTGTATCGTAGAAAAGGAAATTATAATATTTTTATATTTTCTCTGATAATGACATATTTACATAGCAAAGGTGACAACAACTTCAATACACATTATTTAATGCTTTCAATCTATTCTAACCAATACACAACACTTGTATTTAATGATTTTTTAATTGCACTTGCTTCTAATTGTATTTTAATGTAATTTACTTGTATTTTCCAAGCAAGTGAAATCTAAATGGAAGGAATCAATTTAATTTAACCATCCGAATAGGCAAACCGAACAGTAAGAATTAACTTCCAGGATGAATTGAAAATCTATCTAACATCTCAAATTCTGCAGAGAAAAAAATTAAGGTTAGGTCATAAAATATGAGGGTAAAGATAAATGAAAGGTATAACGTATGCAAATGTGTTAAAATTTACACCAAATAACAGGCCATACATTGATTCAAGAAAACCGTGATATTTTCCTTATGTTTAAAAATTCAAATGTCTCAGAATAATCACAGATACAAAATTGCAACCTAATATTTTTACACAATTGAAAAAATATTTTAAAGTAAAGGTTAACTACTTTTAAAGGTGAGAAAAGCAAAAAACATGTCACGCACTCGATCTTTTGAGGTTCAAGAAGTTTTTACCGAGGATTGAATTGCAATGTGATTTGAAACTCATAAAATAATTGACAAAAAACAATGGCATACCCAAAACTGTCACCAAATATCTCAATTGAGAATCATAGGCCGTCAGAAAAGACATGCGCCTCTACATTATTATACAAACCGTCTGGTCTCGCTCGTCAATGTTTACATATCCGAAAAACCGCGAATTTTTCAGTACGACACAGAAAAAAATAATCAATCACCGTCCCTGAAGACTCCCACAAAGCCGTGAATGATAAAAGCTCAAGCCATCAAATACTCATTCTTATAAACAAGTCGTATGACGTCAAGGCTGAGATGATGATTACAAAGGGTTAATCAACTATATCACATCGAGTACCTAGTTACTCTGAGGTAACGACTGAGGACGAAAAGGACGAATTTACGAAAGAAAATCGCGGGAATTCTGTACTGACAAAAAATTGCATCAGTTCACAACGACCTTTCCAAAAGGAGACTTATTTCATGACCGAATTCCATTATATCTATCAAATTTTATTTTCCAAAAGTGAATAATGCTTTGAAGGGATCCATATTCCGACCCCTGACGGGGTGGAATAAAAAAAACTGCTCACAACGTGAAGGGATTGTGAACATATAAACTTCGTCAAAGCTTCAAAAAAGTAGAACTGCACGCCCCAAGCAGATGATAAGGCACGCGGATATTGAAAAGAGGAAAAGCAAATTGTTGCTTTTTGACAATAAAGCTTATTTATCACACTAGTCCCAAATTTATAGAGTCTAAGATTGTTCCTTCATATGAAATAAGTCAAAAGAAATCGACAAATCCGATTTTCACATCCTACAAAGATCTTATTTATGTCTAAGTGTGTGTGTGTGTATATATATATATATATATATATATATATATATATATATATATATATATATATATATATATATATACATATATAAGCACACAAACACTAAGATAATAAATATTACACACACAGAAACATAAAAGAAGGACACTTACAGTAGATATTTACGTTTCGACGGCACGGCCGTCGTCATCAGAATGCCAATCTTAGTGTTTGTGTGTTTGTGCGTCGCCGGAGAGCGTCATTTTCAAGATTATATATATATATATATATATATATATATATATATATATATATCGATGATGCGGAAGTACTCACGAGAGCAATATAACTTTTGGGTGGCACAATAGAACACAAAATAAAATAGCACGTAAAAGGACACTCACATTTTAGATTGTTTGAGCTTTCGGCCTTCTTCAGGTTAGAGAGTCGTCTTAAGGTCAAGCAGTCTGAGCGGTAGAGAAGGCCGAAAACTCAATATAAAATGTGAGTGTCTGTTTACGTGTTATCTATATTATTTTGTGGTCTATTGTCCCCTCCAATATCCCTTTCTTGATACATTCCCATTTTTCTTCGATAGTACTCAGTTCTTTACCGTCATCCATCATTTTCTCTACAGCCTCCTGATACTCCTTCCTCGTTAATCCATTTACTGCTTCTAAATTCCATTTCCTAACCCACCGCCCTTGCCTTATCTTCTTGAAACGAATATTACATTTCATAACAACTAAATTGTGGTCAGAGTCCGCATCCGCTTCTGGGAAACTGTGCGAATTTATCACACTGTTCCTAAACCTGTGCCTAACCATAATATAATCTAACTGATACCTTTCTGAGTCACCTGGCATTTTCCATGTATACCTACGCCTTTTGTGGTGTCTAAACCATGTGTTAGTGATGACTAACCCCTGTCTCCTGCAGAATTCAACTGCTTTCTCCCCGCGTTCATTCCTCATGCCTAACCCATAATCCCCCACCTCACCACCATCTCTTCCTTCGCCTACCGTCGCATTCCAATCCCCCATCACTATCAAATGTTTCCCTACAGGAACACTCGCGATGATATCCTCTTAACTCATCATACAGCCTATCGACTTCTTCCTCCCTGTGGTTGCTCGGTGGCATGTATACCTGAACAATGACCAAGTTCGTCGGCTCTGCTTTAATCTCTACGAGTAGAATTCTATCTGTCGCTTGCTCTATGTTGACTACGCTTCTTCCTACCCCTTTATTTAAATTTACGGCAACCCCTCGTTGGCTCTCGTCCCGGCCGCTGTAGATCACTCTATAATTGTCACTCCAGTATATAACTTTTTGACGGCACAATAGAACACAGAATAAAACAGATAACACGTAAAAGGACACTCACACTGTAGATGATTTGAGCTTTCGGCCTACTCCGAGGCCTTCTTCAGGTCAGCCTCTGCTGACCTGAAGAAATATCTCGAAATATGACCAGCTGGTGTTGCCAACATATCCCTCATGCAGTCAGAATAATCAGGAGTGGAGGGAGAATTTGAACCACTTTGCTGAGTCTGACCTGAAGAAGGCCTCGGAGCAGGCCGAAAGCTTAAATCATCCACAGTGTGAGTGTCCTTTTACGTGTTATCTGTTTTATTCTGTGTTCTATTGTGTCGTCCAAAAGTTATATTGCTCTCGTGAGTACTTACGCATCATCGATATATATATATATATATATATATATATATATATATATGTGTGTGTATATATATATACATACATACACACACACACACATATATATATATATATATATATATATATATATATATATGATCGATATTTGTTTGGTATAAGGTATGATCTTTGTAGGATGGTAAAATTGGATATCTATAAATAAAATATATATTCTTGTTATATTATATATTCTCACCATATCTAAAGTGCCAATTATAAACGGTTTGACCTGTCTCTGAAAACTGTTACACGTCATCCTGGACTTGAAAATCACTTCCTTCCTATCTACAACCCTTTATATAGTACTACTTTACTTCTTCTACAGTTCTTCATTCCTTTTATTTCACTACATCCAATATGCCTATTCACTCTTCCTGTTCGGTGTTCCCGGTCGAGGAAAATATTTATAAATTTGCTCGATTTTGCTTTTTGCAATTTTTGTAATCTGCTCAAATCCGCCTTGCCCACCTCTCCTGTGTTCGTCATTTATGTGTGTTCCTTTCCCCTTTCCTTATCTCTATTTCTTTGTGAATGAATATATATATATATATAATCCCAATTACTCTCGATGCCTCCGCCATCCATTTTTAAGTCCATCGAGATTCCGTCAAATTTTTTCAACCATCTCACGACATTTAGTTTCCTCTCTATCCAGCTTGTTTTCTACATTCTGCTGCATGCTAACATCACCACTCTTTAGTGTATGCTCATCCTCTTTTTCCAATACCATCTTTCGTAACAATTCACCTAGCGGAACCGGTCCACTAGCAATGGTCCCCATTTAAATTTCCTTATTAAGTGTTTACTTAAATTTTACCGCCTATTCTAATTTATGCCTCCCATATGCATAGGTCACTAATTCTTCCTACTCCTGGATAATGTACTTATTTTCGTTTACAACGTTTGTAAGATAATTCAAGCATTTTGAGCTACTCGATATTCATCTTACAATGATATCCTGAGTTAATGTAATTATGAAGAAGAAATCGCTCTAAAGTTTTTCTTTCCATAGTTTTTTCGGGTCACGATATCACTCTGAAAATATTTGTAAGGATTTGTATTCTTAATATATTGAAACTATAATTCTTCCAAAAATGACTATAATTCCTTGTCTGGCAGAAAACTTTAAATTTTATCATGGTTATTCACGATGGGAGTAAAACAGGATCACAGAAAATTTGGTACCATAGCATTTAAATCATCAAGCATAGCAATGTGGCTGATGAGGACGCAATTTTATCACACTTGGTTGATAAAAAGCATGAAATAAATCGTGACAGTAGGTAAGCAAATCGATAAGACCATGGATGAGTTACTGTTCTCTGATATTACTGTGTCAGTTACTGATGTATATGAAGCCTTCTCGGGTTTTCCAGCATGACGAGCATTTCGCTTCCCACGTTTCGAAAAATAACTCTGCCATCATCCTCAGGATGTTGATTTCAGTTCACTATCTATAAAAAATTCAACTCAAAGCCCTGAAGAGTTAACCTCAAAAACATCGGTAGTGAAATAACTGAGCTGGGAGAAAATCCGAGTAGACTTCGTATACCATATGACTATAATTGCTAATACAAGCTTATGCACAGATGTTGAACGACAACAGTTAAGGACTACCTATTGAAAGAGAAGGAAATTTAATCTACATATAATATATGTAAATGAAGTTGAAGATGATACAGCAGATCATTAATAATTAAATAAAATTTTGAAAAAAAATTTTATCCCCACTGTATGTGTATATTTGAATCTATAGTATATAATAATATACAATAACAATAGTAAACATGAAAAAAACATAAACTGAAGGCTAAGAAATGAATGGACGGAAATGGTATTGAATTAGGTCAAAATTAAGGCGTGTGAATATTTAATAACCCAAGACAGATAGCTTTGGAAAACATGCATTTATGCATATCAGGATTGAGAACTGACGCAGTTTACGATGACCAAAATATTTAATTTAAAATTTTTTATCTAATCCTATGTACATTTTCATTCAAAGATCACAATTTCAAGCGCCCGAAGGAAAACGCGAGTCGTGAATTAAATCTAAATCGAAGATTTGAAATCAGTAATACTATATATGAACATTTACCAAAGATTTTGAATGTCACTACATTAATAATGAATCGGGCAATTATTGCGGAAAAACGAAAATGCAGCGTGTTCTCAATTAGTTGTCATGAATTCTGCGAACACACATGACCTGGAAGAAAGGAGAGCCCCAGCCAATCGCCGCCAACGTTCTTCGATCTAGAGGCAATAAATTTGATCAGCCTCTTGGGGAAAGGCAATTTAGTGCCGGATTTGCGTAGGCTGCTTTGATATATTTAGTACGGGTCAGTAGTGAACAAAATTAAAATCGACGGTGGCCCAAGTCGTAGTTGCGGGTTACCAGCTGAAGCATGACTCGAAAAGTTTTCAGCCACTGGTCTAAGCATTCAAACTAATTGATTTTCTCCCAACCGCCCACATGGAGTGAAACTTACAATTTCCTTTTTATAATTCTCCAAGGACGACGAAACAAGTTCAGTTTTACGATTAATGACACGTAATTAAATCGACCAAAATGCTATTTAGCACTAAAACCAAGGAAGCGAAATAGAGCAATGATAACATTCCTAAGCTCCAAAGGTCCTTCACCTTATAGGTTACTGAAATTTCAAACTCGGAACGTGGTGTCGTATCATTACAAACTTAATAATTGTAATATTAACTTAGAATAAAAGTATAGCACCTGGAAACTTAAGCCGCTAGAAATAAAAGCAACAAAATTTGATATATTTCAATGTGGGATGATTTCTGTCAGGGTATTATTCTCTATAGCTATAAAGCATGCTGATCCTCACGCCCATACGAGCAACAGCGGATCTTCTCTATTCGTTACATATGTCTATCTATAGCATCCGCGAACCGCTTTATCATTTAATAAAGATAATTCCTCTTCGTTGATATCGGAAAATATAAATTTTTACGGCAAGTTTACGGAACATATAAATATTTATTTAAATATATACGGAAAATATAAATATTTATTTACATATGTACGCAAAATATAAATATTTATTTACATATATACGCAAAATATAAATATTTATTTACATATATTCAAAGTTAAAATTCAATGAATTCAACAATGACGGAGAGATTAGAAACTTCCGATGATATACTCGGTAAGCAATATAGTGGAAAAACTAAGCTTTTAATATCTCCACGTGCTTATAGAAAATGCTGTTTTCCACTCACAGTGAGGAAACAAAAATGGTAACTTGGCATGTATTGCTCTTCTGATGGAAGAACTAGCTGACTACTTAAAGAGGTGTATGCACTTAATTTGCACACACAAGACGTTTGGCTCAATTTACGCTCTAAATAATTCGTCGAGCGTTAATTCATGAATACCCCACGTAATTTCTAATAATAGGAAATGTAGTCCACTGAAGAAAAGCGAGGCAATAGTTCAGTCTGGCACGCCAGTAGACACAGACAGTGAATTATAGCAGGCACACCACAATCTCGAGAAACGCCTAGAAGAGATTGCGCTGAATTAATTATCTAGCAGAGGGCGTTGCCGAACAAAAGGAAGGGCGTGAATCTAAAAACAATGTTCACTCAAGGTATCTCTGTGATTGAGTATTTAATAGCCGGATACAGGACCTTCGATAGACATTGAAGCTTTTTATCGACCAGGGTAATTTTTCTCGCTTAAGTCCTATGCCGCTGCGTCGTATCATTATAAGAAAAGTTTCACACGCATAATTAATCCTGATTAAACGCAAATATTGCATCGAATAGCTATCTCGGGGACAAGATATTTTCATACAAATACATAAAACTCGCATGACCTGCTATTTCTAAGAATGTAATATATTTTTCAAGAATGTTAAGTGAACAGAGCTGTAAATTTAAATGCAAACCTAAAAGGACAAATCAATAGTTATCTTTCCATGTTTGTTTCGCGTTTAAATGTTTCAGGCATGTAGTTAGGTGTGTAATGCCTCTGATCATTTTACCCATTAATATTCAATATTAGAATAAAATGTTACGATCCAATACTAGACTAAAATATCAGTCAAGATATATAGTTTAAAACTTGACTGTTAAATCAATACAAATTATTACAAACTCAGATATGCATTTTTCTTTTCCAGTCGTTTGATTTTCTCGGACTTAAATGGCAGAGGGTAAAAGTTTTCCAAAGGATAGAACCATATTTACGAAGTTTTAAAAACAATATTTTAATTTTTCAACATTACTATAAGTTAGTGGTCCTAACAGCTTCTGTTAATACTATTCAAAGTATATCTAACAGCAAATTACTGGAAAGATATACTTAGATGAGGAAAGATATTGTATGCTCTTACGTTTTGGCATATGAAATTTACACAAGTAGGATAAGAGCAAACATCCTATCTTTGTGCCACCTGCGACTTCCCATATAGTTGAATCACCTATCGGCACGAATTGAATTTTCGATGGTTCTGCCAAAATGGGGTCTGAACCCTGGATCTTCAAAGATACCATTTGACTACTCTACCTATTAAGTATGGATAAAAAATATCAGTTGGTTACGATACCGCCGGATAAAGTAGGTACTTTAGATGGAAGGAAGTACATGAAACAGTTTCCCACGACTACCCAATCTTTTACCAGTCAAAAAAAACCGATTCCCATTGCCTACGAGCTTTCACCCCGTTAAAAGATTAGATGTTCTTAATATGATGCTCACGCTCATGATTTTTGCCGACATTCACAAATATTATCACCATAGTTCAAATACACTATCCAGGTGCAGCAGCATTTTCACAAATAAAATAATATGATGCCAGGAAAAAGCAGACTTGAACATGGTGAGATTGGACACAAAAGAGAAAATAATTAATTTCTATGGATTAAAAAATTACTATTCAAGGATGGAAATGTTGAGAAAGCGCAGAAGAGTTGCCAAAAAGGGGACGCGATTGAAGCCAAGGAAGAATTAATGTTTAAGAATAGGTAAGGAGAAAATTAAATTGAAGGTTCTCAAAAAAAGCAAGAAAAATAGAAGGCCAAATTACAAACCGCGAAGGTAGTATAACTACTGTCTTCGACGGAAAAAACCAAAGAAGCCGGCAAAGGAAGACTTTAGACTAGTAAGGGAAAGAATACACTGCCCAAATGAGTAACTAGACAGGGTAGCAGCTAACAGGTACAGCTTGAGACTATGCTGCGTACTATTACGGGTGCCGAAAGAGTTTGACATTGATAAAAATCTCCTTCCGAAAATTACACATCCAGATTTCAGCCTCATATGCATCACAGCTGAGAAACTTTCCACCGCCAAGCCTTGATGTGTGTGTTAATGTGGCCTCTTTTGGTGTTCACAACTTCCCTCCACCATCTTTCCATGTCTTGATTCGAGGAGGCGCAGGAACTACTTGCGTCACTTCTCCCTCATAGCCCTTCGCGGTACTCAGATAAGGGGGAAGGGTTATTGCCCCAGTCTCTCTCCCCGTATAAATTGAAAGAGTGAAGAGTGAGAGTGGGGAAGCGGAGGTGGACGGGTGAATTAAGGGCATGGGAACTTACGCGTGCGTGTGAGAGGCCAGGAGGGAGAGGGGAATGGAGATGGAAAGGGGCAGCAGGTGAAGAATGCCGCCATTAAGGAGTGAATTGGAAATCCAGGAGCATTAAGGGGAGAAGAGCGGAGATTCTGCGAGGGGGTACTTGAAGAGGGATCCAAGGAAATGGAGAGGGGACTGAATTTAATAAATATAGTGGAATAACACGGAAAACGAGGGGTGCTGAGTACGTCAGAAGAGTTTGGGAGAGGGGGGTTGGAGGGAGGGGGAAGGTCGAGAAGGAAGGGAGTTTAAGGGTGTGGAAGTGAAATTGACACCGAATTTGTACATACTTGGGCGAAAATATACCAGCGACCACCCTCTTTCCCACTAGCGGCATTACTCTCGGCCTGTTCACCCGACCATATTCGCTACTCGGCTCAGCCAGGGTTTATTGAGGGAATTAGTAATGAAGAAAAAATCAAACATTTATGTCTGAACCGTATCAAAGATCATCGTCACATTGAGCAATGAAATCAATTCACACGAACTCACACAACTTTTCCTTGATTGCCATGCAAATTTACATAGACCACATCATTACATCAGGCGCTTCATTAGTCAGATATCCATTCAAACAAATAAAATACTTTCCCAACATTGTTTTTTCGTTGCGAATTACACACTGGTTTTGAAGCTGCATTATAGCTTATTAATTTACACACTAAAGTACCTTCGAGTACATTTTTTCGGTTTCTGTATAAATATAGAAATAGACTATGATGTAAAATTAATCGAAGCATTGCGGCGCAAGTAAGACATAAAACGTTTTACATTAAATTTCTATTATGTGACCAAATTACTCCAAAATTATGTTCTATGGATTGAATGAGTAATTAATCAAATAATAAAAAAAATAATTGAAGTATTCTTCTATGTACTACAACGGTTATTTTAGGAATCGAAACAAATCAATATCAAAATTAAATTTACACTAATCATACGCTCCTACGTTATCTTATGCTGAATTTCTCAGCATTCTTCTTAGTTAACCAAAACGTTTAGTGAGTGCAGTATGAGCAGTATGGCTTTTAGATCCTTTATTGCCCACAGAGTATAATATCACATTGGCCTAATTAAAAAAATTAAATTGGAAGACGTGAATCAAAGGATGATAAATGAAAATTTTTATGGAAAACGTAGCACTTTATAGTTCAAAAACAAGTTCTTTGAGCAAAGGGGATGAGAAAGCCGATTGGAGACTTCAGATGTGGGTATAGAGAACGTAAAATATTAACTACATAGAGCGGAAAACAAAGAGGAGTTATATATGGTTGCAAATAACAGGACGCTGTTGTGGAAAATGTAGGAAAGTAATTGGAGAAGCAGTCTGAAAATGTGGACCAAGTATTGAGGGAAAGCGGTATCTTAAAGGTAGGTGGTTATAAAATGGGGAGTATTAGGAGGTAAGCGAAAGCGAGGAAGGGATTTAATAGGCATTTTGATTCCGAGAATGAGATTGGAAACTACGGGGGCCCAAAATAAGGCAATATATAGTGGAGAGAAAGGATGTCTAAAGTATTCAGAGTTCTGTTATGGTGTAAACTTTCCTCCGTGGTAAACTTACTGTTATATGTGGACTCCCTGTGATAAAAACTGACAAATTATTCGTGTAGACGACATTTGGAAATTGGATCAATACATCTGCCGTTTGCTGTCACAATAAAACTAGCAATGTGCCAATGGAGGAATCAACGTATAAACATTTTCCAAAATAACAATAAACATAGTTATCAACCCGAAGCTCAGATAGACTTGCCCGGGAATCGAATCCGGCCCCTCTAGACAGTTTTGTAACGACGGTAGATTTTCCAATTTCAAATATATTTTAAAAATCTAATTTACTTATAAGAACATCTAAATATTTTATCTAGTTCTTGTAATAAATAACAGATGCAATAAAATGTGGATACTTACTTTAGTGGACGCGTAATCATACTACTGTGTGCGTTAATGTTTAGAGCATAAGTTATGAATCACATATTCATTTTTATTTGTTGGTTCTTCTGACGAACGCTATGGATATACGACCCTGTGAAGTGGAAATATATATGATCAATTATCCGCAACATAAAACCTTCAAAATCCGTGCGAAACTGAATTACAATCTATGAAACAAATCATTGGATGTGAGCCAGTATGATTTCTATGGCGTTGATCCATAATGTATGCGAAATAATCGAGGAAAATGTTTCAACAGGTGGTTATTACATATATATGAAATCATGAAAATCATTCTTCACGCGTCGATAAGCTGAGAAGAGTCGACGTGGCCCTTTATTCAAGGCCTAAGATAAATGGTTTCTTCCACACTTAGGACCGAAGTTTCATAGTGAATGCTACTGGAGGCGAAAGTCCTAAAACTTTTCAAGAGGCGGAACGGAGAGGCTGCCGAAGTGTAAAGACCGAAAAATGTGAATCTCGTACATCTTTCCATTTCACGTCCCATCTGTTGATCCAAGAGCCACTGATAGCAGAAAAAGAACGGTGCCTTGCGCCAGGATTCAATCGTCCATTTTACGGGCACCGCTTTGCCTCTGGGACCGCATTCGTTCGTTCCCTTGCGAAGTGGTACAGTGGACAAAAGCACATAAATATCCACTTCAATGGATCGATTCCATTGATCAACAGGGCTATAATTCTCCATCTGTGGCACACATTCTTTCGAAAGAGTAGCAAAAGGTTATCTTATCGTCATGCCATTATTGTAAATTTGGCAGTTACCGGAATATACGTTTATGAATTACCTGAGCCAGCTATAATGAAAACTGCATAACCCAGCGAAATCACCAAGCTTTACAAATATATTCCTATTTTTTTTACATTTGATACTCCTCTTATATTCGCATTTGATTTACTTTTCCACGGTATCCATTCAAAAAGTTTCTTCGGCAACTTTGCAAATATTTGCGCGTGCATCATAACTCATCGAACGAGCATTTCTGATTTTACAGAGTCGGTTTGTCATTCTTCTGTAGTTATTTCATGTAATTTTACATTCAAAAAGTTTCATACCATTACATCCTCATATAATTTTACATTTTACAATTATCTTTTCCTAAAAAATTCTTACTTTTTCCTCGGAAATATTTACAGTCATTCTATGTTTAGCTGAGTTTTGCCAATTTCATGTCTCACTTAGGTAAACGGTCATAAATGTTCAATTTACATTAATTATTCAGGATACTGAAGCTTCCAAAATATATTCAAGAAATATGCAGATGTTGCCTCCTGGTTCTTTTTACTTTACAAATTTGATTCATATTACTAATATAAATCGAGTTATGCGTTACTTATAAATCACTGGTGCCATACATAAATTATTGTTATGCTTTTCTGACGTTCGGTTTTGGATGGAAACAGTTTGAACGTCGTCAAATTTCTTTAGTTTCGTCTAACAAGACACCCCCCCGGCAGCACAAACTACACTTATTTGTTCTTCAGTTCCACACACTTTCTACCTTCATTCCTCACAACATGACTATTCTTTTCCTCCCTTTGTCCTCCTTTGCCTAACATTGTCCCCAATATCACTGACTATAGCGGTCCACCCTAGATTAAAATTGTCTCCAGTCACATTCCCTGCCACCTTCGGATGCCTCTCAACAATCCTTGAATGAGCGAAACGACATTAGGTACTGAAAGTGACACTGAAAAGATACCCTCCAACATTATAAAGGAAACGGGTACCAAAAATACTATCATTTAAAGCGTACGTTTTCTTTTCTAAATTCACCCCATGTATATCAAACGCCCATATCGCAATTAACTAGTTCCGCTGCCATGTTTTCATGTGGAATAGAACTGAATATTCGACCAAAGGTTTAAATACCTTTCTTAATTCGGCATATTGGCCTTGACCTAAAATTATTGAAAATAACACCGTGAAAACGATTGAATTTATAATTTAAGAATCAACTTAGCAACTTCCCACGGTTATGACAATAACAGGACGAGCTTTGCTGCTAAGTTGCATATTCATGTAATTTAACGTGACCATGATAGATAGATAGAGGTGTTTACTTGGGTGGAATTGATACAGGACAAGGAACTGCGTAACACCGCTATTAGCAGAACGATACAAAACTAAATTCCATGTTTTGGTCATGAATATGTAGGATTTTAAATTAAGGAGGTTGCATGACCCTGTGAAATACCGAAGCTAATTCATTATTTATGTGTCTTGAACTTTCTTAACAAGTACATTTGTTCCACTACGAATACGTTTACTCATTTTTTTTTAAATGGCTCTCCTTCACATGAAAATTAAAATAAATCTTCATTTTTTTAAATTATTACTGGTTTGAGAAAAGATTTTAAAAACCGCGGTATAGAAGGAACTGTTAAAAGCTGTTTCAAACAAATGAATGAGGTGGATATATTATGATCCCAAAAAGACTTTCATCAGTTCAATTGAATGGAAATAACTTCAAGTTATAATATCTAATGTTTTGCAATTGCTGGTCTTTTGGGACGTTTCCTTAGTTTAACGTTATGTTTACTCAACGCGCGTATAATCACCTCATTTCGGGTGCTAAAAATGTTAAAATTTCAGATTATTTTTTTCAATAAATATCGTGGTGATGGAATCCATTCATTTTGACAAAAATGTTTCTCATCCAAAAATAAAAAAAATTCTTTCCGCGAAAATTTTGCTTTTTCACTCACATTTCCTAAGAGGTCATGCCATATTATAATATCAAATCATGAAAGTCAATTACCAGCGTTACTGTATTTTAAAAATCAGAATAAATTTAACCAATCTGTTGCATAAAATATTGCGATTTAGTAAAAACAAAGATTTCCTCGACGTTTACACTGAATTCTCTTATCCATTTCATTTGCGAGTGGACTGCTCAAAATGCTATTCTATTTATGAAACTTCCGCTAACAAAGTATGTCCTTCAATAAAGAAATTTATTTCCATCAAAAGATAAGCATCTATTACCGCTAGGACTTTGGCAACAGGAAGAAGAAAATCTCTTTTGGCAATGATTTCCCTTAACTAATGCTTTACGCTAATGATTATGCAAAAGTAATAAATCACACGAACTAGTAGATGCTAAATATTAGATAGATTGTTGTACATAAGATAGTAGTGAATTAACGATTGCTACATGAGACATTAATGATTTTTCCTTTATTATATTAGTCCACCTTTCCCTTCAGCTTTGAAATAAATGGGTACATTAGGTATCATATCAGGATTCATTATTAATACTGTCTGTTTACATTTAAACCAGAGATATATTTTTTCGGTGCTCTTGTCTTGCCACCATATGACATATTCTCTTAGGATAAATGTTATTTATACTAAAAGCGGACCGTTAAAATTAGTAGAAATTCTATCAATTGAATAGGAGAACTACGAGACTTATAAGTGGGTCATATTTAGACGTAGATCCTATTAATCCATAAATAATATGGTGAAAATAAACGGAACGCATAAAATGCGGTTTGGATAAAGAAGTGTCAGAGAATTTCATAAGGGTTAATAATTTCATAATTCATAATGATTCAAAATGATGATCGAAAATAAAAAATGATCAAAAATAATCAAAAATAAAAATTCAATGATTCAAAATTCATTAATTTCATAATGAGTTATATTAAGTTAGTAGCACAATTCAATAACTAATTATGGGAATATGATGGAGTTAGAGGTGGCAGTGATAAATATTTAAGATTATTAGAAAAATAATGATAAATTATGTACCGGCTAGCAGTGGGCGAATTTTAAAAAAAAATATCAAATGAACTGGGATTAATTCAGTTTTGTTAGCCCCTAATAACGGTAAAACTAATTCATATCTACTTAAAGAAATGAAAAAAGTCATGAAGGATTCCGAGGTAATTACTAACAGAAGATACGTTCCACAGTTACGGATATATGTGCCATTAGATATTGGTGGATAACCTGATATATGTATAACTTTAAGCGGGAGGAGTGTGGAAGGGTAGAGATCCGGTGTTGATATTGGCCTATTCCTAACCAAAGACGCCGAGGATCCCGTAGGTTTACCATCCAATGCCACGGACGGATTACTTCACCTTAAGTGCTCTCTAGACACCACTCAAGTAGGTATCGGGATATTAGCAGAAATTCTGGAACCCCCGGTTGTTGAACCCATGATCGGTAAACGGAAAGGCAGTGCCTTCAGAACCAAATCCAAGGGGCGCCCATTAAGGATATTTTGCTTATAAAAACAAAACGAGTCATGAAAAAGCATTGAAATTTAAACACGCGTTCTTCCTTTTGTTTTGAGTCGATAATACGACTTTTACATTGCGTAAATACCAGTGAAACGCCCACTAAAATTCTCGGGTATTTACCAATTCAGAATTCTATCACAAAGCAAGGACTTGAATTTCATTAATAATGCTGCTTAAAAGGCTTATTTCTTAGAAATTGCTATTGACAGATGCTATAAATAAAACAATTTCAAACATAATAACATGAAACAAATAAAACATCAGCAAACAAAGCATCTTCAACAAATTCCGAGAAACTGTGGGATATGCAGCGACAGTAAATTTGAACGGAGTCATACAGTAAATGTGCATAGCAAAGCAACAAATTCGGAGTATAAAATCATTCCCCTTGGCCAGGATTCGAACCCGGAATCTTTAGCCAGTTGAGCTACCTAGGTTTTAAAGGAACAAAATGTTGTGATGAAATATGGTGCATACAAGTCAGACATTCGTGCGCCACAGTCCACGGGGTTAAAACCAAATTAAAACACTAGATGTTTTACGCTTTAAAAATTCCAAGAAACTGCGTATCTTCAGATCTTTTATCTGAGATTTACTATTTTTAAACAGCCAAATATAACTGATCGTCTTCACAGAAATTCTATGAAATTCACAGAGTTAGCGAACGTAACAAACAAAGAGAAATGACATGAATGCTTGCAATAGCACGAACGAAAAGTATTTAGTAACAGCAGCAACGATTCGGGGAAATCATTGAGAGTATAATATGAGTGTAAATCAATGTAGAGCCTCTTCATGTTCTGAATACGTCGAAATCAATTCTTGCACGGCGATTTCAGAAATTTCACAACACAAGACATCCGCAAGCACATGGAGTTCGTACATCACAATCACCTAAGCCTTGAAAAGAGTTGTTTACAAAAGACGCACGGTTGAACTGATTACAGAATTTACTACCCAGTTCTTACCCCTGAAGCATCTTTTACTTCCCTCATGTGAAAATCACAAAAAATAACTGTTTTCAATATCCATCTCTATTTCCGAATCCCTCACATTGCTCAGTTTGCCAACCACTTATCCCAAGAGCCAATCCCAGATATGTCCGAGCGAGGTTAGCTCCTACCCCCAAGGGAAGTTAGCTCCTCTCTTGTGGCGATCTCTCATGCTTTCCGACGAGTGGGCAGCAGCGTTAATGGAAGGGGAGATGAGTTAGTTAAATATCCACTGATACCACAGACTTCAATTTTAAGATACCTTATGCATCACATCTAAATGTTCATATAGAAATTCAAAAAATGCCATCGTATATATGCACTTTCACACTGTATGGAATGCTATTTCAGTATTGTTGTACCAATGAGATTTTCATAAACGGGATCTTAGATCACGCCCATAAATACACCCACAGGAACTTGGCCTCTTTGATTCACTGAGGAAATTTCTGAACGGTCTTATGCCCTAATACTTGAGAAAATTAAATCAAACTATGCTACACGGATAACTAACTTTACCGCGGAACGATTATAAGGTTTAGAAAACCATGTAAGCAAGAGTTTTATGAGCGCATACATTTATTTGATAGGGCAACCATAAATTTATGAAGGAGGATTTTGGCCGAAAGACCTAGCTATATTGGTAATAGTACCCACGCCAGAAAAGGGTAAAGTAGCCGTATAAGAGGAATATAGGGTAATGTGTTAGTTTTGGAACACTCACAAGGATCACAATCATTACTGTCTGAAAAAAGATTACAATAACTGCTAAGAATATTTTACAAGTGATAATAAATGTAAACTCCGCTTGATAGGGATGAGGTATAGGATGAGCATAAATGAAAATTAAACAAAACTAAAGAAAAAAGTCTATGTAAAACATGAAAATTGAAGCGATTTAAATATATTAGGTGGATAATTTCCCTTATTTGGCGATTCTTTTGGATGAATATGACTGAAGTAGTAGAGGCGTACCAAAGAATCCTTTTAGGAAAAGAAGAAATTACATGGAGGAGGAGGTTGATTACAAGGACCATTAGGAAGAATGCTAAGAAAAGATAAGTGAAACCCTTGAAAAGACACAAGATTTCATGTGGCGCGGAAACTTGGTCGGTAAAGCAAGTTGATAGTAGAAAATTGGAAGCTTTTGAGATTCAGGTGAGGATGAGTATGGAAAATGTAAAATGAACGGATAAGAAAACAAGCGACTGGGCACGGTAGGGGAAGAGAGAGGATATTCGTGAGAAATTAGGAGGGAAAAAAGAGAACATATGATATTTTGAATGGAGATTAAATGTTGAATCCTATGACAAAGCAAATTTTGCAAAACGACTGTTTGACAAGCTATATATGGGGAGGAAGGGAATAGGTATTGTAGGATGTAATGAAGGGAGTCAGGAACTATACGGCTTTGCAGTGTAATATGTCGTAGCATGTTTACTAAGGCTTGATAAATTGAGCGCTAGCTTATTTGTTTGTCATTCAAAACCTACCTTACCTGATACATTACCATTAATAATAATAACGATGTCATTAGTCTCGACGGTAGTATTTTAATATTTGATTGAAAACAAAATGTATGATACTGTTACTTCTAATAATACATTTATCGATGGAATATATTTTGGATGGGATTCGGTTCGATTTTTTTTTCAAGGTTAGCAATACACACAATATTTATGTACGTAGCTGAGAAAAATGTCCATAAGACTCAAAAGTTTTCCGAAGAGGTGAGCGAAAAAATTTATTGCAATAAATTTGATCTCTTTTTTGAAGAATGAAAATTCTAAAACCATTTCTGAAAACCAAAAACTCGGTATCGTAATTCATGTTGAGAGTAGAATAAATTTGAATTAAAATATTTCTTTAGATCTCTAAATATAAAATATTTTCCTTAAATTTAAGTATAACATATTAATATGGGTCCGCCAATCGAAATTCCCCTCTATAATTGGACTTAAAATGTTTTTATGGGTGAGCCTTTGTCAGAAACACATAATTTAATTGGCATGTTAGATTGCCTCGATATCAATAAAGATTAGGATTTTTTCCTAAGAGCTCTAATACTATTTACAGGAAATTTTAAGAAACATGCAGAGTGAGGTAGAACATATTATCAATAAGGTGCTCCATCAATATTTCTAAGCTTTAACCAGCATGACGTAAAGTAACACATAATACTATAACAACTCTTGTACTCTAGTGTTTTCCTCTCCGTCCCTTTAAAAGAAGGAAAATAAAGTTAATTTAATTTATTACTATCGAAATAAATTTAAATTTCCACTTAATATTTTCAATCGGACGATTTAATATGTGTAAGTTTTTCCTTATAAGATGGGTAAGTAATTAGAAGAGCTGAAGAATGCTTCCCCTTAAATAAGATGCGGTTTCGTTACTCCCATGGGTGCCATAACCAAATTTGGCACATATTAGCAAACCTCACGCGCCGGTTTCGGCTCTCGCAAACTTGGTTCAAAACACAGAGCTCCCCTCGTCCGAGTTCAGAGCCGTACGAGGGCATTCTGAAATTCTAGCAATCCCAACTGGAATGAATTAAGAGAGGATTAGGCTAGACGAGAGGTCGAGTGCGAGAAGGAATATAATGAGTGCTCACCCATCCCCACCCACGTCGGAAGCACTCGACAAATGCAAAACCGACCCGCATTCATTTTCAAGTCTTCATCGCGCGGATTATGCACGGATGTGCTTGCGTGCCTTTAACGTTCAATTTTTTTTGTCGGTTCTCGACGTTTACATTTCTTTTTCCTTTTGAACCACCCCGGAACGACCGAGTTACACCAGGCGCGGATGCATTTGAAGGGGCCGTGCACTTGTTCCCCACTATGAACATTAAGATGAAGAGCTCGGATCCTTCTGACGCTAAGTCTAGAGGGCGTGCTATTGAGAACTGTGGGCGGAAGAAGAATGCACACGGAAGCGCGCATCCCAGGAGGCATGAGAAACGAGCGAAGGGCTCCCGAAACCCAGCCATGGATTACTCCTTGCAAGCATAAGTTTGCCTGGAATAGGGTCTTATCTTTTGTTTTGAGGAAATACTCCAAATGTTGTCGATTGTGTAGTCATCTAGTGGGGAGATCGTAGTACTTGGCGATGAGTTCGTTAGGTAACACGTTCCAATAAATTATGTCTAGCTTTTACAGAAAAAAGCGTATCAATTCCTAAAATGAAAAACTTTTCGCGTGGAAAACCATTTACGGAAGCGATCGTTAATTTCTATCAGTCACGCCATAGCAAAAGGACTGAACAATAAATGCCACCGACGTATGAGGAAAAGTGACGCCATAAAAAAGAAACAAATTACGAAATATGGCATCATGGGCAATCAAAAATTATTTTGGAAAAGGTAAAGATTATTCACCAAAATCTAACTGCTGAGAAACTCTTTCCCTCAAGAGAAAAAATCAAACACACAGAAACTTCGTTCAGCAATTCATTCTGGAGATCAACAGGGCAAAACTCTTATGGACATGTGATCAAAAGAATTAACTTCAAGGATTAGATCCTGATCAATAAATAAAATCGAAGGATCCATGGGTAATTATGAAAGAATTTATAAAAGAACTATTTTATGCCTTAAATAATCCGAAAGCTAAAACAGTAAGAGAATCAAATATAAGTAATATTTTGGTGAAGAACGTGACATTTACACACTCCAAATTAACCAGATGCAGAACTGGATCACCCCTATCAATAATGAAGTCATAACAGTTTGGGAAGTTTCAAATGCCACTTTGCACAATTGCTTCTGAAATATTCTCAAAAAATAAAGGGTGCTTTAATTTGATTTTACGTGCCTACCGAACATCGAACTAAAATTAAGGTACTATGGGGATGGTACTATGAGGCTATTTTTACCATTGTAGGCGTTGTAGTTTTAGTTGAAAGATAAACTAGGAGTGAAATGGGCATAAATGAACATCCAACAATTGTAGCTTAATCAGCAATGAGAGAGAGACCTAATTTATTATAAAAATCTGCGAATGGACATATTTTACAGGTGTTCGGTTCTCCACATTTAAAAAAAACTAGATCCACCAATCCATGGACCAGCATGACATGGTCCACAAATCGTTAGACACGGAAAGATTTATTTCGCTCTGTCGTGCTCAGCACGTGGGTCAAGCGTACTCAAGATCATTGTCCCCATCCCAGAAGCCTAACTGAAAATCATAAAAATTAATATGAAATTCGTCAAGAAAAATCAACACAAATTTGGATTTACAGAATAATGCACTACCTTCTCTATCATCGGGGCGCACAATACTTGTAGATACTTTCCGAGTTAGGGGGTAGCATTATGAACACATGATACATATAGAAATTTCTTGGTGTACCTTATTGCATTATAAATTACATAAATCAACTCAGAAACAAACATTTGAAAGAAAGTGGAGAGCATAACTAATTTGTTTTGGCATTATTTTCATGCAAAACAAACATAATTTGAGATTTAAAACATTGTTCAATTTAAAAGGAAAGATCAACAATCGTGGGCCGCATACTGTTGACTTTCGGGTTGTGCAACATTTCCCTACGCCTTGGTGAACCAGAAGCCTTAATTTCCTCCTATGGAATATGCCAAACCGCAGTACTTTCCCTTCTCAATCATTGCAAAGTTTATTGAAATTCAAATGCAAAACATGTGCTCGTAATGTAAAGAGAAAGAAACTGAAAAGATTTTAAGTGCGAGTATTCACCACGCCCCTTTGTAAATCAACGAGCTTTAGGAAACAATTTACCGATAGGCGATACATAGAAACTATTATTTCTATGCTAGATTCACCTTACAGCCTAAATACTATTGATATGATCAACATAATCCGTGTTCCTAATTAAATTTTACGACTTCATTGATAATTACACATCCCACTCGTACCTCTTGATCTTAACGTCTTCCAGCTAAGACTGGACAGAAATAAGAAACTAAACTGGAAAACCAATCATTCATAATGTTTCACTCTTTTAAATGATGGTCTGCACTTTCCGACTGATTAAGCTAATATAAAAATAATTTTAAACCATATACTATATTCCCGAAACAATTCCACTATGTCAGTTTCACTTCTTGTACTTCAAAGTACCTACTGTTACCACTTCCTTTACCTCTCATGAACTCGATACAATAATCACACAGTAAGTCGGGTTGTTTTTAAAATTATATCTACGTAAACCATGAGGTTAAAAAAGATGACTTTCCATTTTCTGCTCCATTTTGAGGATAAACATTTCAAATTATATTTTAAAAATATCATTAGAGTTACACAACTGTCGAACTTTAACTTCTAGAGGTGACTTACAAATTACATTAAACTTTTCTATTGATGTTTTCAATTGAAGGTATTATTTGAAAATAATTTGTAATTGCTCATACTAAAATTCCAGCCTTTCCGCGGGGTTCCCTTACTGCATACGACGTTTTCTTACTTTTTCTTGTCGCGCCGATTTCCAAGATTTCAAATATTTTCCGGACGTTGGGCACCCCACTTCATTTAGCTAAAAGGTAGATTTTAAGTTAGACGTTAATCATCACAAACTGTTGACTGTTATAACCAACATTGTGAGCATAAAATGAATATTATGCTGATTTTATGAATAACGTTATATCACAAAGAAGATGAGCGTTCGAAACTATCTACGTAAGCAATTCGTCGGTCGCATAGGCAAAAACTTTTATGATGATTCTGAGTTTCAAAATGAGCTTCAAGTGGATTCAGAGTGAGATTCCATTAAAATCAGACGCAAAAATTACGCAATTATAACGTTCAATTAACCTGACAGCAGAGATATATTTAAAAGTTCCGTCCCTGGTTTTTTCACCGTATGACGAAACTGCTCCTAATTAATTCCATAAATATCTTAAAACTGCAAGTAGCCTTCAATTGCTTTAGTCTTTTGATCAACATTCATAACTATTCACTGATTAATCACTGCAGATAAGTATTAATAATAGTCGTACATAGTCACTGATGACAAACTTGACGGATATTTTCATTGTTTTTAAATTGAAATTTGCCTCTAACACCTGTTAAGTTTACCAGTAGAACGAAGTCGATGACTTAATCAGAAAACGATTCATGATCAGGTGCTGATTTTTGATCACGAAACCGGGAATAAACGGTTCAATTAGGGAGAAAATTGATGGAGGAGGGGGGTGGGGATTGAGAAGGTAAGAAAGGCGTCAGAAGGAGAAGAAAGGAACGCGCGAACTATTCGCCTGGGCGGATGAAAACCCTTTTTCGATCCCTCGATATTTCCCTCGCGTCCGTCCCCTCAGGCGATGAAGTAAGAGACAAGTAAAAGGACCGTGGGGGTGGAGGGCTTGGTTAGATGGGTGGGTGGAGAGGAAAATGATCGTCAGCCGCCCAGACCTTCATTTGTTTGACGCTTCTTCAACGTCTTCCACGTAATCAACACGGTAAGATACATTTTAATGAGAAAAGTTTCCGAAAGAGTTAACAAACAAGCGACTTCTATGAAATCCGGAATGATTTTTAATTATCTTCCTTCCGCGAGATTATCCGCTTTAAGGAGAACAAGAAAAATGTCTTCCGTCCCTGATTGAACACGTGCACTTTTGAGGAAACCCCTTTCAAAAACCCACGCCCCTGAGGACAATGAGGGAGAATTCACCCTTTACAAAAAAATGGATGATAAAAACCTCGAGTCCCGTCATCTTTTTTTTTCGATTTTTACTCCTCCCGAATTATGGAAAAGCCATGAAGTTTTTTCGAATTTTTCTTCAAATCCTTAATTTTAAGTGGGTCTCTTTTTATTACGATGGGCTCCGACGATGCGCAAGGAGATAAGTTAATACGATTTTGCTGATCGCCAGGGGATATCGCTTCCCTCAGTGAACCCCCTCGGGCAGAAAAACTTTTCGGGTAATGGATAAAATTATATTCACGAAGACCTCGGGTATTTAAAAAAGATTGTACTAATTTCATCCCTTCATTATTCTGCAGCACAATCTCACCCCATTTTGTTTTAATACAGGAAACTCACGATACATACAACGGCGATAGTCGGCAGAATTTTTTCCCAAAGAAGATGGTAAATATTTTTAACAGGCATGTTAAACTTTCATGCACAAAAATCGTTTGCAACAGCCATTTTCCACAACTCAATTAGTGAAAATTTTTACTCGCTTGTTATAAAAGTAATCTTGCTACGTAAGATCTCAAGGCCTCCAAGATTCATCATTAAAAGGGATAAAATTTTAAGAAAAATCATAGCACGCTCAAAGGTTACACTAGATTCCTCTTTCAAAATTCCTAAAAGATCCATTGAACCAGTTGGACCCAGAGGGAACTTAGAATAGTGAATCTCGGACCTGATAATGCTATTACCATAATATAATTAAATCAATTATTGATTATGTATGTCTTACAACGTCATTAGCAATTATTACAGTACAAATATCTGTCGCTTTGCACAATTCTTTGGCCTTCTCCAGATATGGAGAACACTATTCACCTGGAGTACTTCTTATCCCTATGAAAGTTGTTGTAGACAATCAGCGTAATATTTACATCGAAATTTGGATTAATTTGGTAACCCTCCGTCGAAAATCGTAATGGTCTGGAAAGGAGAGAATGAGAGACCAAATAAAAGGACAAAATTTATCAAGCAACAATATTTCTGTTTAGAATATTGGGGCAAATTTTGACCTCTAACCGCTTCGCGGAACTTAAAATGAAATATACACTTAATATTATCAAATTTATATCTTAATATCATAAAATTAATAATAATCCTACGAAGCATAAAAATGGTATTTTAAATATGATAAACCTCATGATGTTAGGAGTGGCGATATTTTCCATTGCAGACTTAAGAGTAAGTAAAAAATATACATAAGGTAAACAATGATTGATTCAAAAGCCTTCAATCGACATATTTATGGTGATTATCCAGAATATAGCCAGCAATATTTGATATTTAGTACCCCGCAAGCCACCCCTAGGGAGTGAACCAGGGGGTGCATACAAACCAGACTAACACCAGACAATACATTCCGGGATACACAAGGAGAATTTAAAGACGTTAAAATATTCTTTCTGGAAACTAATAGCGAAGAAAAATTGAGTGAAATCACAACAATGCAACAATACCCATTTTCTTCGTTATGTGTCATTCATAGTTATAGGCCCATCACACACTTACCATTACATTACATTATAACCATTCAAAACAAAATCATCCAAATTAATTCATTTAGTATCGTTATCACAAGTTATCTTTTGCAAGAAAAATCACCCTCATAATATTCATTAAGAGTAGAACCGATAACAAGAGACCATCCGAAAATGATAATGATATTTGACCCAAGCAATGGAAGACAAAAATTGTGCCACTGTATGATTTGAGGCAAACAGAATCAAACATAATTCCGTTTTTCTATTTTCTTTTTCTATACATAAAAAATGATTTTAATGAAAACATGGCCCATTATTGCAGGAATCACTTTTCTCACTTAAAGAATATGCTTGGGAAATTATAAAACATGGTCCGGCAATGCAGAAATCAGTTTCCTAATTTAAAGAATTTTCTAGGGGAATTATAAAAGACTGCGTAAGAAATCAAGTCTACGGCATCTCGCAAGAACGGAAAATATACAAATGAGGCTTTTAAAGAAGATAATCAGGGAATGAACAGAAGCAACTTCACCTAAGACACAAAATTTAATTTTTCGCCCGGCGCCGATGGTTTCGGAAGGGAGAATTTTAACGACCCCAAATTAACCAGCTGCGAGATTAGCGAAAGAAACGCCGTAACCATCCAATGAGTTTGGAAGGAGAGAATCGGTTCATTTTAATGCTTCCCCCGATACCCCCTCCCCGGCAGGGAACGCGCCGAGTGCGTTTGCAAAGCAATTGGCCAAGACAACTAAAAAAAATGAGGGAATTCAGCGTTTTCCTTCCCCCAACTCTTTGGCTCAACCCCCTGATTACCGCGAGGAAAGGGAGAAATAATTATCTCCCGTCATCAGGTTTTATCGCTCGGAAAGGAAAATATTCTCTCCCGCGGAAGTTAATTCCGATAAAACGGAGAAAACGATGTTCTTTTTTTTCTCCCCAAGCCTCTGGATTTCTTTTTCAACCTCCTTTCCACACACGTCCTGGAAAAAAAGTTGAAAATCCCACCCTCGCCCATCCCCAATAATACCCACCTCTTATGCGATTTCCGATTAGCTGCGAAACGGGTGCAACCCCTACTTCCACTCTCCCTCCCCCAATCTCATTGCTGAATCTGTGAAACCTTCCGCTCACGGATGCATCCGTTTCAAACCGGATGGATTTAGACTCTTTCTGATGATTGGATAAATGTTATTATCATGTTGAAAGGCCAAGCTATGCTCATTGCTACCGATTTTTCTTTCATACCGAAAAAGGCATATATATGTATATATATATATATATATATATATATATATATATATATATATATATATATATATATATATATCCACTCCCAATTATGTGTGGATTCTGGCTAACTCAATCTATTAAAAAATGTTAATTGAATCCTAAAATCAGGAGTCTCAAGTGTACCCACACGACATCGTACCCACCCAATTTAAGGATGGCGCTTGGTAACACTAACTTGTTGTGGTAAATGATATACGATTTGCTTTCAAGGGCACCTAAAGCGCAACCTAAGACCTTCAAAGGATGTGCTGCCAACCAGCTATCCAGAAATACGGCCTGATTCTATTGAATTTGCCCAAGATTGGAATAAATACACCATAATACCATAACTAAAATATCCCTACGTTTCATTCACAGCCGAAATTGAAATACGCGAACAAAAAGGAGAAATGAAATCCACAACCGTTATTCAAGAACGCAATACGTTACTTAAAACTATTCAACAATCCTAGAACTATTCTAAAACGGCCATGCGTTCATCAACTCATTCACCGTTGTCTCTTCATACTCCCAGACATTTGCAAAATTTTCTGAAGAATATAACTGCCAAAAATTAAATCCAAATATGAGTACCCAAATTAAAGCTCGATTTCGGACATGTTTGATTGCAAAGATTATGAATGGAGGAAAAAAATCAAAATTAAAAAGGGATAAACCCCCATATCAGCCCTTTCCCTTCCATTACCTTATATTCCTACCTTATCAACCATCACTAATCTATAAATATCTGAACAAGGCGCCTCAAAAGCCTGTAATATCATAACCACTTGATGATGATGTGTCAGCAAGCGTGAAACGGTTAATAAACACTGCTGTATGTTAAAAAGTATTTCTTATTCCACTAAGTACCACAGATAACAACAATTTTAATCAAAATTACAACGCTGCAGATGATGAGGAAGTCTGAAGTAAAACAGAAGATCGTCCTACTTGGCGAATGAAGAGTGCATCAGAACATCATCTCTCAACTGCAACCCGTTAAATGAATCGATAAGAACAGCTTGAAGTTTCCTTCAAAACATTACAAATTCGCGGACTCAAACACCCGGGCACATTCCAACCTGGCGAATGCCAGATCCTGTGACCTTCGAAAATACCACCAAGACGGGTTTGATTCTTTTCTGAGCAGTAAAAGAAAGAGAGAGACCCTTCCGGCTCTCGAAAAGAGTTTCAGCATCGCCGGTGTACACGATGAAGCCTCGTCAAAAATGAATAGTAGAACGGCAGTGCATGTTACTGTCGCTTAATTAAAACTCTTCAAAACTCACTGTATTCTCGAAGAGGTGACCCCACTCGAATCTCAGTAGCGCAATGGAATTACCTGTTCGTGTATTTTCACTTGTTTTTTTCACTAACGTGAAATCTCAAGTAAATACGAAGATGAGACAGAAGCAGTTCTTGTACAGTAATTTCAATAACAAATGCATCATCAGGACAATAAACCTAAGAAGCGATTAGGAAAAGGTTAAAGAACAAAAAAGAGAAGTTAAATGTAAATCTCATTATATTCAGAATATTTTTCGGACTGGATTTATAGATTGGAGTAAATCGTGTAACCAACACAACATCAGGACGCAAAAATCAAGAAAGAGGGACAATAATTCCATAATTATCTCAGAAGTTCCCGCATAATCTACATTCGTTGGTGAAATTAACCGAAACTATTTTAATTTTTATTTAGTAGAAGCCGACATTTTAAAAGAGGACTTAGTCACCGATTGTCAAAAATGTAATTACATGTAACAGCAGAACAACAAAGGAAATTAAAAGAAACCGAGAAATAGGCAGGCCTTCGGAAATTTTCAGAAGAAACCTGAAATATTCAAATTGGAATTACTTGAAACTTGGCAATGATACATCTTATCTCTAATCATAATTTAAGTTTTTATTGTGAAAGAAATATAAATCTTGAAGACTTAGATAAATCATTTTCCTATTCTCTAAATATCACAAAAAAACATATACAGAAAAATGTAGATACAAATGGCCTTAAGCCTAAAATTTACAACATTTCTAACCCCAATTAAGAAATCAATAAAAATTCTACCCAAATTATGAGATCAACCAGATAAAAAATTTAATTTCGTATCACATCCGCGAGTAAGTGATAATGCAATTATAAACGACGATTATTAATAGCTTCGTAGATCTCCGAGTTCAAAAATAGAATACAACAGACTTGAATATTTGTCCGTGCACAGAGGCGTAAATGAAGAAAAGACTGTGTTCCAAAAAAGTGAAAAAAAAAGACATTCGACAAAGCGAATTCTCAAGTCGTGTTCTAATTAAGATCCGAACGTGTCAATTAAAGAGAATCTTATTAAAGACTCTTTTGCAGACTAAAGATAACGAACGAAGACGCGCGCTTAAACGCGCTAAAATTAACGATTACGCCGCATCTTCATCATCATCCTTAATGACGTCATCGTCATATGCAGTTGCGACGGCTTAAAACTGAATTAGAACAAACGTTACCGGCCAAGAGATGGGAACTCGCCGTCCATTTCACATTTCGTTCGCGAGATATTAAAGCTGACCCGCTCATCGCTAATTAATGCAAGACAGCGAATAGACTCGCACGAAAGTAATGATAATTTATTCAGAAGACCCTCCGCAACCCGTGAATGAACTACTTTTTTATACAGAGTCACAGCCCCAAAAAGGTGCGCTTCAGCGATTAATATGATGGCATCACCACGCAAGTATAAATGGTGCTTAAAACAGTTAATCAAATATTTTCCTTATCCTTAGCGCTAAACGCTGTCATGTATTGTGAATTTACGATAGAGGGCCCACGAAACCCAATGAACTTCCGTTGAATAACACACTTTCGATCCCTACGTGTCCGAAAACGCAAAAAAATGAATATGAAACAACAAAATTTTCCAAACACACAAAATGGCCATGGAGTGTGGTTAAAAAGAGACGTTTCAAAATGGAATGTGGTGTCTGTCCTATTCAATGTTTGAAGCAGATGCAAATCGGGTACAGTCACTTTACGAAGTGCAACCGTATCCTTTCAGACTTCCGAAAGTTTAATTATGTAACGATTTGAAATCTGCCTTCCTACATGTTGACCTAAAATTAAAACGATTATCGGCCGAAATCAATCAAGCTACGTGTCTCGAATGAGAAACAGGATCCAAATTTTAACAGCAAGGAACCGCGTGTGTGGAAAAGTTACATTTCCGATAAAATTAGCCCATATCAAAAGACATAATAAGAGCTTAGAAATTTGATTAGATTCACACCTTGAACAGAAATTATACACTGCTTTGAAAATCTAAAAATACATCAGAAGTTATATAGGAACAGTAAAAATTAAAAGTGACTGTTACAAACTGTTTTTTTGAAAAAATGTGCACTTTACAAAGTTACTTTTAGCTGAGGGAAATTCCTAGAACGGTGCTACCAAAAAGCGGTGAATTCATCACGTGTAATTAAAAAAGTAAAATATTGGAGGATAAAAATAAACATTAAAATAACTCAAAATAAGGAAAAGTTCGAAGATACTTTAAAAATTTTATCTTGATGAAACGATAGCTCTAATTAAAGATTCTTAACATAACAATATCGGACTCACAACCTAATCCGCGTATTCACACGTGATCAGATAATATGTGAATGCGAATATGAATTCACGTCAATTATAATCAAGACTCTAATTGAGGAAGCCGTCTGAGATATCACCGTGAAAATAAGTTTGAAATTGAAGGACAGTGACTCAAAACCATCAGTATTACCACATGAATCACGTCAAATAACTTCTTTTAGAAGGACATATGGAATTTCGTAATACAAATACAACATAGAAAAATGCAAAAACGTATGCATAACTGAATAATTCAAAAGGAAGGATTTAATTCATAATTCTCTGGAGGTTATCGCTCTGAAATTTGAATTTCCTCGTATTTAATACTGTAACGAAATTCAAACTAAAAGTCAAACTACAGGCATTTCGGCAAAGGTATGCAACAAAGGAAATAAAAACAGCACATGTGCACAGAAAATACAAAAACATTGGGAAAAATTCAATAGGCGAAAATTCATTATTAACAATTGGAATTTTAAAGAAGGAATTTTTTAAGTTAAATCATGGTGTGAAATCGAAAATAAAAAAAACATTCTCAATCATAACTAAGTCGGCTAGCAAACAAAATCCTCGCAACAAAATGCGGAAGACATTGCGGGAAGTTGGATATGGTGATCACGAGTGAAACGGGTTTGTTCGAGGGTGGAGGGGACAGTGTTCATCATCACTTTTAAAACCTTTATTACGAGGTGGTGAAAGAGAAAAGTCGTGAGAGGTGCGGAAGGGTGCTACATGTTGATAGGAAGAAAATATATACGAACTAAAAACCTTTTAATATGTGCATCCATGCGTACGGAAGTAGAACGTCTGCGGATTTGAATAACAGTTAATTTTAATCTGGTATGAATAAATATAATAGCATATGCGTATTCACACACATAGTGTGCATGTATACTCATAAACACATAAAACACACACATGTGTACACTCGAGAGTACAAATTCAATTAATCCAGGAACTACACTCACTCTCTCAGCAGACCGGATACAGACTACTATGCAACAGTACATAGCAACAGGATCCCATCCGCCATCTCCATTGCCGGGAAAGTTGCCGACTGATAGAGAGTGAGCTGTTAGTGTTTAGGGGACGTGTGCGAACGAGGAAGGACGTTTGACGGGACAGGAAAAGGGTAGAAGTGTTGTTGACGTGCGGTAAAGGAGGAAAGGAAAGAACGGTTGTGAGTGGAGTGGAAGTGTAATTCTTCCCCACGTTCCCAGTGGTGAATAGATAGCATCTAGCGAATCTCAGAACCGTCCTCCCACACCTTGAGATCTAAAAATCAATCTCTTGCTCCACATTTTTAATCCATAAGCATCATTAACGACATGATCTTAAAGGTGGTGTACGTGACATCTGGAGTGACACATGGAAGCAGGGGATAAATCACCTTTCAAATTAATATTATGCATCAAAGACATTTCTTTACACATAAACGGCAACTTTTTATTGTCCAGGAGAAACATTAATTTAAGAAATATCGCTAACCTTTGAAGAGTTTTTGGGATGACACCGGGATTCATGAACATTTTGAAACTGGCACGTCCTCGATATATAATTATTTTTTTAATGCGTATGTACCACAGCGGCTTTTAAAGTGATGAGAAACAGAAAATATGGAAATAAACATATTAAAAATACGGAATTGATCAAAATACCACTGATGGTGTCAAGTGTTCAGGAATAATCACACCTCCAATTTTTCCTGAGTATGACTGATAACACCTGGCAAGATGATACCAACAGGTCAACTTCATAAAAACTTTACTTTGCTCCTTCGACTTTCAGTAAATCTAACTAGCAATAAGAGACTTCAGTTCAAGTTAGTCATATCCATATTTAATGAGACATCTATGCAACACACGGAACAACTGAGAAAAGTACGAGTGTAACTTAAGCGATGAGCAACTTAAGAGAAAACTATCTTTATTTATTGGACAAGGAGGAAAAAGTGAAATTTATAAGATAATTAAAAAAATGGATGCCTCATTCATATACGTGAAAGCCAGATAAGGAATAGATAAGCATAGAAAGGAGATTCTAGTGTTCTTCATGCATTGAGAGAAAATGAAGATGTCATTTGAATGAATTAAAAGACTTCTTTCTAAAATACTTGTCTCACTTCTATGCTAAAGTTAAAAACGTAAGAATTTTTTTATGGCAAGACCGAAATTTACCTTAAAGTTTACGCGAGCATTTTACAATAAAGATTCTTCAGCTACTCGGGTTAGTCAGGTACGTATTTCTCCCACGATTTGTTTATAGCCATTCCATTGCCATTTCTTAACCATTACGAAATTCATATTCATATCAGGAACCAAAAAACCTTAGTCCTTAAGGTGATATTTTACCAGCTTTTGCACTCGTCATCTGTATTTCGGTTTCTTATGTGTAGACGTACTAACCATGAAATAAATGCGAATAGCCAGCGTCAGAAAGATGGACTAAAGCAGAAGAAAAACCAGGAAACCTTAAACTTTAGTGCAACCCAACACTAGCAAATTCTTCATTAGAAAACATTTTAAAAAATGTATTACTCCCTTCAATTTTAAGCAACTTAAATGAACCTTCAAATCTCCCGACACAATTCCATTTAGCAAATCACTGCGTGGATAAATTCCTAAATAGAATTGGGATAAATTCCCAAATACATTTCCCCAACCCTAAATAAGTTCCAAACGGATCGCAAGCTTGAGGCAAAATGTTAGTTCAGAGAAAAGTTTCGCCTACAATGTGCAACTTCAAGCGTTGGAACAAAAACAAATGCCTGGAACTCACAGACACATTCAATGAAAAGTTTCAAAATAGATCTCAAAAAATCAAATCTGCAAGCGCTGAAAGCTTACATTGCTTTTCTTTTTGAAAAAAAATCTTGACTACTACAGGGGTGCGTCAGAATCTCAAATGAATGCAGCACCAATTGCTACAAAAACATCAAATGGAATGCAAATTGACGCTAGCTTGAAAAAACGTATTCACGGTTAATTAAGGCAAACCACATTATTAAAGCCGTACCAACACAGTTATTAATCCGAATGATGGTTTGATAGGTAAAGATAGAGCTCATCCAGTACTAGACCAAACGGCGTGTGAAATTCACAATTCAGGTTAGAAAGGGGACAGTTCCTTTCCCTGTGCACCCAGTGATTTCCCAGAATGATCCGGTACCCGAAAAATCACACACCTTGGGTTAAGCTGAGGGTGTCCAGAAGCTTCCCCGGAAATCTAACCTAGGTGCTCGATGCAAAACTAGTTCAGAGAACATTTTCGTCCCTTCATGTGCAAAATCTACCACTGGACTATCACCTCCCCATAAAAAAACAATACACTAGCCAAAAAAATAGTATTTACATTCGTGAACATCGTCGTTAAATTACTGTCTATAAAAAATACCAACTGAAAAAGATCCTATTACTTTGAACGAAAGTAGAAACAGATATTGTTTTGTATCCAATGGTGGATGACGTTACTTGTTGGATCTCCTTCATGATTTGTAGAAAGAAAAACACTCTGCTATTCCAAAAGAATATAATTTTACTGCGAGCGGTTTTTATACGAGGTATCATCATCTGGATCATCAGCGCATCATCATCGCTGATGATCCAGATTGCTGTGGAATAGCAGTGTTTTTCTTTCTTACTCAAAAGATGTTATTGCTTTCAACAATGTTTTCAAGAGACCGTTTTGAAACATTCATCAATATTTATTTTGTGCTGGAAAATATTCTGTTCTTGCTGTCAACTTTAACATCAATACGAAAGGAAAGATTGTACACGCATCCTAACCTTCGGCGTTCGATTTCTGTTCCATTGTAACTGCGATAAAAAATGTAATCCCAAAAAAACCAAAATACCGTTTCTCTCGTATACACACCAGAGTTTTTAACGCTGAAGATGTTGCCGAAAAACTCTCGTTTGGGAAAAATAAGGATCACAACTGCGGTAGCCATAATAAAATGTTCATTGTCATTCCAGCGGAAGGTAAACGTCAAATGTATTTATTTGTACAAATATGTATGCACTATTTTCATACATTCCATTATTATTGATATTTTTGGAGCTCCTCTAACAGCAAATAGCATATTCGGCTGGCGAATTTTCGTTGTGAATAAATGAAAAATGACTAAACATTCACCATATGAATTCAAAATTATGGTAAAAAGGGTGTTATACGTTGTTTTAAAGCTTATTGTGGAGAAAAATTATAGTCACGGGCGTATCCGAAGCGCCACCATGTTGTACTAACCACCGAAACGGATTGGATATTCTTCAAAATTAGTGCGTTAATAACTTTTTTATTTCGTGTAAAAATGCATGTTTGACTGAATGTATGAAGGTGAAACAAAAACGATGGTGTTCCGTTTTACGAGAAAAAAGGAAGCGGGAGATTGCTGGTCGACATTTTTTTTCAAATTAAATATTATTTATTTGTTTCTATCATAAAAATGAAAATTAAAAAGACCTTAGCATTTTCAGAAAATTAAGTGAAAAAAATTCAAACTAACGAAAGTTAATGGAACAAAAACTTTCCTATGAGACCATGAAAAATATACTTATAACAATAATCATAAACCTTCAATACAACTTTTAACCACTCAAATAATTCAAAAAATACGTCCACAGATTCAAAGCTGATAAAATACGTCGAGAAACAATATTTTATGGCGTTTAAACGCCAAAATCAAAAAAGGTAAAAGTTGAAAATGTGAGAATCATATTGTTTAGGCTCCAGAGGTACAACCATTATGAGATGGGACGACATAAAACTCAAGGTTTGAGACTCTGACAGCAAATCTGAAGTTTTCTGCTCACCATCAACGATTCGTTGACTGTAAAACGGAGACTAGAACAGATTTTGTTAATGGATACGGCAATATTTTACGCCACTTACTGGCTGCAGGTCTCCATGAATCAACCACACCAAGTACCCCGACGGATGATTGAAAGTGATGGGTGGCTTGGGGATATCTTTGGCTAACGACTTTCTTCATGTGTCTCATCTCTCATTAAAGGTCCGACCTTTGTACGACCTCATCTGAACGAGAACGCCCTTGCACATGTGAACGTGCTGAAATCACGTGCACATGTTCTTCTTCATTTTTAATTTATAAGATGAATAAAGAAACATATTATTTTAGTAGGATATTGTAATATTTAATAATATCACTGGCCATCATCGGCCTTGATGACGATGAAAAAGGATTTCATCGAAACGTCGGCAGCGATGGAGATGGAGGAGATTACCCGGATGAAATCCCGAGAAGAATTCACTGCCAATACCACTGGGTTTTACTAGGGATATTTAAATTGGCCACGCTCATCATTCAAAAGTAAGAGATAATATAGATCAGGTACTTATACGTGAAAAAAGAAAGCAATACTGGCCACAAAATTACAAAATGAGTCATGAATTTCATATTCGCCTTCTTTTGTAATGGCTGTATTTAAAAAATTCCTTTCTTCCCTCATTCTGGTCAAAATTCTTTAACTTGTTCTAAGTCTTCCTAGCTTTCCTAATATTCATCCCTCTACCGCAGTCTTCAACACCCTACTGTCAATAAAAAGGTACTCCAGTCCCTAGCCCAACGGTCTAGCTACTGGAACCCCATTCCGGATATGATATGACAAGAAAAATTTCATAAAGTTTGCATCTGCTATCAATTACGGTCATTATTACTTAGATTTCACTAAAAAGAAGGAAAGTAAGAGACAGATTTCGGATAGCAGAATCATTAAAAAATTACTGCAGTTTCTCGGGGCCATAATTTAAGTCAAATAAGTGTATTGAAGCAATATACCTACTTTAATATAAAGTTGCCAAACCTAGATAAGAAGGAAGCCGTTAGATAAATGACGGTAAACGCCGAGAGTGAAATAAAATAGGGTGAGGTCGCAGCGGAAGTAAAATTAATTATCCATAGTCTAATGTTATAAATACCGATCGATATCAAAATTTAAATTACAGAAATAGAACCACGAAGGAACACACTTAGGTCACCTTCTTCCGTGTACAACACGTGACCGCGATAATTTAAACCTCCGGAAGCCCAATACAAACCCTTTAATCATATTTCCATCCACCATTCTCATTTCGTTGTTGCTCCAGAAATACGGAGTTGGGTGTCTTTCAGGGCAGACATATAGGTGCAAAATATTAAGGTGGCTATGCATGACAAACCGTGGCTCGTTTCATTCCGACTCGTGCCCCACTTGGCAAAGTACTTATACTGCTGTTGCAATACTGAATCAAATCCCATGGCAAAAATTGTCACCACCGAGCTAAAACGGCCGCATGATTACCAACGAGCTGGAAAATAAGTCAAGACAATTTTTGCAATAAATTTCTATACCCTTAAGGAGCAGAAAAGAATAAATTTTCACAAGATGGAAAGAGTTCTTAAAGAAATTATTAATTGCCCGTCGTCGTACTTTTATTTATTTAGAAAACGAAGGGGGTGGGGGCACAATGCGAGCATATTCGCATCAAAAAGTTTCCGCCAGACCCATGCGGAAGGGAGAGAGGCGTTTTGAAATACTGCCGCAAACCACGCGAGCAAACAAAACCCTTCCACTCCCACGTGAGTTGACTTGGTAGCCCAGGGGCAGCCACCGACTCATTTATTCATTCGGCCGATAGGTAGAGCTTACGTCGCTCCGCAACAATCGAACGGGCGATATCTGGAGCAGGGATCTCTTACTTAGTCCCGAGGAAAGTAAGTCGACTCAGCCCACGAAACCAACCGAAGGAGCGCGTTCCACCAGATTAACCTGCTCGTTCTTCATTTGTCTTTCGTGCTGGCTGGCTCGCGGGGAGAACGAGGGAGGGAAGGGGGTCGAGAGCGGGGCAAAGGAACAGAGGAATGAGGCGGTACTCTCGAGTGGGTGACTTCGCTCTCCAAAGGTTAAATTTCTAACCTTACCTCTTTCCATAAGCCGGCTAATTCTTCCCGCGCTCCGTTTGAAAATACTTATTCCCTTCTGCAACACGTCTCACACCACCTCTTCCCGTCAGATGTTATTTACTAGCAATTTTACTCAGCTGTCCACCTGTATTCCTATCAAAACAGTTGCCTCAATGCTTCAAATGAAAATGACAGCCGAACTTCTGTACCAAGTTCTATCGTAGCCGTAACAGCTGAATTACGAAATTGGTCGAAATATATCGCGATTTCATTTCAATGTTCAATCCACCGATTCTTCGGTGTTCACATTAAAGAAATAAATTATCAATCATTAAATAATTGGTAAAATATAATTTTTGAAGCCCAGCTGAGATTATATTGAAATTTACATGAGTAACATATCAAAAATGCAAAAATATTCCTAATGAATAACCACATACTTATAATGATTCGAATATTCTCTATTGCATTATTTTTCAATTAATTTTAACAACTTAAACATTATCTTAATTACTTTTTCGGCTTATTTAGTCAAATTTATTACAAATCTTAAGTCACCACGGGAACGAAAACCCCAGGGATAAACTCGTAATATTAGTTTGTGTACTTGCGTAAGGGAATTTAATGATAGGATTTTGTGAGTGTAACAGAGGAAACGATTTCCTGATACGCTCACAACAAATACCTAAAAATCGAAGTGCATATCGCGTCCTATTAAATGTTTAGCAATTAAATTAAACTATACGAAGAAAAAAGACAGCTATATTTCATTCCAGTATGAATATTTGGCATATTAACGATTTTCTGATTCAATAAAATTGTTTCAATAAGTTCAAATTACTCAAATTTCATAATTCTCAAAAGAAATCTCTTTAAGTGGTACGTTTACTCAAATTAGTACGATGGAGAGTGGCACTGGTGATGGGGATATGGAAGGAATGCCAACGGTTAATTAGAATAGCAGTTGAAACCTTTGAGTTACTGCCGTCACGTTCATCGCGGAAAAACATTTCGTAAATTTTTGACATTTTCGTTTTATTTTATACAAATAGTTCAAGTGGCAAATAATTCTATGCTCTTAAGTATACAGTATAAAGCTCAGTCTTTTGATACTTGCATTGCCAAAAATTAGAATTTAGAACATACCAGCATGATAGTTTGATGCTAGATAGAAACGCGACTTTTTTCGTTAAAAATACAAAAAAAGTCTGCAAGACACGGATAGAGAACATTAAAGAGACTAAATATGAGCATGTCTCATCTTTAAGTTCACATTCGTTTCTGAATTGTATTCTTGCCCTCAATCATATATAACTAGATCCGTACATATACGTGTATTTTACAAGTCGCTTGTCTCATATCGAAGAGAGCTCACCAGTCATTCTTCTCCATTTAATATCCACAATATTCTCAACCATTTTACCTTTATTGCCTTCACACTGCATTAAAGGTGCCGTTGAAGATAGAGTTTTCTTCACCTGCCAAGACCTGTGGTCTTCAACGAATTGATGTCGCATCCATTCATTCATGTCCCGAGTTAATTAACCCAAGTCGTGTGACTCTACGGGAACGATAATCATTTGAGAAACTGCAAGGGGTATAAGGAAAAGAACTGCTTCGTTGGCACTGTGGCTCATGAATCCAATATAATTTATGGCTTAATATTTGGTGGGTGTTCCACGATGACCTATACGCTCACGTTTCAAACCCAGACCTAAGGTTGAAGACAGTGTGTGTTTTGTTATATTCGTTCTAAACACAGACTTCCAAACGCACGAGACTTACGTCTACAGTATCACCAGTTAGTTAACCGTTCCTTCATCAATTTTAATACTTATTCCTGCAGTAAATTATTCAATACTTTTAAATGAATAAATGTAGAATACCATGCTATATTATACAAACAGAAATATTTATTCGTTCTGTTCTGCCCGTAACTTTGTCGCTCTTCCTATTGTTTCTGAGTAACAGTCCTTTTTTTATGTTCCCCTCAATGAACTTTCGTATTTCCAGTTCTGCTTGTGTTTCAAGCCACGCGACGAAACTGATATACCTCCCGAGCATGTTCATTTAATTTAAACTCAGTTTTTTTTCAATTTAATCTTTCGTTACATGGAGTTCCACGCTGCATCTAATGAATATTCAGTGTTTTATGATAATATTTTAATTTTGCTGATAATTTTTCCTGATTAGTGGGCACATTCCTGAAGACCATACCTTAAATTTCCGTCGCAATGAGCCATTTCTCTTTCTTTTTCCTCCTGCTTCTGACCATCGCCATTTATTGCTCTCCTCTTCATCCGTTTTTTCCTTTTCTGAACATTTAATTTCCTTGAGCTACTAATTCACCCTCCATCTCCTATTTAGGACCTTTGCCTCATCTCCACATTCAGCTTCATCTCCTTCCACTCTCTCTCTCGAGCATCCTTCGTCTTATTTCCTCTCTCTCTATTTCCTTCCTCCATCCACTTGCATTTATTTCTATTTACGGTACCTCTTATAAACTTTGCTCCTCTTTCTCTCCATCCATTCCTCTGTCTCTTGCTCCCTCCTACTTCCTGCATTTCCTGCTACAGTCTCTCCCCTCTATGATTCTTAATTCTCCCCCACGACTGCCCAGCGCGTTCCTCTCCGTTTTCCATCATTGAAATACCCCCAGGATAAAAAAATGTCAACGTAAATCATTCTTAAGAATTCATTTCTAACTGGTTCCTTAAGCTTCGATATATAAAATCACTAAATACACTCATTAAAGTCAACTTTGATAAGCGATAATATCCTCGACCAAATTTTGTGCTAAGTAGTAACAATAATAAATTTCTCCTGAAAGTCAGCTGATTCATCAAGATACATTATCACTCAATGGCATTTCATCGATATATTGGGAGACAAAAATACATAAATTAGTTTATTAATGTTTGTGTTAATCTAATTAATGATTCATAGTTTATTTCTTAACAAAAGGAATGGCCATTAAGTATAACACCCCATGTCCATTTTCTTGTCATTAAACGCGCATGCAAAAAAAATACACTTTAACATCGATTCTTTCGCAAAATTACGAACGGTGAATGAAAAAAGAAATGAATGAAAGAAATGAGACAGTGGTAGGTAAACGCGACGAAGCTGAAGAGATTTAATGGGATTGAAGAGGAATGGAGAGCTGCAGAAAACCTATGCATCCATGGATTTGCAACCATCAAGGATGATGACGGTGAGTGATTCCTGTGGATGGATTCACGATTGAAATAAAAAGTGTTCAACGCGATACCTTGATACAGATGGATCGATGTTCCTTTAAAACAAGAGACAACTTGTTTACGTAGTTAATGCCCCGAGGTAGTCGAGGAAAGATGAAGGTAAAGGTTTTCTGATCAGATTAAAGAGGATAGAATCTATGAATCCACAGCGTTTTAATTACTTTTAACCAAGTTTTCAAAGTTGGTTCATATGGATTAGCATGTGCCTGGATTTTTTCTTATTTCTTAATCTCCTGACTAATCAGTTGATGCTGTGGATTTATCTTACTTACTGGAGGAATCAGAAAGTCAGTGTGATAGGTAAGGAATGAGAATCAATGTACAAAACACAGTTTATGCGGTTTTCGAGAAAGAGTAAGACTAAATTAAATATAAAAAGAGGAGTTCATAAACTAGATCAGATGGAATTTTTTAATCTCCTCTCCTTATCTACCTATCTTGGAAGTGTTTTGGACCAAGATGGTTAAAGTAGTAAAGACACTGGAGGAAGTATTTCATTAGGCAAAGAAGCTTTGACATGGAACTGGGAATTGATGATTAGGACATAGAGAAAGGATGTTAAGAAAACACTCGCTACAACTTTTGCATTCAGTGTGGTTTGTAAGACGCGAAAATAATATCTTTAAGAATAGATTATAAGCATAGAAGAAGATTTTCAAATGTGATTGTGTAGAAAGATGGAAAAAGTAAAATGGACGGAAAATGAAACAATGGAAGAAGAAGTTCCAGGCATAGTGAGTAAGGAGAGAGGATTGTTGGAAGAAATTCAAAGGAATCAGGAACGATGATGCAAAGCATTTTGACTGGTGATAGGAAGTACATATATATGATGGAAAAAATAGTAAAGCAAACTGGACTTGGGTTGAAAAAATAGATATGTCCATGAAGGAAGTGTGCCGAATTGGAGAAGGGTTTATTGAAGCGTTGCATTTCTATATCAATCGAGAAACTTATTAAACGATAGAATATCAATAAAAAAACAAATAGTATCGAATCTGGTTAGTACGGTATTTCGGTAATAAACACCTCTATCACTCAAATTTTACCAGTCTGAAACTAAAGGTATTCCAAGCTAAACTCCTAAACCAATGCCTAATTACGCGAAAAGCCGACATCCTCAAACTGGCCTTTTTGCCCACATTGATCCAAAAATATTTAAGCATTTCTGACAGATACAAGGCCGTGGGTTCTACTCGGACCCTTTCCCGTCCGGGTAAAATTCCCCAATTACCCACGACTTCCCAGTTGCTCAGAACAAAACCCAAGGACGAAGACGGAAACGAAGCTGAGTTGTCTTTACGATACCACATGCGTTTACGTTTGAGCTTACCCCCCTTAAAACTCCCAGGTAACCCGAACTCCGACCACCTCAGATCCTCAATCCGACCACGTCGTTCTTTTTTTAACAAACCTCGCAAAGCGACCATTTGACGCCCCATATTAGTCCGCTCCCTCCCGTCTCCATTCCCTTAACCCTGTAAACTCCTCCTGCCACTCGTTTCGCCCCCGTTGTCACTTCCCTCAGCCTCGCATTTTTTTCTCAAGAGTGAGATCGATCCCGCATCCAGACTCCTCCTCGCCTTTCCAGTTCTCGCGTCAGCGAGGGAGAGGGAAACACGAAGGGAGAGAAGAGAGCTCACAATCCGACGTGAAATTATAGGGATCCGCGAAATATCCCGGCGGCAGTGCTCTTTGCCTTGCAATTGGATCGACCTGCGCGTCATAATCCTCGCGGAATATTTTTTTTTCCTCGAGCACGACTTTGGGACTGCTTTCATTATTAGTTACGGCTCATTGTTGATGACTTTAGCGCCAGACTGTACCCATTCGGGAGCATACGGTCTTCCGCTTTCGACAATTATAGAGAGCGGGAACACACTTCTGCCTGTGTTACAACATCACGGTTCTGGACCGGTCGATTTTCGTTGGAACTAAGCTCATGGAACGGAATCTCGTGCCACGCAGTGTATGCACACTGAAACGTTCCGATTTTCACGTGCATTCGTGAAGTAAAGAACGGATGATTTAAAACCTGCACTGAATCCTTCCGCAATTTTAACTCCACCTTTCAGCAAAGAAGCCACAGTTTTCACTCGATAAACAGCATCCAATCCCCCATATAAGCAATTCATCTGAGTGAACATTAACAGAATACGTTTTTCAGCCAAATTCTTTTACATCTACGATTCATTTAAGGGATCCAAGAAATTTATGTCCGGCAAGCCAATTCCGTATAGTGGAATCTGCAAAAATTGTTGTTTCCAAAAATATGTATTCTGACAATTAAGTGATGACAAATGCTCGCAGACTTAATGGATTCAAGTTTCACTTCATGAAAGTTTCATATGTATATGTTGCAATCACGGAAGTAACAAAGTAATTTTCCAGAAAAAGTGTGGAAAAGGGCATTTTTCCTTCCGATTTTATGGAAACGCTCATTGATTGCAGGAAATTTGCCCATAATGTTATTCCGGTGACATAGTGAATCAACTTCGCTTCTACCCTATCAGTAGTGAGTTACTAACGCCTAAACCCATTATTACGCATTACGACAAACAAGTGAGCATTGATTTCACGAATAGATAACAGAAGGAGATAATTTTTCCGAGTAGGAAAGACATTGACACTGTTTATCTGCCACCTGACCTATTCTTTTTTAAATTAAAGACACTAGCTGCACCCCATTACATTTGTTTAACGCAAATTCATGCCATTGCAAGTTCATTAATAATAACATGAATACATTTTGGGGAAAAAATATCTTACATTTTAGAAGTTATTTTTGCGTGAGTTCTGTATGGATTGAACTCTAACATCAGTAACTAAAAAGCCACGGTAGAAAAGTGTTCACACTGGAAGAGGTTTAGCAAAATAATTAATGCCCCTAAGGATTAGGCTGTTCCTAGAACTCTGAAAACATATAAATACCTTTGACATTTTAATCTCAGAGTAACTAAGCTAAATATTTTTACTGTGGAAATTAAGTCCTCAAGCAAATAATTTTTTAGCACTAAAACCGAATATCCTTCTGCTACATTTAAATCAAAAGGCAGAGTAAAAGATGACGCAAAAAAATTAACTTTGGCAAAACTGCTAAACGAAGACCGCTATTCCTGACCTACTTTTAGAAATTCAACTCCAATTTTGGCTGAGTCTTCAGCTCTTGAGAAAGGAGAAATTCGAAAAAAAAAGTCTCGCTACAACCGGATATGAGACTTTTTCACATTTAAATAATTAAGAAAAAATATCCGACAGCCTTTGGGCAGACACTTCACAGCTCGCAGGAGTCTCCAGCACCAAGCAATTTCAAAACAAAGAACTCTGGTGACCTGGCGAAAAACGTGAGCCAAAAATAAAATAACAGAGGAAACAAGACGAAAAAATATATTCCCGGCATAAAATGGTGAAGTTAAATACTTAACAATGAACACGAAGTACGGGAATGAGGAAACGCGCTTTTATTTTTGTATTGAGCGCGAGAGATAAGCATCCCCAAACTTCCCTCTCAGGTATTTCCCCACTAAACATATAATATACTTATTATTCCCCACTAAACTTATAATAAATATTTATATTTATATATTTTATTGTAAATAATATATTGTAATTGACAATCGTTACGGATATTCTACCAATCGAAGGTAGTTTTTCGATGATCTATATCAAAAATTACATATTTCATATCACGTCTTCTTCCTCAATTGTATCCGATGTCCTTAAATTCTCCTTCCTTCCTACATTTTGTTGCACAAAAATGTATTCTCTCCTCCTCTTTCCTGCTTAATTTTTATTGTTACCCTCGGCATATTATTTGAGAAGTAAAGAAGCTCTTCACATCGCGCGAGAAATGCTGAGCTACACATTTGTATTGCTGCATTCGCAAACTCACTCTTAAGTCGCCGAGGCATCATCAAAAAAACTACGTAAACCTACCGTCGCCGATTCAAGTCTATTACAGGAATACCTGGTTATTTGGATAGCTACACTTGAGTATGTTTGCAAAATAATTCCATCCTTACATCAACGTCAGCGCGAGATGATATAAAATCATATCTTACTTGGCTGGTGACGCATTTTTATGAGAGTCCATCAAGAAAAATGCAGCTGGGCGTTTATGCCGGACCATAGCACGGTAAAGGCCAAAATTGGCCAAAAAAAAAGAGGAAACGGGGTGCAGATGAGGTCGGGAATGGAATTGTTGTACCCGGGCGTGAGAGACGAGGGATAGTCAACAGGAGAAATTGCTTACGTTTGCATTCAAGAACCGGCGTACGTACATACCGGCAGAGGTGTGAGTATCTGTGTGTGAACTCACGTACGTACTACGGTCCAATTACCGGATGTTTGAATCCCCATGAAGGGCCGCGTTACACTGCTGCCTGAAGGTCTTTGGTTCCGTACTAACTGACCTACACCCGCACGCATTAAATAGACCGAAAGGAAGAAGTAAAAAAATTAGGCGTAATATACGGCGGAAAGGAAGTGGGAGGAGGTCAAATAGGAAAAAAAGTAGGGCGAGAGATGAGTAAGTAAGTGGACTTGGAGCTGCATTTTAGGGTTTCTTGCCTGACTGGCTCTTTCAAGACCTTCGGACAGAAATGCAAAGGTCGGAAGGGAAGGGAGAAGAGGACAGGAGGTAAGACGAGGAGATCCGAGTTAGGGACGCCCATTAATACGAACAGCCCACCGCGGACTCACGCCACCGTTATCGCACCCACGGCGAGAAAAATAATACGCGCTGCGGGCGAAAACCCAATTTAACGTTCCCCGGCTTTCAGCGTACTCCCGGGCGGAAGATTCTCCGAGATAGGGAGGAACCGATTCCGTGAAGAGGGGTCGAAAAGAGGAGCCCCGGCTGGGAACCTTGTCCACAGAGTCGGGGATGATTTCCTCACCCCCTACTCCCTGTGCACCAGCGGGATATCGCAATGTACTGCCTGAGGTGCACATCTTATGCCCAATTTCCATTTCGATTCACGAAAGGATGAAAGATAAGAAAACTCATTTCTGATATAGAGTGTGCTATATTTTCAATCTGCGTTATCAATTGCATCGCGGTGAGGTGGATTAATGGAGACTATATCGAGCAATAAAGACCATATATATCGCGGACACCTGTATAAATATTTTGATGTAACCACACTGGTGATATTCATTCAGAGTTAAATGGTGATACACCTGACATATTAAGAGTTTTCCAATCAGTTTTTTTATGTATATAAGTATAACATGATGGAGCAGCTTAGCTAAGGAATACATATACGATAAAAACCAACTTGGTAAATCATAAAATATTAATACTTTCACACTGAAATAATATAATCGTGCTAATCTTCTGTGTGTTAACATAAAACATTAGTTTTTGGATTTTTTTATAGTTATGCATGATGCTAAATAGGGATTATAAAAATCTTTACCACGCGACCTCTGACTTGGGTAACCTCGTATTGTATTTACTCGATTTCGTCTTAAATGCGTGCATTATTCGGCACTCTTCTTTATTGTCTTATATTATACTTTGGTAATACATAACAGTAGCTTCTAACTTCGAAATTAAGCATAACTCTCTTAATGCGTCAGCAAATTTAAACAAAATTTAAAGAATAAATGTTTTTAATTGGACAAGTTTATTTCGGCCTTTTTCATGTGAAATAGGCTGGACATTTCGAAAGTAATTAAATGAATCAAGGTAAATAAATTTCTGTTAAAATAATGTTGAAATGTTTTAGTAGAATGCAATCTGAATGAAATCCGTTTTCTCATAATATACTTTTTCTTATGAATTTTATTCTTTATCGCAAATAAAAGTTCTACTGAAGGCCAAAATCCAGTCTACGTGGAAGGACGGATAGACTGTTGCGTTGAATCATCTAATACTACAATCGAAGAAAAAAGGTCAAAAAGTTGATTAATTATCACGAGAATGCCAAAAATTATTAAGTTAATTGCATAAAATTTAACAAATCTCATGGATAAATCAAGTGATTTCAAAAACTGCTCTGAGAGGACTACACAAATTTCACCCTAATGCGGAGGACATTAGTCATTAATCCTACATTCCCAAATAAATAAGCTAGCTGGTAAATTTACACCCTGATCTACTCTAACGTTGATGAATAGAAGTGGATTAGAAGGATTAACATGAGTTTTTTTGGAATTTCATGACTCAAGAAGCAGCTGTATTGGATTTATCTTCAACTATTCATTACAAAGAACAAGCCATCGGGGAATAATTACAGAAGAATGGATTCTCGATTTTTCTGTGTTCAGTCAAAACCAAACAAATCACAACATTCGAATGCACACTTTGGGATTGATTACATCTGTGAGTGACACCATTGCTCTGATTAGTTTCGCTAAGAAAAAAATAATATGAAAGTGAGACCCATTGATCATGCCTCAGAGGTGAGATGAACAAAGTAAAAAATCAAGAATATCCTAACTACGATTCGGCAGTTGTGATATAATTCAACTACTCGTGAATCTTAATGTACTGAATATTACTACCTCATAATCCTAAAAATCACGAGTAGAAAAATGTTGTTCTTTCCGTTATCATGAGAATATTAACACAATGAAAATTAGGTTTAAAGATGAACTCAATATTTTCATATGATATATCATGGTCAACTAAACAAAAAGGTAAGAATTTTTCGGAGTAATTTCAAAGAAGGCGTAACGAAAAACTAAAGCTAGTTTATCAAATTGCATCCTAATTTACTAGTGTCAAAACTAACCGATCGATTGTATAGTGAATATACCTGAGCAAAATGAAATAAAAATTTAATACCTGCTTGATAAAAGGTTTATTTTTTATTCTATCAAGGAAAAAGCATTATGATGATAAAATTATGAGAGTTTAACTTATCGGCAGGGATTAACGTGGAAAACTGTCAGAAATAATGTACAGAAGATGGATCACGGTTGCACTCATTAAAGCCATCTTTATCACACCAATACGCATCAGCGAAATGTGAAATCAATGAAAATATTAACATCCCTGATCCTTCACTACTTTTGATTTTCACCAACGATTTGAGGATCGTTCATCATGGGATAATATCGCTCTCTTTTAACTGCAAAGACGCGTTCGATGAAGCGGACGATTTCCACCTAGTTTCTTTCAGAACAAACGGCCAGATCTTTAAATTCTTCGAGTGGTGAGTCGAGAATGTTAAATTGCAACGGCCGCAAGAATTTTCCCTCCTCAGGAATCCTTCCACACGTACACTTTCTTCTGCTAACGACGCGTGCGAAACAGACGTCCTGATAGAGAGGCGGCTTGGTTAACGGGGTAGGGGAGGAAGAGGACGACGTCGCGTCTCGTCTAATTGAATGGCGGAAATTGCCTGTCGTATTCCATCAACATGAGACCAAGGCATACCCTCGTCGTTTCCCGAGCCCCCCGACCCCGAGTCCATCCTTACATCCAGCCGTCCTACCCCACCCCCTCCCTCTCCAGCCGTCACCACTCGTATCCATACCATCCCCTCTCTTATTGCAGAAGAGTTGCCACAGATGACGCCTTCCACGCCGCATCACCCACAAACGAATTTCACCCGTTTTTTCCTCAACGTGTAATCGTCTATAAACTCCCAGATCCCACTCATGCTCGCATCAGAATTCCCCCGCCTCTTCCACTCCGCTGCTACACTTCCATCCCACCAGATCCCCCTTCTTCCTCCCTCGATCATCCCCTCCGCATCATTCTCCACCCTGGGGTGACTGTAGCGCAAGCAGTTCCGCGCAGCGGAAACGGAATTAAACGAGCGAATTCTTTCGCGGCACGGATTTCCCGGCGGGTGGTCGAAGCGACTCTCACCGCTCCGCCGCCAGAGGACGGATCCTTGGACTGCGGAGAACGACATTCTCTTGTCTCATTCTACCCCTCTCTCTCAGTCTTTCTCTTCCTCCCTCTCTTCTCCCCATTCCTCAGCTAAGGGGTGCGATCGATCATTCTCTTATCTCTGAAGTGTAGGTCGAGGCGTAATAATTGCATTTCCTACCAGAAACCCCTCCCCACGGAACAGCATCCCGAACATTACCATTCCGGCGAATGCAAGGGGGCGGACGGGTGTGGGGTCCGATAAGCGCTTTAAAAAGAGGAAGAAGATTAAAAGTGTGTTCATCCTTGATCTACGAGCCTCTCTGGTTGTAGGAAGGATCTCTACGCAGAAATTAATCTTGAATTATTGATTGTTTTGGATTCCATTCCATTACTTGGGAAAATAAGCAATTTGAATAGATTAATGAATCATATTTCTAAATAAATATGACATTTAGAGGTCAAACTGAATTAAATAAATTACAGCCAAAAGAGCAACTGTGAATTAGAAGCACAGCATGGATTGTAACTCAATTTAAAACGTGGGTGCCTTCACTTATACCGAGTGCTTAAAATATGGTACAAACATGCATCAGTTTAATATTCAAACAGCTTTTAAGTCTCGATATCGTGTAAAGATTCATTACAGAGAATTAGTTCATACAAGATTGCTGCAATTTTTTTCTAGACATGAAGATATTTCACAGCATATAATTTTCACAAAAAGAGGAACATTAGTGTGCTTTCTCAATTCAAACACAAAATATAGAGAAAAATTCATTTTTAAAAATGTAATTAATTGTCTCATATTGCCTTTACATGAAGATATTAGAAAATAAACCATTAAAATTAATCAAGTAACCCTGTATTATCTCACTCTTCAAGATTAATTCAATATAACTTCAATAGCCGTCTGCCGCCTAACGGACAAGAGTGTTTGTTTTGATATTTTGATCACGGATCTTTACTATTACGTAAAGCGTGAGTAAGTAAACCAAAATCAGTATCATTATGAAAGTACCAAATGGATTCCTTCAATTTTAAGCAAAAAAAATAATGAAACCTTCGCATAAACCTTCGAATTAAGTACCAAAACTTCCAACGCACAGCAAACTATCAATACTATCAATCAGTAATTTAATCCTAATATTCGCTGAATGCAATCCTTATTCCATCTTTTCCAATACTAATTCCCTAATACAACCATATACGTACATTCGCTCTTACGTCCGATTCTATTTACTTAAATATTTTACGATACGTATATTTTCCATTGGCCTTCTTTACAGAGCCTTTACTTTCCACATATCCTCAGTATATCAACCGTTGAAACTTCAATTCCAATTCATGCAAAGTTAGACTAAAAAAAACCATAAACACAGTATTCAACCCGAAGGTAGGTTGGGTAAGTGATGGTAGGGTTGTTCACCCAATACTAAGCCCGACGGCGTGTGAAATTCACACATCAGGGTAGGGGAGGGATCAGGCAGTTCCTTTCCCTGTGCCGGTTATGGTTTCCGAGGAAGATTTGGTACCCGAAAAATCACATAGCTTGGGTGGAGCTACAGGTGCCCAGAGTGCCTTGCCCGGGAATTGAACCCGGAACCCTCCGGTCAGTAGTCCAAGGCTCTACCCTGGACTACCGCGACCCACCAAACACTAAAGTCTCAATTTTGTATCTGATTTAAATAGCTTGCTTATTTAAAACCATGAATATTTTATTATAAACACCAATAATTTATTGATCCACAAACAAATTCCACAGCAATGATCATACGTAATATGAGCAATACTGGACAAAAAGTCATGGCAATTGACCCTAACCCTCGCAAAGGAATGAAGGCATCTTTATATACTAGAAAAGGAGAAATGTGTCTTCAACTGGAATCTATAGCAATAGAATAAAACCACTACGTACGTTTTTACGTTTCTTTTAACATTTACATAGTGGTACTGCTCATTTATCATTGCTATCAGAAATTTTCTCAAAATTTCAACAAACACGAGTTTCCTTGATTGGAAGAAAACCAAAACATGAAGAAAAGATAGATCCCGAGTATTTTTTGGCGATGGGATGCTAAAGAATGCGATAGAGGGGAAAACTATAGGCAAGCGACGAAGGGGTAGAAAAATATGGGAATTTTGGACGGAATGAAGGCAGAACGGAGAAAAGAAGTATGTGGAAATGAAGGGTTTATTGTGAATATTGCGTTTCGTTTTGTTAGAAGAGCCATAGAAATGTATCGTTAGTCAGTTTGTGCCTTTTCAAAACCTACCCTAAATGGTAGAATACTTAAATAAGAGTACTAATACTCTAATCATCCACGTCAATATTTCAATCCGAATATTTATTGACAGCAGCTTTCCAACTCTTCACATTCTAATGATAACTCCCTTATGCCCTGATAAGTCTTTTGCCTAACATATTTCTTTAATTGTCCTCCCTGTGTAACCGTTGGCCTTTCTAGTAAGGCCTTCCCTGATATATTCTCTCCCTAAAAAATGCATTATTTTACACGCATAGGAAACATCGCACCCTTATTTCAGTTAAAATGACTTCAAACGAGCACCTCCATTTTTTTTCTCCTATTAATTCCCCAGCGGGACGTATTAACACAGTTTTCACACCAGGCAGTCGTTTGTCATGAAGGCTTTTACGAAACTAGGCACTTTCAACTCCGAAAAATATTCCCAAGGAGATTTCTTTGTTTCAAAGGGTTCCAAGAGTATCTTTGCCATCCGCTTCTTGTGACTATTGACGCTGGAAGTAGGTAAGAACCGCCGCCGCGCCCGTACGAAGAAGCCGATCCATGCGGGCTGGTCGGCATCCCGTCCACGCGCGTCAAAGTGTCCACCCGCAACAGCAGCCCTCTCCCCGCCCTCAAAGACGCGCCGGGGAAACTCAACAGCAGGGATGAAGAGACGGCCTTTCAGAAGCACAACGGGACTTTAGAAGCGAGACTTCCGCGGAAATCAAGCCTTTCGCTGAAATGTACACACGAGCAATGAAAGGCGAGAGCATCAAACAAAAACTTTGAGCGGTTTTCTTTTCAAATATTTGCCGATGAAATTTTGATCCCGAAGAATGAAAATTTTCTCAAACGGCGCGAAATAATACGTTAGTGATGCATTAGTACCAATTCAATGTTCAATCAACTTCCATTTTCAAATATTCTCCCAGAATGGAGGATATTAAAGACAAGCTGCTGATTAGATTAAAGAAAGGCTACTGTATATTTCAATATATGTTCTTCATACACACTCACTCACCAATGAAATATAATCCAAAAGGTAATCCAAAATCCAATAATAATATTATTATTATTAGGTAATCTACCGGTTAAGGTAGGTTTTTGGATGGACACAACTATCAAATAAATATTTTGTAACTCCAAACAAAACCCAATCCAGCAATTTAAACTACATCAGGTCCCTCTTCATCTCTGTGCACTTCTTTCCTCCCTTCATCCCGTCCAACATCCCTATCCTGTTCCTGCCCTTTCCTCGTTTACCTAACATTCTCCCCTCTATTACCTTCTTCAACATTTCACTACCGCTCAATATGCCTTTCATCCATTTTTCCTGCCTCCATAGGATTTCTCTCAACAAACCCCTCTCCTCACCCACCATCTCCAGTAGTTCCTCATTTGTTTTCCTTTCGGTCCATTTCACCTTCTCCATTCTTCTCCACACCCACATTTCAAAAGCCTCCAATCTACGTCTATCCTCCTGCTTCAGCGACCACGTTTCCGCGCCGTACATAGCTACGCTCCATATTAGAGTTTTTACGAGTCTTGTCTTAACATCCCTACTCAACGTCCCCGTCATCAACTCCCTCCTCCTTGAGAAAGCCTCCTTGCCTAGCGCAATTCTTCTCCTTACGTCCCTACCACTTTGACCGTATTGGTCCAAAACACTTCCGAGATATGTAAACTGTTCTACCTGCTCTATTTTTTCCCCGCCTATTTTAATATTTAGCTTAGCCTTTTTCTTTCTGGAAAATCGCATAACCTTTGTTTTATTAATATTGATTCTCATCCCATATTTATCGCACTGAACCTCCAATTCACTCAGCAATGCTTGCAACCCCTTGGCTGACTGAGCAACTAATGCTTGGTCATCAGCAAACCTAACCGATTTTACGAATTCCCCTCCGACTTTCATTCCTACCTCCAGTTCTTCCCATGCCTCTTTAATCATTTCCTCTACATATACGTTGAACAGTACCGGTGACAATGGGCAACCCTGCCTTACACCTCTTATGTTTTTTAAAAACCAAATATGTGTGAAATCACAATTTTTTGGTAGTTTCTCATCGCACGAGGCACCAAACACTACGCTACACTTAATAATTTACCATTTGTGAAGAAATTAAGCTCACCTCATTTGCATGGCCACAAATATCGATGATAATCCATCTACATCATATAGTTAAGTAAAAACACTGAATTAACACATTGGAACCAAAATTTAGCCCAATTCACGATCTTAGTTTGACTATATCGATAAAAGAGGCATACTAAAGAGAAATTATATACCTTTTACTTACAGCCCTTAAACATTGTCAAATAAAATGTTATGGTATCAGAGAGGAATTTTTCACTAAATAAAGAATACAATAAATGATTAATCAAATATTATCTAAGCGAATAATATGTTGAATGATTAAGTCTTCTTCAATAAAACTATAACCGTAAATTGGCATACAAACGAAATGAACTTACATTTTAATGATTATAAACGGTACATAATACATTGAAATTGAACTATGAATAATTTAAAGAACATCAACCAAATCACTGTCTGGTTGACATTGATATCTGTTCAAATACAATAACAGAATTTTAAATATACTGCCTATCTGAAATGTAGGGATAAGTCTTATCGTATTTTTCTTGGTTATTATACAATGACTCCTATTGCAATTTCCATTTCTGCCTCATTCGCATTTTGAAAGTTTTCTTAAGCCATTAAGATAACTGATGCATTATTATATCTTGTGGGCGTGTTGGAAAATCGTTACCTCTCAAGTAATATAATTACAACGGAAAATATCCCATAGGCTACATTTAATAATAACGCTTCGTGACTCAGATAAACGAAAATATAATTAATTAGGTCATATTAATAAGGTACTCAATTTAGATGTTGTATTGATAAAATTTTACGAATTCAATTACTAACAACTACGAGGTTTACTCGAGAGAGATGTATTGTAAAAAGGAAATATAACGCACATGCTTGACCTGACGTCAATATTAATATTTTTAACGTATTGCATAGCAACAATGATCATGCATTATCATAACATGTTTCAACTGACTTTATAAACCCAAGTGGTTTCATAGTAAACCTTCATTTCAGAGAAAGAACTTTCATGTGGTAATTTGTTTATGTTTTCTCGTGAAAATAAATGTCAACATTGTGATTAACAGCAGAATACTTTCATGTAATCGGTAAAAACCTAGATATTTTATTCAAAATTAGGCCACTTGCTTATTTATTCAACACATATAATAATAAATAACCTTTGATTGAATGTTAAATCAGTAACTCACACTGCCAAAGGCCATTCTTCTGCAGTAATTAAGATGACACGACTATCGAAATAAAAATGTTAGATGGAGTGATAATGAAGATGAACGCTTGCGTAAAAAATGCTTAAAAATGCAATAAAATCAAATGATAAATTAAATTGACGGCGATCAATCGACAAATGATGATTTCATCGCTAATGATAAAAAAAATACTTCGATTACATTTACCTTCAAACTACTGAGAAAAGGCTCAATGAATAACCTTATACTATAACATGAGAATTTCACAGCCTTAATTTAAGTTTTTTTCCACTCTCAATCAGCGCTAGCATTAATTTCTATACACTCATAAGTGAAAACCTTTTCATTACTTTAAGAAAATAAAGGCAAATATTTGAGTACTTACAAATTTTATTGATATTAAAAGATGAATTATGAATTCTCTGTAGTTAAGAAGGGCACATACCTGAAAGTAGGAAAAGAGAAAAAAATTATGTACCAACTATATTTAGAGTTTAATTCATGACAAAAATGTTAACCTTGCAATTGATCGAAAAAGATCTACTTATTAAAACCAGGATTACTGCAGAGTGAGATAGTAAAAAGTAAGAGGTCATCTGGTCAATTACAACTCTAAGAAGACCGAAATAATTATTTGGTAGGAGAAAAGTTGATACATTTTTCACCCTGGTTTCCAAATATAGAGCCGTTTCCAGGGTGTTTTATAGATAGTTTTTCATTTGAACAGTCGAATAGCTTAGAGGATCGTCCGGTGGCTATCATTCGAAATAATCATAAAGCTGATAAAATCTTGGAAGACGAAACTGTTGATTATTTTTCACCATCATACCAACATTAAGGTCAGGAATACTATCTATAAGAGTACCTCATAAATATAGCATTAAACAAGCTGGGGAAACCACCACACATTAAATAAAACTTTACTGTATGAAATGGGTGGAGATAGGAAGCAATCCATATCGTTTCCTCAACGTGAAGCCAAGTGGAGCCGTCAAAAAAAAATAAACAAGCACGGGACGACCATAAACTAATCCGAAGGAAGACTTTATAGCGACGAAAGCAACAATGAAAACTTCTCGCGCGGCAATTTCGCGCGACATTATTTTTTATTATTATTCTGTAAGGGCAAGGGAAGGAGATAGCCGTTAACGACCCCATCTACGGGGAGAAAAATAAATTTTAAAAAAATTTTATCCCGGAAACGCCCAATTTAAAAACGTTTCGGAACGCGCGAAACTGATAAAGGAGCAATTTTACCCCGACCCCCCACGAACCCTCACAGTAACTTTCCCAAGACGGGAGACGCTGTTGCAATTTTTGTTCGTTTTATCGCCATCACTTCCATTCTTTTCCCCTCCCTCTCGCTTTCCCCTCGGCCCTCGTAACGTCCGCGGGAGATGGAAAGGCGGAAAAGAGCCGTCCCTCACCTCCCGTGCACCCTCCCCCCCCCACTCGGCCGAGCTCTCTCTCTTCTAATTCCGCTGGGACGCGGATTCCTGGAAACGCCACTCCCATCACACCCTCACCCAACTCCCCTTCCCTCACCTAATGAGACGCCGGAAGTAAAGACGGGCGATGCACAAGGTCACAGTCGTTTAAGCACAAACTCCGTTACGTCGGTATTCTGAATTAAAAACGTCGCACTCTAGGAAAGTGACGCGGTCGACAGGCTAAGTGGGAGGAAACGGGATGGAAAGGCGTGGGATCATAATCCCGTTCGAGTGAACTGATTTAAAAACAAAATAATAGAGCTAACCCGATTGTGCAAGTAAATCGACCTCGTCAACAGCAATTCCACATCGGAGGAACCTCAAACTGTAGGAAATCCGATTGGGTTGCTCAAAGACGCTATGTTATAAACATGGCAATACTTATTAGAAAAATTGCCTAAACGACATCCTATTTAAGAGATAAAATAAGAAGTAAATGCTTACATGCAAATTTATACGTTAAAACACAAAGAAATTGCTATTGCTCTTTGGAAACATGCTGAATTAGAGGAAATGAAATATGCAAATACATATTGGGAACAATCAGGGATGCAACGTTTCAAAAACATAGTCCTTAAAATTACCCCATTAATGCCTTCCATAAATGGGAATCAGAGAACCTCAACGAAAAGGTTACGGAAACGCAAATCCAAACTTATAACATGTTTTGCAGAAACAAATCACACACACCTATAGGAACGAATTACTATATAGCAAACAAACATGGTACTTTTATCACATAATTAATTCAAAAAACTCATCCTTTATCAGACACTCAATTAATTCACAAAATCCTAAGAAGTGGGGATACTTTTCAATGCCAATTTTATGACAAAATGTACAAAAATTCCAAATAAAATAATGAACAACTTCAAGAGCATTCTTGCGCGGTATAAAGTTACTTAAGATAGTCTGCATACCAGTATAGTTATTAATTGTCTGCAATGCATTTCTGGAATTTAATAAAATAGCTCAAATACCTACAATGAAATTATTTTTTAGCAAAATTACCTTGAACTTAATTGAAGTTGATCTCACAATACATAAAATAATGCCCTTATGAAAAACCTTAGTCTAACGGGCAAGGTACGAATGTGGGTTCTTCTTTTCATTTTCACGTGATTAACCCTAAGAGTTAAAACACAAGGATAAAAGTAATCGAAGGCCCCAAATCAGGATTTTTATTAGGATCTTCTAGATCCTAGTGGTTAAATTTTTGGAAAGTAAAATTCATGATGTGAAATGTATGGGGTCTGCCATGTAACAAAAAACTCCTAGAGTTGTTCATCTCCTGCCTTAGAATTTTAGGCTGAAGTTTGTAGCTTGCATCATTCTTCACATGAGCTATTCGAGGGCCTTTTCTTCGTAAAACCTTATTATTGACCCATAAATCACAGAAAGAAACTTTGACCATCACCTTTCCCGATATTGGTTGATTTAATTACTTTGGATCGGCGACTGCGGGCGTATTCCTTCAAGCGATGATTCTGACTTGAATTTTGTAGATCTAGCAAGTTTCCGCCCAAAAAAATTAACGGCCATCGTGACCATATCAGTTCAATGACCACACGCCACAGTAATCAATCCGAACGCCGGTTTTGATAGCAGGCGGTAGATCTCACTCCAACTAAGTGCCATGGCGTGTGAAATTCACATATTCGTGGCAGGAAGGCTATTTCCTCCCTCTATGTCACCAGCGGTTTACCAGGAAGGTCTGATATCCAGGAAATTGAACCGCTATTTCAAGTGAAGTTGTCCATTAGTAAAGGATATGTACCTGAGTGCCCCCGGTCAGCAGCCGATCGTTCTATCGACTAATGTTTAAGAGCTTTTGCAAATGCCTAAATTATTACTCTAGTTCACTTCGGTAATTTTCGGGGACTCCTTTGGATACAAGATTATAGAAATCTTAACTACTATGGGTGTTTTAAACGTAAAACTCGAGGTCTACTTTGCACATTATCATGCCATTCATTTCAAAACCTTTTAAAATTTAATACATAATAGGAGACTGTTATAAAAAACGGCAATAAGGGATCCCATTTTTCCATAGGTGTGCAAGTGAAACCACAGTTAAAAAATAACTGATTCACGTAATTGCGAATAATTCTTGACTAACCCTCACAAGACCTAATTCTCAATATTAATCACAATGATGATGCTGAAGATAAATCGATTGATGCGTTTTTACGCACTAAATTATCATAAATTCTATGGAACACAATACGTACTTGAGAATGAATCATGAAAATGTTCAAATTTTCAGAAAAAAACTTCAATCATGGATAAAATACTACGAAACTGGAAGCTGAATGATGAAGGGTACACAGAAGTCGAAGAATGGTAAACTGAAATTAAAAGTTCTGAATTCGATGATATTCGACTTAACTTCATAGAACTTCATGATCCACTGTGAAAAATGAAACTTTGTAAATTCCACTGATTTTATTTTAATTTTTTTTAAACTGGTAGTTTAAAAAAAATTAGTGGAACTTACAATTATTTATGCTTTTACAATTCAAAGTTTATATTTAATGAAACACCTCAAAATTAGCCCCAGAGTGTAAACTGTAATCCAGAGCTATTAAACAAAAGGTCAATCATTTAAACACTACATCACTTCGCGTTTCCTTTCGCAAATTAATGCAAAACGACCAGTGAAAGAGATCGCTCTCCCCCATTCCAGAGCAGACCCTTATATGTGGAGCAGAGAAGGATGCCTGAGCAACATGACGTCGACGTTCGAGGAAGAGTATACTCTTTTAGCCCCTTGAAGTCGGCGACGGCAATCGGTGTATGTAAGAGAGGCGTCGCGTCTAGCTTTTTAACGTTCCGAAGGGAAACATATGAAAAAAATGAAAAGCGGAGTGCAACGTCGTCAACAAACTGCAAGAGAGCTAAAGGGCACGAAGGCGGAGTGAAAATAAAAAAATTACGCCATGGGAAACACAGACGCGCAGGGGGAGGGGGGGATCAAGGGCATCCTCTGGAATCGAATCAATTACTCGTGCTTGTTCGGAGTAAACTTTCTGAGAGGCCGTAAATACGGAGAATGACCCATAATTCCCGGCAGACGGTTAAAAGGGCGACGGTGATGACATTCAGGGAGAGGGGGGGACTGCGGAGGAGGAGGGATGGAGATAAGTCGAGCTTTCCGAGCGTCACAAGAAGCGGCACAAGGTTGATATAACTGCTGTGACGGAGAAAGGAACGTCATGAGTGAAGATGGCAAATACGAAAGCCGGCAGATGAGGGAATCCATAAAGAAAACAGACCAGAATTAAGGCCAGCTCGACAGGCGAAACACGAAAAAAATAAATATATTAAAAAGAGTTTTTAAATCGAGCATTCTTCTTAGGGGAGTTGTAGGAGATGTAAACGTTAGACAAGTGAAGCAGAGGAAGGAAAAAGAAAGTTATCATGGAAAGAATGAATGGAGATAGACTATGTGCGGTATCGAATAACAGTTAAATGCAGGGTCAGGTTGTCTTAGAAAGCAAACAGAATTCTACAATTGTTCATCAAGGTTCAAGTTTTTTAAACACGGAAAATGACCCAAGTTATTTAAATTAAATTTTATCACAAAAACTTTTAGTACTACCAATTAAAATTCAATGTTCAATAAAACAGGTATAATATACTAATTGAATCAAGTTTCTATTTCAATGACCAAAAGTCGATGTTTGAAAAAACAAAAAGCTTTGTGTAGTTAGTTTTATTTACAAATCCGAAAATATAGGTCTAAAAAGAAGTAATTAAAATAGTCACTAACGATTTTCAAAGTTATCAAGTCTAAAAAAGCATTTCGAGCAACAAAATTTTCAGCCCCACGAATTAACGCTAACACTGCGTTGGAATGAATGATCATGACGTTGCAAAGTAGCTTGCCAAAACCGTACTATTCGTATGTCCGAATCAGCGAGTCTAGTGGAGTTGTTTTTGCTGATATAGAAGTGTCTCAAAATGCGATGAAATTATAAATAATGTTTAGCTCTACCCTAAGCTTTCAAAGCAATCATAAACCATGAAAACGTACGTATTTCTCTCCGATCGTAAAGCCGGAATAGTCAGTTGAAATGGCTTTAAGCTAAGCGTCGTGAAAATCCAGAGTATTTTTCATTGACGATTTACTATTTACAATACGGTTTGAATGTATTATATTATTAAATAATCATATTTTCAATTTTATAATTCTAATAACATCAATTACAAGCCATAGGGCTGCGAAAATGCAAACTAAGAAAACAACAGGAAGGAAAAGATATAGTTACTTGAATAGCTATTGAAATATGATAATTTTGCACGTCCCATTCCTCGAGAATTTTTTCAACGGTGTGTTGCAAATATTCACTAGATTCAAATGAAGTTCAGTCTCACCCTACGGAATTATACAGAAAAAGGCAAGCGACAGAAAATAAAAAAATAGTTAATGCGGGAAAGGATGTTAAAAAACAAAACGTAATACATGAATAGTACAATTAGTCCTTAGGTAAAAATTTGGTACACGTACCTATTATCACTACAAGGTAATACAACGGTTAAGACTGGTTTTGGATGGACAGAACTACCAAATAGATATTTTGTAACTCCTAATAAAACACAATCCAGCAACCTACTCTACATCAGGTCCCTCTTCATCTCTGTGTACTTCCTTCCTCCCTCCATCCCGTCCAACATCCCTGTCTCTTTCCTACCCTTTCCTTGTTTGTCAACATTCTCCCTTCTATTGTAATCTTCAACATCCCACTGCCGATCAATACGCCCTTTATCCATTTTTCTTGCCTCCTTAGGAATTGTTCCAACAAACCCCTCTCCTTGCCCGCCATCCCTAGTACTTCCTCATTTGTTTTCCGTTCGGTCCATTCCACCTTCTCCAATCTACTCCTCACCCATATTTCAAAAGCCTCCAATCTACGTCCACGATTCCCGCTTCGGTGACCACGTTTCCGCTCCGTACATAGCTACGCTCCATATCAAAGTTTTTACGAGTCTTTTCTTAACATTTTTGCTCAGCGTCTTTGTCATCAACTCACTCCTCCTGATGAAAGTATCTTTTCCCGTGAAATTCTTCTCCTTACGTCCCTACTACTTAGACTATGTTGGTCCGAAACACTTTCGAGGTACGTAAACTGTTTCCCTTACTGTAATTTTTTCCCTCCTATTTTAATGTTTGGCTTTGCTAAATAAAACAGTTTCTGGCGTAACTTGGTGGAAAATCTTCATACGGACTTTTAATAATTATTATTATAATCAAACCACTTTACTTTTTTGTGGTTATCAAACCACTTTTTTTAAGTTTATGTGGAAAAGTAAAGTTGTTTGATTATTAAAAGTCAGTTTAGCTTTGCATTTGTCTTTCTGGAAAATCGCATAACCTTTGTTTTATTAATATTGATTCTTATCGCATATGTTTTGCACTAAAGTTCCAATTCAAGCAGAAATGCCTGCAACCTCTTGGCTGACTGAGCAACTAATGCTTGGTCAGTCCAGTTCCAGGAATGGGAACGCCGCTGGAACAAGTGTATCGACTCACAAGGGTCCTATTTTGAGGAATGTTAGCTTAAGATATGTAAAAGTGTAATATTTTTTTTCCTGAGCTCAGTACACTTATTTTCCGGACGAACCCTGTATACGTTGAACAGCACCGGTGGCAATGGACAACCCTGCCTTACACCTCTTCCTAACACTGCCCATCCGGACTCTCCGTTCCCCACTCGCACCTGAGTAGTCTCAGACTGCTCAGGTGCGAGTGAGTACTGAGACTGCTGTGCTGATGAATTAAAACATTATTCCATTTTAGAGTACGTTTATAATTCTCGTCGCTAGAACTTGATGTCTTCTTGTATTATATCAGCAAAAATACGAGAAAATAACGACTTGGTGAATAGAAAAAATCATGAATTGAGCGACTTCTGACTTTCATAGGACCTCTACGTCTTATGCAGAAATCAAAATGTTCAATTCCTATCCTGCCGAAGGTTTAATACACCTTAATACAGCCCATTCAAGAGTTACATTGATGTGATACTGATCGAAATGTTGACGGTAAAACAAAGAAAACATGCCCTGAAGAACTCCCTCCGTAAGATTTTAATTTCCTATTTTCAACCAGAATTTTAGCAGCTAAATAAGCATAAACATTTTGAGTACATAGATTGCCTAGTCCTCCCAAATGTTAAGATCTTTTCCTTTATGTAAATTTGGGGTAAACATAAACAACGTACAAACTGAATTTATCATTCAAATTTGTGAGTTAACCACAAGAAGTACACGAATATAAACCTTTTTTTTCCACATTACCAATTTTCCATGTTTACAAAATCAAATTATTTGAAAAGGTATTCTGCCAACATGCTTAAGCATTGTACATATTGCTGCAACGTAATGAACATATATTTATTATTTTTATCATTTTTTTCTTGAATGACTTCATCTCGGTAGCATTGTATCTCACGATTTATTTTAAAACTTTGATACTTTAACTACACCGACTTCAGAGACATCATATGAAACGCTCATTTCTTGGCCATAGTTGAATGCTTTTGGATATGCACATTTGTTTTCCTTTTTCATCCAGAAAATGCACGTATATACACCCAATAAATAAGGTCGACGTACCGTCGGACCGTATTACCGACGTAATCGACGTACCGTATTCAATGATCTTACTACCGTGTCTTGTTCCGATTATTTTTCAAGACGGCCGGCCGTTTTTACGAGCCATAAATTTTAACAACTTCCGTTTCACTAATTGAAATTAATTGATTTTAACTCCATTTTCAGTACAACCACTCTATGAAGTCATCATGTAAACTCAACCAACCTTTTATGGCGAACTTCCATTTGAACTGTTAATATACCTAAAAGTTCAAAATCTAATCTCCGGTAATGTACTATGTGAAAACAAATTTTAAATAAACATGTGACGACATCGATATGTTAAGTTTAAGGTTCCAGTCTTCATTTCGCGAAAATTGCATGCATCCATAATATAGGCAGGAACAAAGTACTTTTCCTTACGTCGTACCAAACATAATCAGTAGGAAGGTTTATTGTTCCATTTTATGTCATGGATTAGGATATATATTTTCCGAGCACGATTCGAATTCAAATTCATTTATAATATTTATTGAGCAAGACTTATTTCTTGCTTGTTGAATGGAATTTTCAAGCGTCAAATATTTATTAGCACACAAATTCTTCAGTTATCACGATTTTAAGAGGATTATAATCCCTTATGTATTAAAATAAATTAAATAAAGACAAATAAAGCTTCAAAGATCCAAAACCAGTTAGTTGTGCCAGTGGGTGAATTTTGGCCTTGAAGATTACCTCGTTAAAATTGCCCATTAATATATAAGGTCATTTAAAATCAATTTTCTACGGTAATTTACCACAATAAATATTGCATAAGCCTCATTTTATTCCATTAACCTGTTCTGGCATTTTTCTATCAATTGAAACTTGTGCTTTAAGAAAAGGTATAATTTAGCTTTAATGATTTGAAATATAAAAAATGTGACTAAATATCTTAAATTGTGAATAAGGACGAGCAACGATGTTTATAATTGGAGCGGAAAGACTAAAAACAGGTTGTAAATCACGATTTAACAACATTTTTGTGAGTTATTTGACGCGAATGCACAGTTTTATGCCGCACAAAGCTTTCACAAAGGCTTCCATGTCATTATTCTTAAACTACCCTCCCCACGTAAGGCACGCTACTTCATGCCACCTCTTTTAATTATTTGCGGAAAAGTGGCATGCGGGTGTGCGAGAATACGGACTCTCAAAGGACGCAGAGACGAAACCAGGCGAATTCACAAAACACAGTGTCTACAAGGGGGGTGTGGAAGGAGAGATAAAGATGGCCATAATATAAGGAAGGGAAAGAGGGTAAACGGGGACCGCCTCAATACGCCGGACCGTAAAAGAAGGGATGCGGGCTTAGAGTTCTCGGAAAAGCGAGCGGATGGCCGGAAACTCACCATTCAAAAGAGCGTTGAGATCGCCAGTAGAGGGAAGTGAATATCCTTCGTGATGGCGCATTGATCGTCAATTTGGAGCGCAATTCCCGCGAGACGATGTTGGGCAGGAAGGAATCGGGTTTGCGCGCGTTTAGTTCGAGGTATAATGAAAACAAGCGCTTAAGCGACGAATTCTCTTTTTCCAATCCCGCGAAATGTGCCATCCCCCCAACCGCACCCGTGAGACGCGAGGTGATTCCAAATTTAGTTTTATAACTTCTCAGATATTACCTTAAAATGACGTTGAACGTCGAAACCCGGGTCGTCTCGTAATAAATGTTTAGTGGAATCACAAAGTTACTATTTTTTTCATTTCTGACATATTAAAAAATATGTTTTGAAAAGTATATTAAAATTTTATATTCTAATATATTTTCTCTATTTTATTCTTTTATATTGACGACGAATAACTAGATATTTTAAATAATAAATAACGTGTGATGTGAATTACCTAGGCCATAACCTCTATATTCAAATATTAGTCTTAGGGCAGGGGTGGCAAACCTATGGCACGCGTGCCCAAAGTGACACTGGGACCAATTATATTGGCATGCAGAGCGCAACGGGCAATTCCACAGTAGGTTTAGATTACAGGGTTCAAATAGGAACTATAACTGATCTGACCAAGTGCTAGATGAGAGATAAAGAAAAGCGTCAGTTAGTGACCTCTGTCATCGGAACAATCCCTTTGAATTTGAGTTGTCATTTTCATTTCATTCATTAACATTTTCTGCGCCTTTTACTTGGTTTCCTTTAGCATTAAAGTACGGTAAGTATTCTCATATGCCACACATGTGACAGCATATCATCCGCAAAAGTAAGAATATCCCCATCGCTTCGATACCACTATTGGAGTGCTCTCTTTCTTTGTTTGAAATTCGTTGTATTTACAAACAACGTGTGAATTCTCTCCGGGAATAATTGAGATATTTTTCTCCGAACTCGAGGAGAACCAACAATATCATTTGTAAATGTTATTTCTATTCATCTATCCAAATGAGCAATTTTACATCCCAAGAAGTTCTAATGAATAGGAATTTTCGACTAATAGAGAATGTCTATGATATTTGATTCACATAATTACCTTTGTAATAGGCTCTAATAAAACATTTTAACTTCCAAACAAATAATAGTGAATCCCATTTAAAACTGATTTCAATATAAAAAACATCCTATGCCTCTCATAGACACAAAATTACTCGATGTCTCTATCTCACTCAATGGGTTAGACACGCGAGTATACTCTGATTCCAAAAAGTTTGGCATTCACTCGCCAAAAGGCTAGCTATTCCAACTTTAGGGCATTTATACCAATCATTTCAAGGCCGTAATTACACGCTACCATCTAATATTAAGAAATTATGTCTTCAGTGCTCTTTCCTTTGGCTTTTTTTTAATGTAGAAAACTGCTTTAGCAATGAGAAATGATACAAAAATATATCCTGCGTTAACCTGAATACCAAATAAGCTGAGTCTCATGCCAAGCTGTGATAGCTTCCAGCGTATGCCCTGGCGCAGCCAAGCATTAGGAAACGATAAACAAGCGCCTGGACAGCCTACTGCCCCCAATTGCACGGCTGCTTATGCAGACACGACGACATTACTGCAACGCGGGAATGCATAGATTCAAGGATTCCTTAGAAGAATGTCACATATGATATTATTAAATCATTAAGGCGACTCTGTAAGAGCTTGCTGCGGTTTTGACCAAATAAACAGGTGATATTTATGAATGAAAATTAGTGCACATCTAAAGAGATCATTAAAAACTACAAACATGTAAAGTTATAATATAGCATGAGAAACATGCGTTCCCTGAACAGGATGTCGTGGTAGCCTGACAAACAATATTTGGTCGTAATTTCTTTCACTGAAAACATTTCTATTCTCATACTTGAGCCCATACTAAGGAATGAGAGCGTATAAAGGATGTAATTAATATACAGTCCCATTAAGGAGGTATGTCTTCCATTATAAATTCAACGCCCTTTGCAGGGGTCCGCTGAATTTATATGGGGGGTTGGAGGGTGAGACATTTTACGGGTTAGTGTTGAGTGTTCAAAAATTACAATTAGTTTAATTACCCCATATATCCTCCCATAATACAGCGCAGGCTAAATAAACAGATCATGATACCAGGTGGAAGAAATTGCATTACATAACAAAGCGATCATGACACTACCGTGACTCAAACCCGTAGACTTCCTACTACCGATCAGACTAGCCGTGTGAAGCAATGCAGACATTTTGATAGATTTTCTTTCTAAAAATTCACCGATGTACATCTCAAAAAGACAATATAACATTAAATTTAAGGTCATAAATAAATAAATTTAATAAATACAATTACGAAATTGAAGTGAGCTTTTAATTTAAGTCCTTCACATAATTGATATCACCGCATACATGTAACAACAGAGATTTAATAAACATTCTGATAAAAATTCGCTTAACAGTGTCCGAGAAGAGAAAACAATAAGCCTTTTAACAAGTTTTTGGAGCCATACAAACTTTTATTATCAATATTAAACACTAATCGTTGATATGAATGAATTGTACGGTAAAATACATGGGAAATAGAGAGGTATCTGCACAGTGGCCCTGAATATATTTTAAATAGTAGACGACATAAAATTGCCCTTAAATAGAACTAACGTAGATAAAAGTTTCAGTAAAATTAACAGAAAAAATTATGTTCACATCCAAAGAGTAAAAGACAGGTGGATGAAAATTATTCAGTTTGGCGATGGGGTATTGAAGATTGTGAAAAAAAGAAAGAGTAAGCAAGCGAGGAACATGTCGGAATAGGATAGTCATGTTAAACTGTACTAACGGAGAAAGTAAGTATTATAGCATTGGAGACGAGTATATTGCAGTATAGCGTGTCAAATTGTGTTTAGTTAGGAAAGGCAAAGAAATGCACCGATGCAGAGCCTGTGTCCATCCAAAACCTACCAACAACGGTAAACTACTTCATAACTAAACATCCGCTAGTTTTGAACCTTTGGTCAAAAACCGAGAGACTTTCACGTGTTTAATGCCATTGGCTCAAATTGAAAGCGAAGTGGTTTAAACAAGCATTTATACATCATATGTCCCATAAATTCGAATGAATAGATGTTTTTTGTTGCATTTTGATGGGCAAATACAAGATGATACGATGTTCTTGGAAGTTTGAGGAAAGGTCATTATTGGGTTACGTTTGCCCCTAGAGACGAGCTTGACGAAGGAAAAGGTGTATATATATACTAAGCCGCCTGAGGAGAACACATAGGACAGGAAAATATGATATGACGTAAAAGAGTTTTTGGACCACTGAGAAATGGCAAAGATAGATCGGAACTGATGATAATGGATTTGAAGGAAATAATTTTATAATTACAAGGTATCAACCATTTACTCTTTTGCAATCATGTAGCTTAATAGTGTTACTAATATTTTTGTTCAATATTTATTGCTTTTGACAAAATCTTGAAAGATTAATATGGGTAATCAATAAATTTTATTGTTAGTTTTGCAATTCAAACTTTTTCAATCCAAGATCAAAAGCATCTATATCTTCTTCAAATAACCGTCAGTCCTACGCGTCCGCAACTATTGTCACCAGACGCTTGGACCCCACTGATGAGCCCCAGTTTTCTTAACCTTATTTAATAATACTCCTTCATGCATTACATTGAACAATTTTCTAATAGGTCGTGATAATAGATCAAAAAACTTCAAATTTTCACAAATAGCTTTACACTAAGCTATGTTTTAGATCACTTATGCAATTACCTTTTTAATGGCACAAGTTGTCGAAAGCGCTTACGTTCGAGTTGAAAATACGAGTATAGTCTCTACATTTACAATGTTGTTTGTTCTATTGTCAAGTTAAACTGTAATGGGCCATCAAATTTCTAATTTTAAATTTTGATTATCCGTTGTACGGCGTCAGAAAAATGTATCCAATTTTCGTAAGGATAATATGAAATAATTTGAGAAAGCCTCCTTGCGCTAGGCAAGGAGGCTTTCTCAAAGAGGAGGGAGTTGATGACGGGGACGTTGAGTAGGGATGTTAAGACAAGACTCGTAAAAACTCTGATATGGAGCGTAGCTATGTACGGCGCGGAAACGTGGTCGCTGAAGCAGGAGGATAGACGTAGATTGGAGGCTTTTGAAATGTGGGTATGGAGAAGAATGGAGAAGGTGAAATGGACCGAAAGGAAAACAAATGAGGAAGTACTAGAAATGGTGGGGGAGGAGAGGGGTTTGTTGAGAGAAATCCTATGGAGGCAGGAAAAATGGATGAAAGGCGTATTGAGCGGTAGTGGAATGTTGAAGAGGGTAATAGAGGGGAGAATGTTAGGCAAGCGTGGTAAGGGTAGGAACAGGATAGGGATGTTGGACGGGATGAAGGGAGGAAAGAAGTACACCGAGATGAAGAGGGACCTGATATAGATTAGTTTGCTAGGTGGGGAGTCTACCTTAACCGGTAGATTACCTAATAATAATTGACATAACGTACTTAGTTGTCTGCTTAATAGGTTTATTCATTGCGAGTTTTAAAGTCTTAGTGTCATACTCAGGTAGACTCCATCCGACACCCCAACTGCAACCCAGCAACCCCATCCTCAAGAGCACCACTTCGGCGAAATACACTCCCAACTCTACTCCCCCCACGCATAACCCTCTTAATTACAACGGCCTTTGGGATGGGTAACCCAGCCCCTACCGTGGCCCCATGACGTGACCTTCCCCCTCCATCCTGCCTCCTCTTTAACCTCGACTTGGTCCTCTCCTACCTCAAGGCTTTTGAATACTTGGGAACTCTAGAAATTTCACTCTCTTGCACCTTTCGAGGACTCCAAAAGATAATAAGGGTAAGTTATGAGCCGCTCTTTTATTTTCTTATGACCATCTCCAACAAGCATAATAATGCCAAAAAACACATAATTACGCCCCAATATAATACCGTACTGAAATAGATATTCGATGAGTGTATTATTACAGACAGCAAAAAATCTATCGATTCCATTTGTGTACAAAAGTTCACTCCCCACCTCTTTAAACTAAATTTTAACTAAGTTACTAAAACTCTGTTATTCGTTTAATATTAGGCTGATTTTTCGACGCACAAATTAAGAGTGTTCCATACTTTTTTTTCAATGTATTCACTAAACATACACCCATTTTTTTCTTTTACATTGTTTTACTATAAAAAAACGTCACCTTGTCAAAAATTAGATAAGAGCATGCATACATATTTCAATTGGTGTGAAAATAGAAAGAAATACGATCGGATGCGAACCAATGAATATCTGGTGTCCAAATAATGGTGTGACCAGCTATAGAAGTTGACGAGATGTCACGGAATTCACTTAAGAACTATAAAAATATCACATCTTATGAGATAATGCCGAAGATAATTGTTAAATTTACAACTAATTTTTAAAAATATGACGGCGGGATATTCTACTGAATGCAGCATGGGGCTAGTGACTTTTAGAGTCATGTTTTCAAATCGCAGAGGGTCCATCACAAACGATTCAAGTGACATCCAATCGATGGGATTTCTTCATCTATCTACGTCTACACAATAGCCCGCTAGCCGCCGCAAGGGCGTGTGGTGGGGAGTGTTAGGTCACCATCCGTAAACTTGAATAAAACCAAATGCAAAACCAAAGTTTTGTTTGTTCATGCACTCGACAAACTTTAATCACAAGAAAGAAAGTACGAACATGCAACAACATTTAGTTAGAGAAATTACACACATTTATTCAAATATAATTCTAGCTCCACTACATTTTTAATTGTATTTAGGTCGTTAGCTAATAATACTCTTAATATATAATATAGAATAATATCTTCATGACTGGATAGTTCTCTATACGAGACACACAATATCTACACGCCACTAAGAATAACTGCTACCACCACACACAAAAATTTACTAGCCGCAAACAAAACAATATGTACGTTAACACTATACTACACTTCACTAAATCAGAAACCACTAAGTAGCAAGTAGGCAGATAGACTCAAGTAGCGTCAAACCGATTCTCTGGAGCGAGATTCAAACACCTCCTTCCTCGTCAAGAGACCGAGAGAGAGAGAGAGTAATTTTTTGTTAGTCAGAATATTGATAGAGATCGAATGGTGGATCTAGAAAAGTAACGCCAGCATTACCGTTCATTTGTAAAATTTACAAGAGAGCTTTGGATACGCTTTATCTTCATCTTACCGCCGGTTTGTAACGCATCATAAACTAAAAATGTTTCCGACCGGTATACCGGTTTCCGTCCTGCTTCAAAAGTCACCTCATAAATGTATGTCCACTAGGAGTAGTCATACAAATGTAATCAGGGACGACATCCTTTGCTTCGGACACACTGGATCGGCCATCCCCCGACAAGTATGTGACACTCGATATGCCCGAGAAGGGTCATCGTGTCATCTATGCTTTAAGCCACGGGCGCGAAGCAAAAAACACAACCTCGGAAAGGTGACGACGTGGTGAGTGTAAACGTGGGCTAATGCAAGGAGAGGGCTCGTTAACCCACTCAAATATTAAGGGTAGTGTCTCGGATGCCGCTTTGTGAAAATATTTTATTTACACATTAACAAGGGGATAATTAAAATGAATGTTCACAATCATTTAAATAAGCCGACCGTGGTTCTAGAACAGTAATTCAAAGACAAGAAAATTCCATACACTGGAATTTTACAGTGGCACAACGTGAAAAAAGTTGTTAAAATTAAATTGTGTCATCCTGAAATTATAATTGAAACCGTACAAATACGATCCAAATTATTAGAATTAAATAATAATGAACTCGTACGTAAGAGTAATGAAATGAGAATCCAAAGGATGTTAAAGTAAATACTCAGCCACAGCTCCAAATGCAACTAATAACATTCAAAATACTTGGACTTAATCCTACAGCTTTCCACGCCTAGAAAAATGTTGGGTAAGAGACAAAATGTTACCTCATTATTTGTGTATTGATATGATATTACAATAAAAGAGCTTTAAAACATATTTTTAATAAAAGAGCTTTAAAATAGAGTTAATAAAGCTGTTATATAATATCAAGGTTCTCGCAAGCACTGCAGTACTCTGGATACAGCTCTGGTTTGACAAACACTTAACTCCCTAAAAGCTTTCTCTGTCGTTGATATTTTTTCAACTTGACATATCAAGCTTATTGCGACATATGTACTCTCTCAGCAAGTTTTCATGGAGAAAATGAAAGGAAATATTTCTTCCCATTAAAAAATAAATAAGCAAAGAGCAGTTAATTTCTATAAGTGAATTATGTCATGGGCCATGGTATATATTCTGGGCTTTAAAGATGCTGTTATGATTTTAAAAGCGTAGTCATGGTACACATACACGTAGTACTGAAATAAAAGATATGGTGAGGTAAAATAATATTTAATATTTTGATCTGCCATTTTCGTCCAACTCAAGTTGCGAAAAACTTTTTTATTCCCATTACATTTTAAATAGACGAGTTTTTATAAAAAAATGCCGCATACATTTATGGCATACTAGAGCCAAATTTATTTTTATTTATTCGTCAGAGGATTCATTCTACGGTCCATTGAGGCCCATTACATCATATAAAATCAATTCTGGCCCCATCTTGAATTAAGAGGAGTTTTTGCTTTCCTTCTTCCTTTGAGAACAGCCTAATGAGCTCCGTATCTTTGGAGAAAAAACACAAAAAAATCGGACGGCGTCATCGAGGTCACCTACAAAAAAATGTACTTTCGGGTCTCTCCGTGAATAGCCTTTTTCCACCGATTCAATACTTACTGCACTCCGTGATACGCGGAGGAGGAAAATTGAGAGAGAGAGAAAGAGAATATAGAAGCACGTGTGCGGTGCCTAGTTGAAAGAGGGTTGAGGGTCGTTCGGAGAAGGGAACTAAGAGTAGGATGGAAGGAGAGAGGAGGGTACATAGGAGAGAGAGAGAGGGGGGAAGCCGTCCGGCACTCCTGTGAGCGTGTGTGTGCTAACCGCTGGGCTGTAACATACAAGAACCGGTCGTCGGACGAGAAGGGAGCGGGTGAGGGTGACGAGGTTGCTTTAGGCTCCAGGAAGAGGGACCGGAGAGACCAAAAAGGAAGGAAGCGTCCGTGAAACGGGGAGAGGAGGGTTTAGGGGGGAACGTGATCCAGTGCCGTTGGATTTCGGGTTTAACCGAGCGAAAGGGGAGGCGTCCAGGGTAATACCCAGGAGTAGTGAAGAGGGAGATGAAGGGACAATTAGAATGGTTTATCCCTCCTACCCTTAAACACACAACCTCGATTTACATTTTTTTTATTTCTTCCTTATCCACATGCGCATTATTTCGAGGGTCGAAACGTGTTTACAGAAGATCTTTGCGAAGAAAATAAATATTAAAAATACGGTTTTTCAAATAAACGACATTTGCAAGAAGTATGTGTCCTGTATTAACTTTGAAAACAAAGCTTAAAACATGTGCAGTAAACCACTTGACAGTAAGGAGCACCTTGAATAATATGAGGATAATAATGATATGAGTCAATGAACCATTTACAAAAGGAAGGACGTAATGACATGCAGCGATTAAAGACTATAAAATGACCATTAAAGTTTTTATTTTAAATCTAGCTATGCACTCTTCACAATAAACAGTTCAGAAGGTTAAGTCTCTGAGTATGGTACGTAGTGAATAGTTTTGAAGCGGAGGATGTTCAGTTATAAATAGATGAGAGTTCATATTTTAGCTGAAGAGGGTGTTGGATGGATTTCATTAAGAAAAGAGGTTTGTGCAGTAATCACAAATGAGAATGAGAAAGTTAGAAAGTCTATTTTCTAAAACAATGTTTGCAGAATTGTATGAGTTTGTAGCGAAGATCATCAACTCATGAAGACTACAATTTTGTGTGCTAACATTCAGTGGCGATGTATATCGAACCTTTACGGTGCATATTACCTATAAACCTCGGAGTGGAACAATTCGTACAATTATTGATTTCCAAAGTTCGTGAATACAAGAAGAATATCGAAAAATAAATGTGCGTGTGTATATATATATATATATTTCTTTATATTTTATAAAGTTTCTCTCACGAATGAAAGAACAACTACGATTTTGAGGGATATTACTCAGAACCCAGAACAGTAACTGAGCCGGTGATTGAAATGATTTAGTCCCGAATGTGTTCACCTCACACACCAAGGAAACGACGCATTCCGCAGGATTTATTATTGATATTACGATCCTTGCTCGAAAGTTACGAGAACTAAATTCCACAGCATAGAGATCGAATGACAGATGATACGTTGAAATATAAACTACTAGTCACTTCTCTGAAAGTGTCACCTAACTAGTACCTACTCTATCCCGTTAATGCCTAAAATTTCACAACTCATTGGCAGTGGTATAAATAAACTTAGCCATCAACCATGTGAATAATCACCAATTCTAATGGTCCAAAATTCCAGAACTTTGAAAAGAATGCTTAATTAACTTAAAATTTTCACCTAATAGTTAGATTAAAGATATTATTTAATCAAACAATTACAAATACTACAACGAAAACGTGGATAAATAGTAATTAAAAAAATGATTCGTACTTTGCAAAAGATTATTCGCCTAAATTATGCATTTCACAAAGAATGTATAAAATAAAAAGTTATTTTCCATCTATAGATATCCGTGGTTCCCAAAAATCCAAAGCAGATGCTAACAAGTTTATCAATGGGAAAGAACTACGAGTATTCTGATCAATAGCATAACAGATAAAATATCAATTGGGAATAAAATCATACGAGGTCACACCTCAGAGTTAAAATACACATTTCCATTTGCATTGAATTGAAATTGGAATTTTCCCGAAACAATCATTTGTCATCCTAGTTTGAAGAATTATTATTAGCTACGTGTATATGTATTCTTCAAGTTTTAAATTCTTTATGGAAATCCACAAAATAACCTTGTAATAAATTCTTGTAAAATATACTCAAGGTAAGGTATTACGCATCCATATCTGTTAGTATTAAGCTGTATAAGATCAAGGAATCCAACAATTTTTTACTTGATGTTCAAGCAGAAATGAAGGCTTTTGGGAATACTGGGATCCTTTCTTTCAACTGTAGCGGAGGCCAACGATAACTGAGACATTCTCTCATTTTTTTTAGACTGACCGCGTCAAATACTTCTTTAACCTACTCACTTTTTAATCTATTCAGATAATTTTTGCTTCCTAACAACAAGCGACTTGGTGGCAAATGTTGGAGAAAATGGAAACAAAACATATTGTGAAAGAAAATGTTACTTCTGAGAAGGATTGTGGAAATGCCATTTTTCTACCGCGACATTAGTTTTCCAAATTACGAGACGACTTCAAGTTTCAGATTCTCCAGATTTATTTCTGAAATATTACTAAAAATAGAAAGTTGAACCTCCTGTTACTTCTCAACACATCTTCTCCATGTCCTGTACACGCAGATACATTCTACTACGTCCACGCCATGATTTCCTGGACGTCAAGAAGGATTCTTTAGGTCTCATTTGCCCACAGGAAAAACCCGCAGCCTCGCGGCCGGGTATAATGGTGTTCGTGCTAAACGAAATTCAACTGCCTTTGAACTGTCGCACCCACGAACGCACATTTTTCTTTTCAATACCACTAATACCGTACTTTATACCATATTAATGATGAATTTCGATGGGGTCGAAGTGGATAAAATGGATTTGTCAAGTTATTCTTGCACACAAAAAGACACTATTTTAACCAATGAAAACGCCTGTCCCTCAAACGGAAATGATACAAAAAATGTTCGTTTCACGATACTGGTATTTATGAAAAGTGTCCGCGTAAATTTCATTTTAACCACATTTAACTATCTATACCACCCCGAAAAAATACGGAGACCTTAGAACTTGAACATACCTCGTAAATAAATTTATAAGAAATATTTGCTTTTATGTTATTTTTCCTATGTCCTATGCATTAGAATTACATTTATGACGTTATTTTCCATGCAACGAAACAAACACAAGTTGATTTTTTGTTTTAGAACCATTTTCGAGTTTAAAATATCAGGCGCATTATTTCCACGTTGAAAATAAATTCGCAGTTTAATAAAATATTAATTGTGGTAAGCCTAACTGCCAATGACCAGAGCCTCCGAGGCTAGAAAGCCTGAAATTATAAACAATTTTAACAAAACTAATTCCTCTACACAGTGCGTTACATAATCGAAGTTTAAATTATTGTGCCATCGAATTACAAATTAAATAACGAAGAGCTTACCTAATATCCTTGACTTTTTTCATGACTTTTAATTGCAGTTTTCTGATTCTTGGATTTTCATCCAAGATAGCATTGGAAATCACGAATCGAGAGGAATATAAAATACAATCAGGACGTATTTGCCTGTTTTGTAGATTACGAAAAAGCATTTCATAGAGTGAATTGGGAAAAATTAATGCGTGTATTGCAGAACATAGGAATGGATTGGACGGACAGGAGACTGATCCGCAACCTGTACATGTCTCAGACTGCTCAGGTGCGAGTGGGGAACGGAGAGTCCGGATGGGCAATGTTAGGAAGAGGTGTAAGGCAGGGTTGTCCATTGTCACCGGTGCTGTTCAACGTATATGTGGAGGAAATGATTAAAGAGGCATGGGAAGAACTGGAGGTAGGTGTGAAAGTCGGAGGGGAATTCGTAAAATCGGTTAGGTTTGCTGATGACCAAGCATTAGTTGCTCAGTCAGCCAAGGAGTTGCAAGCATTGTTGAGTGAATTGGAGGTTCAGTGCGATAAATATGGGATGAGAATCAATATTAATAAAACAAAAGTTATGCGATTTTCCAGAAAGAAAAAGGCTAAGCTAAATATTAAAATAGGCGGGGAAAAAATAGAGCAGGTAGGACAGTTTACATATCTCGGAAGTGTTTTGGACCAATACGGTCAAAGTGGTAGGGACGTAAGGAGAAGAATTACGCTAGGCAAGGAGGCTTTCTCAAGGAGGAGGGAGTTGATGACGGGGACGTTGAGTAGGGTTGTTAAGATAAGACTCGTAAAAACTCTGATATGGAGCGTAGCTATGTACGGCGCGGAAACGTGGTCACTGAAGCAGGAGGATAGGCGTAGATTGGAGGCTTTTGAAATGTGGGTGTGGAGAAGAATGGAGAAGGTGAAATGGACCGAAAGGAAAACAAATGAGGAAGTACCAGAGATGGTGGGTGAGGAGAGGGGTTTGTTGGGAGAAATCTCATGGAGGCAGAGAAAATGGATGAAAGGTGTATTGAGCGGCAGTGGAATGTTGAAGAAGGTAATAGAGGGAGAATGTTGGGTAAGCGAGGAAAGGGCAGGAACAGGATAGGGATGTTGGACGGGATGAAGGGAGGAAAGAAGTACACAGAGATGAAGAGGGACCTGATGTAGTTTAGGTTGCTGGATTTGGTTTTGTTTGGAGTTACAACATGTTTATTTGATAGTTGTGTCCATCTACGTCTATCCTCCTGTTTCAGCGACCACGTTTCCGCGCCGTACGCTCCAGCTACTCTCCAGAGGACGAATAGTTAAAGTTTTTAAAGGACTTCCTGGAAGCATAAAATCAAAACTCCTAAGCTTTGTCGGATATTAAAATTGTATTGATGTCCAATGACAAATCTGAAACAGTTCGACAAAGATTTTGATAAATTATTTATCATATTCAACAAAAAGATTAGGGGGTCGCGGTAGTCCAGGGGTAGAGAGTTGGACTACTGACCGGTTGGTCACCCGGGTTCGATTCTCGGGCAAGCTCTCTGGGCACCCTCAGCTCCACCCTGTGTGATTTTTTAGAGTGCCAGGTATTCCTGAGAAACCATAACCGGCACAGGAAAAAGAACCTCCACCCCCCTCCCCCCCGCCCTGATGTGTAAATTTCACACGCCGCCGGGTTTAGTACGGACCATCTCTTCTTCCTCTACTACTCTACAAGTCTACCATCACCTATCAAACCGACCAACGGGTTGTTTACTGCATTTAATGGTTCTTTTTTATCAGTAAGTATACTAATAATGTTTTACAAATGACTATTCCCAAGTAAGTTACCTAGAAGAGTAAACAATACATTTCAGTTTAATTACTCGCTTGTTGACACCTTTAATGTTTGTTTTTCGTTTTAAAAGTTATTTGAAATAAAGCACACCCTTTGGAGGAGAAATGTTTGGCTTTCCATTCCAAAAGGGAATCTGTGTGTACAGAGTGAGTTGTCAAAACATTTTCACTCAATTGTTTAAACTTGAAAATTGTTTATTTATACTGAACTCTCTTTTCATGAGTATGTCAAATAGCTACTTTTCCGATAAATATCCGGTGGCGTCCAAGCCTATGCCCGTAGTAAAACTTGTATATGTCTGGCGGTTTAAATTTTGAATAACTGGGCTGTCATTATTATTGGGCTGTCATTATTATCACAGCCAAGCAGGATTTAAATTACTGGAGTTTTAGAAAAGAGTCCAATAATAATTCTTATTTTTGGCATAGAAGAGAAAGTTAATGTTTACATTAGATACAGGTTGAGGTATTTTTTTACATTTTAGAGGTTTACCTAACTCCGCAAGTACACAATGAAACAACACATTCTTTTTTTAACCGGTCATCCAGCACTTCAATAAGTTCACGCGTTGGCCTTTCTCCTCCACCATTCATTCCATGTGCTCTCACATTTTTTTCTTTTTGTTGTCTTTTGTATTTGAAACATTGGAAATTTTTTTAAAAATAAATATTGTGGAATTTAAAATAAAAAACGCTATTTCAACCCAATCGATATCAATCGAATGGGCTCCGAGAGCTTAGAGTGAGGGACGTAGGGTAGTTCAAGTGAGCATTTACCTTGCCCGTATTGCTCTGTTCTGCAGTCCTCTAAAGAACCAAAAAAAGTCACAGCAACAGCTGATTACTAATATATTTTCCTTGCTATACATTCTTTGCATCATTCAAAAATTTAATTTTGTTTTATGCAAAGAAATAACCGGATTGGAAAAAGTTAAAATTGTTTTATACACTTTTGATGATAGAAAACAAATTGTTATTAAGTGAAGGCATTTCTATCCAAAGACGACTGACGCTATTTTTAATTCAAAGTATTCCCGAAACATAAAATAATTATCTCTTAAGATTTTTGTCGCGTTTCAGTTTTTTCAAAAGGTAATCTATTTAGCTAATTTCATTCAGTTTACTCGTTAACGCATTGGGGAGAAATAAGATGAGGTGAAATATTAAGTTATATGTTAAATATTAATTAACATTTATTTTTAAAAGAACTATATTTTCTGTAAGAGACTTGCCAAATATTTTGTAAAAAAATAACACAGTATTTTTGCGTGACTCCATTAAGGAAGGAGGGTATGCATAAGGAGAACGAAAATTAAAAAAAATTCTCGTACCACATCTTCAATAAGAATGGGTGGATTTAGAATTATAAAAGGTCATTTCCATCACGATAATCAGATCAATTGCCTATATTCGAATCAAAAGTATACAAATAATTAAATCGTTTTGCTGCAACCTCCCCTGAATTGAACCTGACTTGAATAGACGTCGAACATACACAACACACCCTGCGCAGAAGAAACTAATGAGCATTGGGACTCATTATTTTGGTTGGGCATGAAGATTAACGCGCAAGACTAAAACTAAAGGTAGGAACAATAAGTAAAAATTATATGCAGCCGACGTTGATGTAACATATTTACATCTAAATGGGAGACCACAACGAGAAGAGAAATACCTGTAAAGGGCTAAAAAGAGTCCTTCCATCCGCACGATCAGTCGCACCTAAATCATAATAAATCATGGCATACAGAAATTTGAACCACCCGGATATAAAATATTACAGTAAACTAATAACCACATATTACAATAAAGGCTGATGACCTAGTATACACTGGCACACGCCATAGCGATTGTTAGCAGGATAAGATGAAGATGTACAATTGAAAAAGCGATTTGAACATTCTGTAATTGTTCATGGAATTCGCATTAGTTTTAAAAATATTCCACAATTAAGAAATTAATTTCACCTAATTCTGCAAATGGAAACCCCCGTCATCTTAGTGAGGAAAAATTTACAAAACTTATTTACTTGTTCTCCCCGATCTTAAAATTGGCTTTGTCATCTCATAGAATATGTATGATCATTAAAATTAGACGAAAATCAACCAAAAATGGACACAAAATTCCTGAGAACGCAAAGGAAAGAATAAAGTAACCAATGAGTGAATCAATCACAGCAATATTCAGCGAGGTTTTTTAAATAGAATATTAATGCTTAACAATATTGGATTAATATTTTATCAATCACATGTAAAACAATCATCACTTTTGGGTCATAACGATGAAAAGTGAGATAATGCACTCTTATTACTCAAGTAAATTAGTGATTTCGTCGGTAATTTCTGGTTTTACCGGGCGACTAAAGCAAATTTAAAATATTTCCATTTTTCCATTTATCTCTCCATCACTCCAGCCCCAATAACTCTAATTACATTCCAATACCACTTTTCAGTGAATTAATTGAATTTAACCCACAATTATCTTCTCCAAGCTCAACACAGTACCCAGACAAATGATTTATTAAAAGAAAAATATTTTTTATCTCCGATGCTGATAATTCCCACTCTACAATAATTATACTTTCGAACTCCACTTAGTGGAATTATTTCATGGTTGCGATGGAATGAACATCTCTGCGTTCTCACGTAAGCAATAATAATTGATAGTTGAGAAAAATTAAGGACATTTTTATAATTACAATGGCTTATATTAAATCGCATGGTATCGTAAATTGGTTTTCTACTAATTGCTGTGCTAATATCATCTGTGCATTCGGGCATTATATTTTAAAAGTTAAGAAAGCCATCTCTAAATTCCCTTTGCGTCGAAACACAAAGTCTAAAATTTCACTGACCATAAATAATCATGATATTTTCAATGCACGTTATCTCGAAACTTATTTTAAAGAAATAGAAATTCGGTTATATAGTTTAATTATAATTCTTTTTACGCGAGAAAGAAGTTCGAACAAGGAGGATATCAGCCTGTCTTTTCACAATTCGTTGGATTCTCGTTCTTATCAATATAAATCACTTCTCAGTCCATTGGAAAATATAAAAAAATTATTTTCTCTCATAGCAGGAAATCATTATTGTATATGATGGCTTATGTATTATATATTTTGTATTATATGCATATATATACGTAAATAATGTAATATATGTCAATTACAAATACTATATAATTTGTTGGGTCAATAAATATCATCCAGTGATTCATGCCACGATTGAATAATTCAATCCCAAAATAGACATTTGTTCCCATTAAAAAAAGGACGATAAATATTAGAAAAAAATTAAATCACAACATATAAACCAATACATTGAGAGCAGTTTTAAGGTAACATGCTTCTGCGGAAGTTTTCATTTCTCAGACGGGGGGAGCGCAGAAATTTTTGAGGACTAAATTAAGTTCGGAAATATTTTTTTAGTCCCCTTCTCCTTCAAATCTAATTTCGACTTTTGGGAAGAAAAGAAGTACGGTTAGAAGAGAGCGGGAAGTAAGGGGGACCCACGGGGGTGAAACGTAAAAATGAATAGGAAGAGTCAGAAAGAGGACAGAGGGAGGATATACGTAGAGGGATGAGAGGCCAAGGGAGAGAAGAGGGAGGCATAGAGATGGGCAAGACGGAAGGGAGGAGGGGGGGGGGAAGGCCGCCGGGCGCGTAGGGGGTTTAGTGGGGTGGAAGAACACCCTGTGTGCCCTGTGGATATGTACCCGGATATACGGACGTCCCATAACTTCGCCTCCCGTCCGAAGGGGCCGCTGTCGCTTAAGGGTTGAGAGATTTCGGAACTGGAAATAGACCGGCATTGCCGAGAACACGAAGCCTTTAACAACTCGGGAACCACGGATCCTGCACTTTCGATTACAAGGATCTTTCAAACAGGAGTTTTGTTCTCTGCGTCGTCATCCCTTGTCCCGAAACTATGTCGACATTATACATTCACGAGAATTCACGGATTTTCACGAAGTTGGAAAAGAGAATATTCAAGTGAGGTTTTGAAGCAACACTTGTTTCAGATCCAGTTTTTGTGACCTACTTGGTTCATCTACGACTACGCAGTTCCCCGAGCGCAGCCAAAGGAGCGGTAGGAGATTGTTGGACATCCGCCGATAAGGAAACAGAATGATAAATCTCAATTGGGGAAGTATGAGAAGAAACAAAATTGGTTCGACAGAAATGAATAATATGAGTTTTTCAAACCGTCACTCAGCATAACAGTTTGAAAATTAAATCCTTTCATTGCGAATTAGTAGGGAATCAAAACCAATTAAGCCCTTAATCCCATCCACGTTAACCAAAATAAATATTCTCATTTAGTTGAAGGAATTAGCTGCTTCGATCTTTGAATGTCTATTGACCTTACATTTCTCAATTCCACAAAGTTTATTCTCACTTATTATAACGCCCTTAATTATACTTCATCTTGTATAAATAGGGCTTCCGATACCATCTTTATAGTCATCTTAAAACAAATCTTCTACGTATTCTTAAGCATATTTGATCTCTCTCTGAGCACTTCGTCCCTCGTTTAGGAAAGTAGAAGACTCCTTCCTAGGGCATGCATAAGTTCTATCTGACAGTTTAAGAACATTTTCATTGTTACCTACCTTCAAAACTCCCAAAAAAACTTAAACAAATACTTTCAGACTTGAAAAATTTGTTAGATTATTTCGTTATAACAGCATTCCCAGGAGCTATGAAGAATGAAATGTTCATTTTTTCCATTAGGCATGGATTCATATATGCACAAATAATGCATAATAAAAATGTATGATAGTTAATAAAGTGGAGTATTTCAGCTAAAATTAACTTACTAGTTCAATAATACCTATAAAATGATATCTTTAGTAAAGTAGGCGAACATTCCTTCCTAGCGTCATCATTTCACGTCCTTTACATAATGATAATTTAGTAGCCGATGGATTGGTTAGATTCTTATTGAAATCATTTGAACTCGAATATGATTGTGTATACTTCTTACACAAAAATCCCAACAACACATTTTCTAAACAGAAAAAATCCGCAAATAGGTTAACTGAGAGTAGCTCTCGCTCAATTCTACTATGGACTATGAAATCAAATAACATGTCATAAAATAGTCGATGGAATTTTCCACGGTTATATAACAGTTGATCTATCCAAGGTCGCGAGAGTGTTAGTAGGGAAATTAATTCACGAAATATTAATTGTACTCAATTGCAAATTATGAAATTCAAAAAGATTACTATCATATTTGTGAGATATTCTCTGTCTTTCAGGGTATTGAAATCATAATTTTGAATAGGAAAAATGGCTGTATGTATCCGTTTGAATGTGTTTCATATTTTTGCGAAATTAATATCCACCTTCTCTATCTCAGCGCCTGTAACATTCCATTATTCATACAGTTTATTAGCACGCATATGTTTACATTAAGAACGGCAAGAAAATACATTATTATTACTACTAGCCAATCATTTAAGGTACGTTTTGAATGAATACGAATAAGACGAATACGTAAAAGACAAAACGTCGAAAACGAATACATACAATACTCGTATAAGACGAAACATCGTAACATTTCTAATATTTGTCAAACAAGAAATAACCGGACAGCAACACACACACACTACATCAAACTATTTTTCTATTACGGGCACTCAATTTCCCTACACTCCGACTAAATGGCCTATTCTCCCTCTCCCCTGCCTCAGCTGTCTAACGTTATCCCCACTCAGACAATCTTTAACATTCAATTCCCTTTAGAATGCTATTTATCCATATTTCCTGCCTCAAAATAATTGTTTGGCTGAAATAAGGCTAAGGAGATTTGGAGAAAATTTCAGATTGAATATAACTTTTTATCATTTTTTTACTATACAAATAAAATAGATAAACCAATCAAAGAATGCATGTATGTTTACACATAACACCCTTTACCCTGGAACCTTCAGTGAAAGTTAAGTGTACACTTGCTCGTTCTTTTAAAAAAAGGATAAAAGCCGCTCAGGTTTATTCTGCATTCGCTACTTCATCGTAATGTGTGGTTTGCAAACCAAAAAATGGCATTCATCATCTCAATTAACCGCATGTATTGGATTTCAGAACCATATCTTACGGGGATGCGGTAGCTTAGTGAGCAGAGCGCGAGGATAATGACCCAAGGGCCAAAGTTCTATTCTGGGCGATTTTCCTTGGCACCCTTGGCTGTGTGATTTTTCGGGTAACACATTATTCTAGGAAACCATAGGGGACAAACGGAAAGGGACTGACCCCCGTATCCTGAATTATGAGTATCACACGCCGTTGGGGCTAGTATTAGGTAAGCTCTACCCTCACCTAACAAATCAGCCATCGGATTAATAACAATGGCTGGTTGGTTTGCATAAATTCAAAATGTGCCCTTTTCCTACGAAATCAAAACGGCTCCCAATTTTGCCTTTATTCCCATTTCAATCTACACACACATACATTCAATCTTAAAGAAGCCGCAACGAGTGAAATATGTTTTGGTGATGTCATGCGAGAAATATAAAAAAAATTAATGAAAAATTTTCGACAAAGGAAGAACCGAGCCACTTTCAAAACCCAGATTACGTGCCATAGCCAGACACGCCATTTGCATTGCTCTGCGCTGCCAGCGAAATAAAGCCACGATTTCAAAGGACTTTCTTATCGTTAATTCCCCCTGGGAATGTCTCAAGACATTTTTTTTCAGGTTCACGCATTGATAAAAATACCTGTTCGAGATAATACCTTGAGAAATTATCGTTTGGTTTTCTGCCCTGCCCTTATCCTTGATTTGATCGTGTTCTCATTGCAGAGAATCTAAAGTCATAGTGTTCTCAGTGAAAAATGGCAAAAGTTTTTTGGAAGACAACTAGTCCATATCATAGTGTATTCACAGTTTCCTATGACTTAAGCATTATGTAAATCACTAAAGTATACAAAGAGATTTTATGGATGATTGTCAAAATATGCTACTGCAAAACGAAAAATTGAAAGATTATATTACGAAAATTCTCACATTAATTTTCAATATTTTACTGCAAAACTATATTCTATATGAAAAACCTTCACGAAGTAGAGGAAAATACACAGGTATTTGCCTAGGAAGATACGCTTACCCGCCCAGGAACTATTAGAGAAACATTAAGGAAACTTGCGATTCCTTTCATGAAAGTTTAATAAAAAATTTGTTGGTATGTTAAGTTCCTGTATCGTTTACTTTGCTCCTCAACATGCTAAAATTAAATATTCAATAATGTTAATTTAACAACGCTCTTACCAAGCTTTTACAAAAATATTAACTTAGATGCCTTTACAGGCATTATTGGTATTGAATTCAATTCAAATTGTTTTTTCAATGCACAAAAGGTATACCTGTTAACGTAGTGAATAATAAATTCATCCTATAATAATTGATCTTACCAAAACGTTTAGCCTTGTTTATATCTCATTAAAATCTATAATAACACAAATATATATCAATTAAACTACTCTCACATGAGTAAAAAAATTTCTTTCATGTTGTCCCTAATCAGATATGAACAATTCTGTATGAATCGAAAGTTTAATCGCACTAAACTATCTGACGCATGGTTCATAATACCATCAATATATAATATAGCTACACTTTTTATGATATCCACTGTGAATACTATCATTAAAATGATATCGTTTTGTAGAAGACGCTGAGTGAAATTAGTATCATTAACAGAATAAAATGTAAATTGCATTCAATCAATAATATTAATTCCATCCTTCACTTTTATTTATAATGTGAGAAGCTCTACGAAAAATTGTCACTACAGACCGCAGTTTAGCACAAATAGAAGATGGAAAAAATAGATTATTGAAACTTGTCTATGAAAGTTACACAAAGGCGTGTTTGAGCAAAAAAATATGTACACACTATAACGTTCTGTAAGTAACTATTTCAACAGACATGTAGATTTGAAAACAAATACCGTTTATTTATTCCTGACGACAATAGACAAAAATGCCACTCTGTCATCACATTGATTTCGGGGTTGACTCAATATTCCCATATGCGTCACATCCTGACCTAGTCTCCAAGCAATGTGATAGCTCAAGGCTCAATGTTCTACACGTCCCTAGGTACTCACTGTACTGTATTCATTTGATGAAAAAAAGTATGCCTATAAGTTTACAGTAATTGATGAGGTTATCAAAGAAGAAACATTTGCAGAAGATAAATGATTTTTTAACGAAAAATCAATATATGGAATTTTTTGCATAAGACTTCATTTTTCATTTGAATGAACACTGATATCGTCGCATGTGAAATAGAGTTATTCCCGCGTTCTACTACTACTAACTATTCGTTATGTTACGGAACTTCTACGACAACAAGTTGTGTAAACAAAAGCTTGGTCACTAGCTCCACCGGGATACGCATCCAAATCCGCAACAATCTTCTCTCCGGAAATTCCGAATCGATAGTCAACAAAGTCGTTTCGTGAAACCAAAAAACATGAGTAGAAAGAAGGCAAACATTCGGAAAAGTCCGTAACGAAGAATGCCATTATATCGCCCATGGCAATATTTTCCAGAGACTTAAAATTGCAACCGTAATGAAAATGGGAACTTCAAATCCTCATGGATATCTCCCATGACCACCTATCCTCCTGAAAAAGGTAGAATTCAGCATAGGATGAGAAAAATCATAAAAGAAATTAATTTCGTTCTTCGAGACCACATTTTGGAATCAAAAAGTACATACATGACTATGATTCTTAACTTTCTCAACGGAATGTACTCCAATGAGAAAGAAATGATCACTTGAAAAAGAAAACATATCAGCTTATTTCACAGGAATATTGTGATGCTTCTTAACTTGCACCTATAAATTCTCCTTCTAATGTGAATAAATTTGGCCCACCTCCATTTTCGAGTTTGAAATTTCGTTTCCCTAAAGCTTTAGAATTTATAAGTTGCAAAATTAACATTCTAATTACTTGTTAATTTTCATCACACTATCAAAAATATTCTGCACTAATCTATTGCCATCAATAGAGATGACAATACAAATAAATAAAATTCGCACGTTTACCAAAAAACATAGGTGGGACGAAATTCAGTAGGCAGAAAGCAATATTATGACTGTCGCCGAATGGGCCCATATTTTAAAATGGAATTTATGTAAATCACATTATTCTGAAATCTTATTGAAGGGTGATGTCAAACAAGGAAGTAACAGAGTAAGTTACGTTAGGAGAACAAATACTGTAAAGAAATACAATCGCAAGCTACGAGTGGCGCACGTATAGCAAAAAAAATACTTTAAGGAAGTAACGCACAAGAACGCTTGAAGCATTTCTTGGGACATTACGTCTAATAGAGGAATGAGAGGAGGATAACACGTGTTTTCTTCGAAAGTGCTACATTGAAATTGGGAAAAGCTTCGATATTTGGAATAGGGACTTGTTGCACCCGGTTTAATGAAACACCATACACTCCACTCCGTGAGTAGGGGTCTCCATTCAGATTCCATTCCGTATAACGTAACGTACTCCGAAATATTTCGGGTATTTTAGTACCATGGATATAAATGTCAAGACGGCTGGCACTAACAACGAAGGACCGCCCTGTAATCAACGCGCACGCAGAGGTCGAGTTAGGAGTTTCATTACTACGGCTGCCGGGCGAAACGTTTAACGGTCGATTTTTTTCCGTTTTGGAGGTCTTGTTCGGGTATGAGGTCTACAATGAGATTTCACAGTAGGAAATATTCACCCCAGATGCCAGCTCCAGGGTGGAGATCGTTTGCTATGATTACACCTAACCTCACTATTACATTCACTACGCCACCTTTTGCACCATCCAAGGGTTCACATCAGGAGTGAAAAAAGATTTATCCAATTCGTTTGTGCAGATGGAACGGGAGGATTCACAATTTACAATGGTCATCGGGCTCTTCCCATGCACACCAGCGTTAGTGGTCAACCAGCATCGAGCAAGTTTACTCGAGGCAAAAAAAGCTAGTTTTCCAACACTAAATTCAAGAGTACAATTTAGAGATTTAGAAGATATTGTAGGGGGCACGTTCAAGACAGTAATATGACAATCAGTATCCAAAATAACACCGTACAAAATGAAATTATAACACTTCGTTGATTTAGAAGGGGTATTTTAACAAGGAAAAACTCTTTTTATCAAAAAAAATACAGTGTTAATTAGTGTCATTAATATTCATAGTACAAGCCAAGGAAAAATAATTCGGAGGCATATGGCTTTTAAATGTTGAAATAATAATATAACATTACATTAGCGCAAGGTTCTAAAACATGAGGAGGCAACCACCACTGAGTTGGGTTTGTAGGGATACATTTAGAGTAATTTCAACCCCTTTGAATACGATAAGATAATTTATTTTCATTTAATATTTATGGAGCATACGCTCTCCTCGATACCTGTGAAACCTATGGCATTCAATATATCCTCTTCAGTTCATTTCCTAAAATTAGCTATGGTTCACCTTAAAGCTTTCGCATATCAACGTTTCGTTGTCCTAGCAGTAACAACTTCTAGGAAATTTATCCCTCCTGAGCGACAGGATTGTTAACTTTCCATACTGGCGTGGGGCTATGTCATAAAACCAGCAACTTCGGAATATGCACCGTCCTTAACAATTTCCAAAGCTAATATCTTACCTTTCCATTGATAATAGTTGATATAACTAATTGATTTTATTGCATACATCATGCGGCTGTCATCATAATACATAATCTATAATTTAGAGAATTTTGACAGCCTCTCAAAATAAATACCTAGAAGCAGAGTAATACATGCAACTTTTCTATAATCTTGTGGTCAATGCAAACATCCCAATTTTTCATTAGAATAACAGTTGTTTACCACCATCATTCACCGCAATTATGTTTAATTTCTCTTTAATCAGTTCTCACATTCATTGTTTCTCTGCATTTCCTCAACCTACAATTTTCCTCTGCTGCAAATCGACTCTAACCTCGCCCTCAACTCTTCCAAATATCTTTTGTTGTATTCTAATTTATCATTGGATACTGGAAATCTCTGTTGTTGAAAAATGAAATTCGAAATCCGTCCTTAGATTCTCATACATTTTCGCTAAGAGTAAGCCTTAATTTTTGTTTTGATGAATATCCACTTGTATTGTAACTATTTTTAATTGTTTATTCTAACTTTTCAATGAGTCAAGAAGTTGTCACCATTTATTAACTAAGTACTACTTAGTATGCAAAGTGAAGTTTTTCTGATAGGGAATTGGTAATGTGTAAATGGTACGAAAATTCAAGACAAACAAAAGTTCATTTAATCGGGTTTATTTTGGTATTCTCTATGAAGTTTTCTCATAAAGAGTGCACTACAATATTAAGAATGAATTATGTAAAAAACAATATTTAATGTTCCTTATGCACTGCTAATTTAGTACCCTCATCAGTATGATTAAGAGATATGATTATGGAATACTTTAAGGCAAATACGTGATTCTGTTAAGGTAGAGAGCAAGTATTTTAGCTTTCCACAGAATGGTAAAAGTTGTCTCCCCTTTCAAAATAAGAGTTGGGCTTCAAATAGCAAGAAAATAAATTCGTAAATTTCCTAATTAGATTGTATACCTTATGCCAACATTTTAAATAAAGAAAAGTGTGGCACATACGGTTTCCATCTGATTTGAATTGGATAATACATTACAACGTGGGTAATACATTGGATTTAAAATTAATGAAAAGACTGTATTCCAGTACTTAATATAAAATAGCACTTAGTTAAGGAAATATAATCTGGCAACAGAGCGGTAATGAGATGCAAAGTCAAGCCGGGGAAAACGTTATAATCCCCAATTGGATGGCGATCCAGCTGTATCGACCAAAACTGGTCACAGCTGCAAGGAGAGGAAACACCACTAATAAGCGATAAATTGAGCGAAATTCATAACTGGACCAATGTAGATAAACAATGCGAAATAATTGGAGAAAACCCAGACATATTTCAGCCAACCCAGATACACGGAGGCTTGCAATAAAAATCAACGAAAACAAATTAACAGACTAGGTACAGAACAATATACATGATTACGGATGATAAAGACAGTAGCGTCTGTGAAAGTTTGTACCGTACTCAACTTAGACAGAAAACATTTCGTGATAATTACATCATAATTTACCTTAGTGAATTCCCTATTTACAGATAAAATACGTGAATTATTTCAGTTTCAATAAATTCACGGCGCATGCTTCAAATTTTTTGTCAGAATTTTTGTCTACATGATGCAATTTTAAAATAAAAGTTAAATAAAAATAATTACATTAGAAATTCAAGCATTAACAAACATTTAATCTTAATGAATTTATGCCATGGATGATTTCTATCACTACAATTCCAAAAAAACCTTAAATATAGTAATTAACACTTAATTAGGAAATATAAGCCAATCGTTCACATTTCTGCCTCAAAAGAGATTTTCAGGTTGACTGCCAGAATTCAAGTTTCACGTTACTATTTAGAATCAATGAAATAATTGTTCCAATATTTTCAGATAAGGTGGCAAAAGTTATTAACCATCTGGCGTTGATTGTAAAAACGTAACAGGGCATTATTTGGAAAACAAGTTTTTGGCATCATAAAATCTGAATCATGAATTAACATCAATATCTTGACGCCATATTTAAGAAGTATCCATAGTTGTGTAATCGTAGACAATATGACTAGTAATTGGTATTGCAACATACACATAGGAAAATCAAGCCTTTTATTTTGGCCATCTAGAACAACCACATCAATCACATCTAGCATACTAAGGCGATCACGGTAAGAGGTCGAAATATTGAATCTTCTTCTGACCCAGTTCATAACCACTGTCCTTAACGGTAATGATTACTCGACGGTTATAATGCCGATAGGCCCTCCCATGAGGATCAGGTACAGGAACTGTTATTGCAATGCATACCTTACATGATTGGAACTGAACTCATTCTCGAAGACAGCCCTGGAAATTTTCAAATTGAAATCTTTTCGTCTACTGAAACAAGAAAATGTCCAGCCGGACTTGTCGACGCCTTAACAGCGATGAAATTCCCCAATCCATATTTCAATAATAAATAGCAGTTTTTTCATTGAATGGAGCCATCACAACTCTAGCATGACACCCAGTCCTGAGAGACGTATTGATACGCACAGGAATTCAATTTCACGCTCTGCTTAGACGGCTGTTGCAGATCAAATTTCGCGAATTCAACTTCCGAGTTTGTCAGCTCAGTTAGGATTGCTCGCGAGTCTATTTGTACACACAAACTGGAATCGGAAGCACATAGAACGGGGTAAAAAGCTACATTTTTTTAAATCTGGCTTTACATAAAGCGCAGTGTGGCTTCAGCTGGAGGCTCAACCGCAAAACCAACAAAGGTCTGCATTTTTGCATTTTTTTTAACTTGCTCGATCAGAGAGTCGATTTTCTGCATGTAACAAAGCTTCCCACTTGAAATCGATGCTGGTACAGATTCAGGTTAAAGCGGTAAACCGTGAAACATGCAACGTACTTCTTTACGCGCATACCCAGCCTTGATTATTGGTGCGGGTTTATATTAATGAAATTAACCCCGAGGAGAAATAAATGCTTTGGAAATGTATCAATATAAAATTCAACGGACACATTAACCGGAGTGGCTGGTTAAATAGCCCTCGTTCGAGGAGAAAAAGAACACGACACTCCCCTCCTCCGATTCATAATTGATTAAGCCTTACTGCGAGTCACTTATTCCACTGCGTATGCCGCTATTCAACTTCACGCTTTTTTATTCCAAATTTTAAGCGCTCACCGTAAACCAAATTTCGTCTCAATTTCCATTCGAACAAAAACGGGCGTTTGGTTCTCGGGAAGTGAAATGAACGTACCGAAAGAGATAGCAGTATGAAAGCAAGTCAATCGCTTTATGAAGGACTAAAAATTGTTTTGTGGCAATGGGCTCGTCGGAAGGGGGGTCATGTAGGATTCTTCAAGACATTCATACATGTTCTTATCCCCTCTCTCTTTTCTATCCGCTGTCTCCCACTGATTTTCCGGTTGAGCGGCGGATTTTAATTGAACCACAAAAAGACGCAAACGGTTCTTCATCCGTATCAGCGACTTTTCCGGTCTCCCGACCTACTGGGAATGGAATACTGAGAAAAAAAAATTAAGAAAAGATGAAATTGTTCTGGACTTGACAGTAGGAGGGGCAGCGAGAAAGATGAGGGTTAACGCCGGCTGTTTCACCCTCTCTCCCTTCGATTTCATTTTTGAGTCCATTAATTCCGGAAGACCAATTGGAGAGTTTAATGAACGAGAGCGAAAAAGGGTAGCAAATGGGGAGGATTCTCCCGCCTGCTAGAGTCGGCAAACATCCACGTAGCCTCGCAGCCGGAAGTCAGAACCGAATTCAATAAATACCAATGAGTGAACATGCTGTGGAATTGCAAGTCATTTTTCACCCAAATGGACCTTCAACATTATGAGCCCCTGAATCACAGCCATACCTAATTTATATCACCATTCCCAGGTTAGATCTACGTAAAAAAAATAATTTGCCGAATTTGAAGTGATTCTTCCTGAATAATGGACTACAACAGTAACTAAGTATAGTAATGAAGGGATATGCTTCATTAACAGTAAGCGACACTCTACTATGCTGTATGGTTAATTAATTTCAGTTTACCCGGGAAATAATCGATTCTTGGGCATAATCAGTCATATTTTAGAAGCATATTTCATTTCCATTGAGAATATCTGGCTTTGCGAGACGCAGAAATTCCAGACTATTATCAGGGATCTGATAAGGCAATCGCACCCTTCGCTCCTTCCTGACCAGAAGCCACTAACAAATAAATTTATAAGGGCCGGTATATAAAATGTATAAATTTGGTAAAAAATACCGACTCTAATGCTTGACATATTCCACGCTTCACGATATGTCGTTAGAAAATCTTATAAAAGGATACACGCGGGAGGGAAAGGATGTTTAAAGGTAAGCACACACAGAACAAAAGGGTCGTCGGATTGAAAGAGGAACGACTAATTATGTAACACACACGTATTTCGTAACCAAAAATGCCTCATTAAGCCACAGAAATAATTACAGAAGGACACTGCAAATTCTTTTACGTTTGCACAGAAGGTGGAGAACTTGGACGACAAGGTACCCTCGTATGGGTGGGGGAATGCACGACTCACGATAAAGAATAATCCCTTTCTTGATGAGCATGCATTCCCAACAACTGCCCTAATTTTCCTTTACCGCAATAAATATCTGAGCTCCCCTATTACGTACGCATTGGTCCTTAATTTCCATAGTTCTCGGGTACGTCTTTGATCAATTAAAAACTGTTCTTGAACAAGATTATCTCCCCCAGCACTGACTTGTCTTAGCATCCTTCAATCGCACTAATCTCTTTCTTTCATGGCCTGAGGTTCATTTTCAGTTTAGATACATGATATATTTATTTCCCATTGCGCTGATGATCGATTGCAGTGTGTTACCTGGATAAGCAAAGTTTTTGCCCAATAACATAATAAATATACTAGGAAACTATTTGTTTCCTAGTATATTAAACTCGTCACCAACTATTCATCTAATCTTTGCTAAAACCGCTTAGATGGTAATCTGACAATCCTTTATTTCCCTTTAAGTCTCAATGTGAAATCGTAATATAAGGAGGAAAGTTTCCTCGCATATAATTTGATAGCATAATCTCCTGGACGAAACCAGAATATTTTAAAATTTATTCATAGCGTAATAAACTCTCCCAGCATTGTATTTGGTCAAAGTTCGCTTAAATTTTATAAATAGAGTAACAGCGGAAAATATCGCAATTGTACAGAATCGTATGGGGCATCTTCATACGTTATAGGTTAATCAGGGAACATTTTAAGGATGACAGAAACTAAGGTATAATGGTTCATATTTAGAAATAGCCATTTGGAATAAATATTATGCACAGCCGACACACTAGTCACGGTCTGGAGAAAGATGACGTTGTAAGGTTTAAAATGCATTTTTTTAACCAGGTTAAAAATTTTATTACATACTTTTTCTTGAAAATCGAGCAAAAATTCACAAAAAGGTTCTGATTGGTTACAAATTCCCTTAACTTAAAATTCTATTTATGGGTCAATAAATTAAAAACGAAATCATCTAGAGAAGAAATACAAACGGAATAATACACATGGCATTGGTCTAATTGAGGAACAGAGCCATTGAATCAATAAAACACAGAGTGCTAAATAGCCCAAAAATGAGAAAATTAAGAGAAAAACAGCCTGGAAACATGCAAACGGGATTTTTTCCCAATTTTTACAAAGTTCTCCATAAAAATATGTAAAACTTCATGACGCACATGGATGCATGCTTAGAAATTAAGAATTCGCAAGTTCTCGTAAAAAGGTTCAGCGAAAGGCGGCATGGTATCTTGCTCGGAATTCCACAAAGCACGGTTTTATATCTAGCCAACGTCATGGATCCAAAGAACATGAAGAGCGGGCCTTTTCAATTGAATTTTTCATTGTAGGTTAAACATTTAAGCATAAAATTCACGCTCACTAGAAGAGCTTGGAATTAACAAAATCAGTACAGCCACAAACAAGCTCAAGAAGGCTTCTTTGATTAAATTAATCGACGAATTACCGTGTAAAATTGAATTTAGGCAAATGAATCATTAAAAAACAACAAAACAATAATTTCTCTAATATCACAATGTTAACTGGAATCACATGAGTCAAATTTTTCACGATATTTCAAAACGTAAATCCTTCGTTAAATCAAGCAACGAACGTTGCTCGAAGTGATTGCAATTTAAAAAAAAGCCTTGGATTATGAATTTGAAAGAAAAAGGAATTGATACTTTATTACCTACGAGTTATCAGTTATTCCATAATGGTAAATGCTTTGTTATGGAATCCATTGCGATCTCCCGATAATCACGTTGAATTTTTGAGTTTTCTAACTCCACAAATCGTTTTTCACTATTAAAAAATTGCTTGAACACTTTATGAAAGCTTCGTTTTTTGTTCATCGACTTACTTTTCTGCACGTTTAGGAAACTATTAACGATTTATATGGTCTATGAAATATACAGGTATGTTACCAGTATGAAAGAGTACATGTACAAAAGTAAATGTATAGTTTCTATATATATACACAGGTGTATATATATATATATACTGGTATATGTATAAAAAAATATATTTATACATATTTATATAAAACTATACATTTAATTTTGTGCATGTACTCCTGCATATTGCATGTATATAATATATATTGTATATTATATAATATGAAAATATTGTATATTATATAATATGCAAACCTAACCAATTTTACGAAATATTCGTAAAATCGGTTAGGTTTGCTGATAACCAAGCATTAGTTGCTCAGTCAGCCAAGGGTTCACAAGCATTGCAGAGTGAATTGGAGGTTCAGTGCGATAGATATGGGATGAGAATCAATATTAATAAAACAAAGGTTATAGGACCAATACGGTCAAAGAAGTAGGGACGTAAGGAGAAGAATTGCGCTAGGCAAGGCAGCTTTCTCAAGGAGGAGGGAGTTGATGACGGGGACGTTGAGTAGGGATGTTAAGACAAGACTCGTAAAAACTCTGATATGGAGCGTAGCTATGTACGGCGCGGAAACGTGGTCGCTGAAGCAGGAGGATAGACGTAGATTGGAGGCTTTTGAAATGTGGGTGTGGAGAAGAATGGAGAAGGTGAAATGGACCGAAAGGAAAACAAATGAGGAAGTACTGGAAATGGTGGGTGAGGAGAGGGGTTTGTTGAGAGAAATCCCATGGAGGCAGGAAAAATGGATGAAAGGCGTATTGAGCGGTAGTGGAATGTTGAAGACGGTAATAGAGGAGAGAATGTTGGGCAAGCGAGGAAAGGGCAGCAACAGGATAGGGATGTTGGACGGGATGAAGGGAGGAAGGAAGTACGCGGAGATGAAGAGGGACCTGATGTAGATTAGGTTGCTAGGTGGGGAGTCACAAAATGTTTATTTGATAGTTGTTTCCATCCAAAAACCCACCTTAACCGGTAGATTACCTAATAATAATTATTATTTAATATGTTCTATATTATAAAAAATATATATTTTTTGTAATACACACGGTGAATAGATTACCATTAACATTTATGACACACTATAACCATCAACATAATAACGATACAATATCAATTTGCATTACGTACTATATTTCAAATCTCCTACTTTCTGCCAGATTTACATGATATTAAAACAAATATTTAAAATATTCAATGACACATTAATAGGACACTAAACATGCAAGGTGATATTCAACCCCAAGAATATCATAATGAATTTTATGAAAACATTACATAATGCATTACTAACGCCAGATTAGCAAACAATGAGCATGAACATTTTAGAGTCTCTATCTCTAAAATTTCGTATAATATCGTCTCCATAGAGAGCTACGCGACTTAATTTATTTCTTCTTGAATCCAGAGGAACGCTATTACTACCCGCTCGAGGTAAAACAACAAAACTGGATTCGAACGTGTAGGGACATAAACTTCAAATAGACTTCGTCATAACCAAAGTCGTTCATACTTTCAATATGGAAAATTGTTCCGCCATGACGATGCAGGTAGTGGTTCGTGGAAGATAAGGCTCAGTCAAGAGACAAGAACGTTTCATATGGTTGCACTCTCAAGAGGAAATCAATCTCAGGAAAGAAAAGAAGGAATAAAAAAGAAAAAATATTTAGGGCAGTGTGTCGAGATCGAGATTTAGGCATATGTCCTGACATTGAGATTTAGGCATACGGTCGCCAGTCGCTCTTATCCAAAAACGCTCCTTCGTCAACACGCGGGGAGCGCTGAGGTTGAGGGTTGATCGGCTGAAGGACGAAGCCAGGAGTGACGTAGGGTAATTGGGGTAGTTTGTGTGTGTGCATGTAGGTATGTATATATGTGTGTGTGCGTGTGTATACATATGTATGAGTAGGCATGTGCGTGTGCGTACGTATGTATTTGTGTGTGCATGGGTGTGTGCATGGGTGTGTGTTAGTGCGTGTGCATCCGTGTACGTGTGTACGTGGGTGAGTGTGGGTATGTGTGTATATAGTATGTATGCATACATGTGTATACATATGCATATACATGCAGTTATATGGTAATTATATCCATCCAAAAACCTACCTTAAGCGGTAGATTACATTTTATACCTTAAATTGTGGATGTATATACATACACACACACGAGTATATACATGCATACACACTAAAACAAAAATTGAACACATATACATAAAATCAGTCAAAGTGACTCGGAAAGGGCCAGAAGGAGAGGAGAAGATGTGGTTGAAGTTAGAGAGAACCGTGAAAATTTCTGTGCTCCTTAAAAAGGCTTCCTAAATTCAAAATAATCAAATCCCCAAGACCGTTTATTTAGGGCAGCTTTCGGGGGAACATGGAAATGTATAGACCGGGAAAAAAGAAGATAGGCAATAATTAAGGGAATTTTTGGGGGAGAAAATAGGTGGGTATATCGATAATTAAAGAAAGAATGGCCAGCGGGTTTTGTCCGCTCAATTACCTACACAACGACCCGGTTTTCATTCGGTCGGATGCGGAAATGGACGCGGCAGCCGAATTAGGAATGAACTGGAACCATTAGGCGAGAGAAGTGTAAGGAGGGAAGCGTGGATTAAAGTTAGAAAGGGATATGGAGAATTATAAAAGCCCTTACCGGAGCGAAATAACACCCCAAAACGCCTCGTAAAATCTGCAAGGAAAGGAAATTTAACGCTCCGAATGAGGATAAAGACTCTTCACGAAGATTTTCATGGTTGAACTGGATGTAACAATTGTAAACTTGACTCTTATCCTATTAATAATTATGTGCGTCACGTATTTATTCCTTTGGCCTTAGGCAAACTTAATAATTAAATTTTGTGTACCCGAATATTAATGCCTGAAGCATGTGCTGAAGAGAGAATTTTCATAGCAGGGTTAGGAAACTGGACCTTTGAAGTTGTACTTCCGATGTGCGTGTTCAGCCAGTTCTTAAGAAACAACTCTTCAATCCAGATTGAAAGAATAGAGGTAAAGGGGTATTAAGATAATGGTATTTGGAATTTTTCCTCTCATATCTCCGTGAAAGACATTAATGCCCTTAATTATCCACGAGTAATCAGTAGGTATGTTTTCTGAGTAAAAACTGAAATTTCCTCCAGAATAATACACCTAAAAAAATAACCAATTGAATTTAAGTAATATTAAATAATCTTTTACATTTACTCGATCTTCTCAATCGGCAGTTGCGCCACGTTAACAAGGGTTATGGGGTAAAGGCAGAGAAGTTATAATGGGATAAAGTGAGGGGATGGGACTAAAAAGGGTAATTAAGACATCATATTATTTCAACATAACTGTGTTCATCATAAAGTCAAGCGATAAATACACATAGTTGCCCACCAGCAGAGGTCTAGGATTCACCAGAACGCAAACATTCGTGATAAAGGTGTTTATTGTAATGTGGGGTGTCAGGATTCAATTTTACTGTCTTTAAATATTTGTTATTCCCACTTGTAAGTAGAAATCCCAAAAATTAATTTTTCAAAAATTTCATAAAAAGGTCTCATTGATCTCGACAATTTCCTGTCGACAAACTCTCCAGAGAAAACTGATAATTGGTTATACCTAGATAATTAAAACCTCTTGTTCAAATAAATCTATTCATCTGTTTAAGAGGTGAGTAACAGGTGAGGATACAAGTGTTTGCGTCATTCAACAAAATGGGTAAACTAGACCACGTACATTTGAAATCGAATTAATGGCTAATATTGACTTCTGAGAACCTCCCCAGAATGTTGTTGTCAAAGGTGAAAATGATAGTAAATTGAATCAATGGTTAAATTGCTCGTATTCAAGCAAGTGAGCATAAAAGGAATATAAAATTGTTTAACAAGAATGTTCCTGATCGGGAAAACGTGAATCTCCAGCCAGATATTTTATTTTACAAAGATCAATTAACAATTAGGATAACTAATTGGGAAGGGGGGTTGTTGGCCAGCTCAGATTTGAAGGAAACAATGTCGTTGATTGAGAACAAGGGCAGGGGGAAGAAGGGCGATTGTTGCATCTGAAACCGGTCTCATTAGTCGGTGGAGTTTATTGGAAGGGTCACCCGTCTACGAACTCATGCGAAACGAGGGTCCACAACACATTGCACCTCGTTCGTTATTCTTCTCCTCCCCCCTCTCCCCAGCTTGCTAAAATAGAGCAATTTACTCCTTAAACCAATTCCCTGTCGTTTTTCTTTTTTTTTTAGCCCCACCTCCTTCCCAAACCTGCTGGCTATTACTCGCTCTGTTGCATTAAACGCGTGGCAAAGTGGTTTTGAGTTTGCCAAACACCAGCGAGTGAGTTGCTCCTTAGATAAAAATCCATGAGGAGAATATGACTGCTAAATTAATTTTTTTATCGGATTCTATCGACAAAACATACCACACTCCAAAATTTGGATTGTCCCTGCTTTTTTACGAGTACTTTGCTGAGCGTAAAAGTGACAGCAAAGTCTTCCGTGTCATTAATCTGATTTTGTTTGCGTGAAATAAAACTTGAATAAATTTTAACAATTTGTTCGTCACCCGCCATTTCCTCTAGTTAAGAGTAGCACTAGTATCTCATTATTTGACATTCAACAGTTTAAGGTAAGTTTACATAGACTAAACATCGCAACATTTCTAAGCCTCGCCGTAGAAGATAACCTGACATCGCACACTAAAAATAAACTTTTCTTCATTTCCGCCTCCCATCATTGCCTCCAGAGATCATATCCTCTTCCTTCCCCTACATTGATTGCCCAACGCTCTCCCCTCTATCACGGTCTTCAACACCCCATCGCTAATAAAAACAGACTGCATCCATCCTTCATGTCCCCTTTGGATTCCTTCCAATAAACTTTTTCCATCCTCCTCCACACCCACATCTCAAAAGCTACCAATCAATGCCCATCATCTTGCTCCAACGACCAAATACCCACGCGGTACATATCCAAGCTACTATTTAAGGCTTTCACCAATCATTTCTTAATATCTAGTATATATGCATTATGACTAATCTCAATCAATTCTGGGCATACAAACATACAGGGTGTGTTCCAAAGGTAATGCTATCATTTTTTTAAGTAATTTATTGAAAAGATATGCACAAACACACAAAATTCTTCAAAGTACTGTTCTTGAGCCTCTACACATTTTTTACAGTGACTGCCATGACCGAACGGTACGCACTCTGGAAGGTTTCTTCGGGGACCTCTCGCATGGTCTTCGTCACGGCTGATTGGAACTCTTCCATGGACGAAAAACGGGTCACTTTCAGCGCTGTCTTAATCCGAGGAAACAATAAGAAGTCAGCTGGGGCGACGTCAGGACTATAGGGGGGTGGGACAGCGTTCCCACCCGGTGTTTGCCCAAGAACTCACGGACTCGTACCGCATTGTGGCAGGGCGTGTTGCCGTGATGGAGTTGCAAGGCAGCGGAGATATCTTTTCTCGTCCTGATGGCCCTTTTTCGGAGTCTTTCCAGCACATCCACGTATTAGACACAGTTAACTGTCTGTTCTTGAAGAACAAACTCCTTATGGACCACTCCTTTACAGTAGAAAAAGACAATGAGCATTGTTTTCTCTTTTGATTTGCTCATTCTTGCCTTTTTGGACTTGGAAGACTTGTCGGTGTGCCGCTCAGAGCTTTGGCGTTTTGATTCTGGGTCGAATTCAAAAACCCTGGTTTCATCACCAGTGATGACGTCCAAATAAGAAGGTTCATTTTCAATACGTTGCAAACATTCACTTGAATTTTCCGCTCGGTTGATCTTTCGTGACACGGTCGATGCGCAGACGTTTACAATAACTGACACCCTACCTCTTTCACAGCTTGGAGAGCACTGAGAATGGTTTCGCGGGAAAGCTTAGCGTTTGCCCAACGAACTCCAAGTGGTTCAATTCCACTTAGACCAACATGAGCGGCGCGGAAAATTTCATTGCATTACCTTTGGAACGCGCCCTGTATACTCCATAGGCAAGTAAAGTAGGAAGTTTTGGGTAATTAATTACATATCCATGCATAATAGAGCCAGTAAAATGATAATTGGTTTAAAACATTCGTTGAATATTCCTCACGGTACTGCATTGATACTCTGCCCTTTTACAGCCGATTTTAAAGAAATAATTAGTAGAATATATAGTATAGCTACAGAAAATAGGTCTATTAAAGTCTATTTGGTGAAAGCGGTGCGATTTTCTGGATACTAAAACTTCGTGGGAAACCGCATATGGAAGAGGGGAAAGGAACATGACACCTAAACTTTGTGAATGTAACACACTCAGTTGAGCAGCTAGGTTTTTTTGAAAAGTTTTTATGAACAAGTGTTGCAGTGTCACGACACTATTGGAAGAATTAGGATGGGAGCCACTAGTTGACCGTATGCTTAAATATATATATATATATAGCTTAAAGTTACTGGGTAAATTTGAGGCAGGTTATTTATCTGAGGATGCTAAAGACATTACAGGCCCCGACTTACTATGGTATATCGGATCACCAACATAAAATCAGGTACATTTATTTTAGAACGAATGGATTTAAAATGTCGTTTTTTCCTCGAGTCTTTAGAGATCAAAAGAGATATGACAGCAAACGCGTAGGAGACAATTAGAATTTGTAGCGTATATATTTGTCGATATCCTGCAAGTTATTTTTTTAATAATACAGCCATATTTTTAACAGTGCTAGAGTATGATTTAATTATACTCATCTGGTTATAGAATATTGTTGCAGGTAAATGTGTTCTTTCCTGTGATTAAAATGTATCACGAGCGAGATCAAACTAATATTTGTGTAGAGGTACAATGACTTGGTTTTTTAGTGTAGTTTTATTCTATTTTACGGGCGGTGACCTAACACCCACCGCCACACGCCTCTGCGGCGGTTTGCGGGGTGTTATGTAGATGCAGACGTCTATAAGTAGAATAATATTGCCAGCCTTGACGTAGAGTAAAGTAATGGTGGAGAAATTAGAACTTTCTAAATCAATAGAATGGAAACAGTAGAGCCACATAATCATGATTTTCAGTAAAAATTCTGACTTCTCAAAAAAATAAGCGCCGAGTTTTCCAGCATGGAAAACTGTAATTTATAACAACGGATTTCAAATGCTCAAGTTCAAAACACCTGAAGTTTAATGTCCAACGTTTCGGGGATAATCGGCCTCTAATAAAGTTGCTACGTTTAAATGTTAATTCAGTAGTTCGAATGTAATTCATTCCTACAAACTTTACTTTAGCCTCTTACATCAATAAGAGTAATTATAAAGAAACCATAAATTTCACCGCTACATCTTTCAATTATTTATGTATTTTATAAATTATTTATTAATTGCGCTCATTGAGCCTTGAAGATCTAAAACCTTTCGCGCGTCATTTCCGTTAAATATTTTTTTTATTTTTTCTTCCCCAACAAATTTATATTATTAGGTAATCTACCGTTTAAGGTAGGTTTTTGGCTGGACACAACTATCAAATAAACATTTTGTGGCTCCCCACCTAGCAAACTAATCTATATCAGGTCCCTCTTCATCTCGGTGTACTTCTTTCCTCCCTTCATCCGGTCCAACATCCCTATCCTGTTCCTGCCCTTACCTCGCTTGCCCAACATTCTCCCCTCTATTACCCTCTTCAACATTCCACTACCGCTCAATACGCCTTTCATCCATTTTTCCTGCCTCCATGGGATTTCTCTCAACAAACCCCTCTCCTCACCCACCATCTCTAGTACTTCCTCATTTGTTTTCCTTTCGGTCCATTTCACCTTCTCCATTCTTCTCCACACCCACATTTCAAAAGCCTCCAATCTACGCCTATCCTCCTGCTTCAGTGACCACGTTTCCGCGCCGTACATAGCTACGCCCCATATCAGAGTTTTTACGAGTCTTGTCTTAACATCCCTACTCAACGTCCCCGTCATCAACTCCCTCCTCCTTGAGAAAGCCTCCTTGCCTAGCGCAATTCTTCTCCTTACGTCCCTACCACTTTGACCGTATTGGTCCAAAACACTTCCGAGATATGTAAATGCTCTACTTGCTCTATTTTTTCCGCTCCTATTTTAATATTTAGCTTAGGAATAAATAGTCCTTAACTTAACAAGCTGTGACATTTTTCAACGGATCACTTATTAAGTGAAAGATGAACAGACGCCGAAAAAACACCACTAACAGACGATCCTAACTCGTAACAAGGATACCATAATATTGTGTGTTCCGTTAAAGTCATCAATTTATTTTAATTTCATTTCAAATCGTCAATAAGAGAGAATATCCACTTCCTAAGGTATAACGGCACAACACCTAAATTCATTCATCCCCGAAATCTTGTAAACAGAACTTAATTATGCGAAATTACAAGGAGAAACTGCTGAAAACACATGAAAAAACAAGATTCCAAAAATTATGTCATAAGGACATTCCAAATGAATTCTTGGCCAGAATGTTTTTTCACCCAAATTTTTCTCGCAAATGAATCGATTCTATTAAGTTACGCCGGAAACCATCAACCTTGTCTCAAATTCTTATTTTACAAAACCACCAGTTACGCATTTTATTGTTGAATTCTATGGGCGTGCTATATCTCAAGGAATTCTATCAGAGCAGAAATTTAGAAAGCCTAGGCTTATAACAAAATTAAGAATATTAAAAAAATAAACACCTGTGAAAGGTACGTAAATAGCAGGTTGATTACGACCATACATTTAGGGGCAATATCCCATTTCAACAGTTATGTGCCCAAAGTTTCTGTCCAACAGCAATGTGCTCAAGTCTCGGCATGTGGCCAATAACAGTTCTGCTATGAGGTTTCGTCCGCCACTTTTTCAAGGTCAAATGGCAAAGGACTGTCCAAATCCGGGTCATGAGAATACTTCAGTCAATTACCGTTTAATCCCAGAGATGCTACCCTATTAGCTAATTAAGCGAGAGTAATGCGCATTTACCAGAGCCTGGCATCATCGTAATTACTCAATTAGGGAGAGTTATGATCCGAAGTAGATCCCTTCTATTTTTTAAATTTAATTTTTTAGGGATTTAAAATAAAAATACACCACTCACTGAAGCAATCAATTGATTTACGGTTGATAATTTTGATTTTTAAAATTACCAGCATAGAATAATAACTTTACAAAAATAATAAAATATCAAAGATTTAACATTAATTACGGTAAAAAATCAATCTATTACTCTTTTTGAACCTGTTATTAAATTATGTTCCTTTGGAGAGTACCATTAACATTCTCCTAGTAGTAAAATGTACGCGCGTGCTGTATTACATACGAGGAAATAAAAATTAAATACGTTTCAATACAGAGCCAGAATAATCGTCATGTAGTTTATCAGTTTGAATGAGTTACATGCGAAATGTGCAGGATGTTATTCACGACTGATTGTGTTATGTCATTTATCTACTCCATGAAGAAGGACGGTGACTATATTTTTCAGCATTAATTTTACGAATGCAAATATAAATTACTAGTATTTACCACATCCATGAATGTTAATTAACATCAGGATCAAAATGTATAGTTTAGACAATTTAAGCAATGCCAATGCAAAATCCGAAAACTTTTAAATTCAGCCATTGCAAAATCAAAGCACCTGCGCTTTTTTCATTATTATTACCAAATTTACTAGCTCAACCAAAAACCTCTTTCGTGATTTCTGAGGAAAATACTTCATTTATAGACAAACATGTAGGCTATAATAAGAACCTGTGTATTTTGTCGGAATTTTCAATACATCTGTCGTATATTCACATCCCTAAAGGATCATTTTTTTTTACATCCGTGATCATTAATTAGGGCACGGTTTCAAATAATCTCCCTCGTCAAATTCCCAAAGTCATCCAAGTATCATACATCATGAGTACTTAGTAGGTGTGCAAAAATATCATTACATTTAGGTATTCATTCATCGGGTATTTCATATCACTAACACTAAAATAATTCAAAAATTGAAACTTCAGTTCAGACGCACTCGAGAAGTATATAGGGAACTAATGATTACGATATAATTACCTAGCACTGATAACGTGAAAAAATACAAACTCTTGCTTTTAGAAGGCAAGGCTGCTGAAGATCACAGCGATACTACTGATCAAGATGTGGGATGAGGTTGATGGTAGAACCAGACACGTCGCTCAAGTCGAGCAACCCTTGTTATGGACAAAGCTACCCCTCTTGCAGCGAGGGATGTGATTGCTCCATTAACGGCTATTGGTTGAGCTGGCTAGGAAATCCATGTCCCAGTCGTACCGCACACCCCTAACGTTCAGCGAAATGTAGCGCGCTATAGTGATGACACGCCTCAGCTCCGATGACATTGGATCGCTTTAGGGGGCATGCACATAACCGTAACACGATATTTCGAATTTCTGCTCCCCTATCTCCACTATGAAACGCGCGTAATGTAACAATGGCCAATGCCACACTCTTACGTTGCGCTGTTATGTAATATTCCCTTTTCCAATATTCGCTCGTATTATTAGCAGTAATCTAACGGTTAAGGAGAGGTAAAATTCGACTTCCACCATGTACCAAAGAGTGTTGTTTTCTAAGGAGGTTAGCACTTTCAAAAACGTTTAATATAAAATCTATCGGTAGCAATAAAATTATTCTTCATGAATACATATTTTCTACCTCCAGTGCATATTTTCTGCCGTCCAAAATGCATAAGTATTTTTCCCCCCTCCATCTCGTTTACTCAAAACCCTATATTTTATCATTCTTTAACATATCATATGCACAATACATACAATGAACATATTCTATGTACAATAACTACAATATGTCCCTCACTCCCATCCACTTTTACGACCTTCTCTGCATTTTGGATAAGACCTTCTACCTTCTAATACGACGGTTTAGCACTCGTTCGTTTATCTCCATTTCATTTCATTTTTTCTCCATCCTTTCCCACTCTTCAATAGACTGTCAATATTCCATTTCAATAGACTCCATTATACTCTTCTCTTCCTAGGTTTTTAACCATCTTGGTGGCTGAGGTATCCAAGCATTTCAGGAAAAACATCATTTTCTGTTTCACTCTCTATTTGTAAACTGGGTAACGCTTTCGATCGGTAATTATGGAGGCTCAGCTCTAAATTTCAATGAAAGTTCTTCATAAGTTCCACGTCCAAACCACTATTTTTTAATGGAGAAAGAAGCAAGCCTGCGGTGTATTTGTGATCAAAATAAATGTCACGCTCCAAAACAAACTCAAGAGTACAAAAAATAGAATAACGAATAGTAAACGCCTTCGTACTTATCATAGAGGGACTGGCATTAATCCGAATCTTACCCTATACGCACCGTACCAAAACATCAACCCTTGCGATCTTCATGCCAACACCGCTCCCTAGCATGTGCAGGGCCACTTACTCGACACGATTACGAGGAATGGTTTTGGTTTAGGGAGGCGTCGCTGTGGGTTGGAAGGGGACAGCAAAGCCGAAGACAGCCCAGACAAGCGCCATACGTGCGAGTAAAACTAGCGGCGCGGGAGCGCGCGGAAATTAAGGAAGCGTGGGACGGGGTCTGACGAATCTGGGGCGCGACAGGGTTTAAAGGAAAAGGACGGAGTCGGGAACGGGAGCTAATTCGTGCGGGGGAGGGTGAGGGACGGAGGGAGAGAGTCCCGAAAGCAGCGGGCGTTAACGAATTCGCTTAAAAAAGAGTGGGGGAGGGTAATTAAGCTCCGCGAAGAGTGAGCGTAGGTTAGAACGTATGGCTGTGGAGGAGGAGAGATGGGGGGAGAGCCCGGCTTAGGGCAATCAACGGCGCCAGAGGAGACGGGACAGACAGACTGGAGGTTGGGGGGAGTAAGGATGAGGAGAGAAGAGGGTTTGGGAATCCACGAGTCGACGCCGAAAGCGAGTCAGTCGTTGGGAATTCAATGGAAGTGGGGGGAGGGATGGGGGGGTTGTGAATGTGGTGTGGATTGGGGGCGTGATGCCCTGGGAGGGGGGATGGGCGAGGGGGAGTGAGGAGAGGCGTATGGAGAGGGTCGTGCACTCGCACTGCAAATCGGTGCTCGCTGCAGGAGAGGAGGAGCAATCCATCTTGCATGGGTGAAAGCCTCTCCTACCCTCCTCCCCCTCCTGCATCCATCTCCCCGCCTCCTCCCACCAACCCTCCCTGGCTCTCATCAATTATGAATATTTCGAGCAACTGCCAACCGACTGAGCCCCGTTAGAAATATGCGCATCAACGCAATTCCCAGTCTTTCGAGTCAGTATTACACCGGAGAGCTGTAAAGGGGCCCCGTACGCTTCTACGAGACCATGCTGCATTGATAAAAAAATAAATAGAAGAGCGAATCGACTGAACAAATCTTCCGTGCAGATTCATTTAAAACCACCCCCGTGATTTCTGGGTCATTTAGCCGTTTTCCGAGGGATTACTTAATCGCCCAAACAAATTTTTAATGACCATAAAATATTCCGTTGCACACGTTCCGACCATAATTTTCTGGGAGCCATGGACTGAGTAATTTCAGTTAGGAGGTAAAACAAAACGAACATTCCCAAATTCTGTGGAAGCTACCATTTTTTCACGACCAAGCCTTTCTTTTTTTAAATTGGTTTACATAATAGACAAATTTTAATAATATAAACTGGGACAATGGACAGTTAATTTCGTGCAAATGAAAGGTTCAGAATAAAATGAAAATAAAAAGATTCACATGTTTATTTTAATATGTACGTCTTAATAATTAAAACCGGTCAAATTATCATCAAATTTTGCGTACATTCGAAGTAAAAATATTCTTTACGTGCAGTAATAATCAATAAGATCTAATTATATTCCTTGATTGAAGTGTATTGGACCGATCAATTATATATTGACGGGTATGGATTTGAATTGTAAATTTCGACTAAGCGACGTCGTAAAAACTTTAACTGTGGTAGATTAGTAACTTTGATTACGGTTCCCATTGTGAATTTTAAAAAATTAGCACTGAATTCATTAGGAAAATTTGACACAAATAGTAATGTAATTCAGGGTTTTGTAATCGATTTATATCATTTAAAAAAATTAATATTCCAATCTCTCGTTCGTACTTCGGCAGATTAGGAAGTAGGGCAAAGGACTCAACAATCACGCAACCGATGGAATGCGTCAAACTTAGGTTTCCGGTTACTTGTATAAAATCCACGTAAATTAAGAATTCTGAACAGACCTAAATGGATTTAAATTCCTTTAATTTCCTTATTTTGAAATGAGACCGTCTATATAAGCTGTAAAAGATGAATTTAACGGTCTATTTTCCTATCTGAATACCAAAACCTACTCTGTGTGAAAGTAAATGCACCGTTCAAATTTCTTAGATTGAATGAGCCCACGCTCCATCGAAGTTCACAGGAAAAACTTAAGCACAACGTTCCACGGCAACTAAATTACTTCACACAAAAAGTGTTTCTTAGATAACCAGTAGAGAATTTTCTATAAAAATTTCAATAATAACAAAATAAAATTTCTTGAGAGGTAACAGTAGTTTCTTTTCGTTTTTTAGCCCTTGAGTAACCAAATATTTCAGTAATTGAAGAATACTTTATTATGGACGTCTAAAAAATAAATGAATATCTTTAAATCCGTATTTTTGAACCGTTTTATTTCATCGACTTCGCAGCAGTGCAATAAGCCCCATTTTTATGCAGTGATATAAGTAAGTCCTTTTGAAAAATCTGTGTTTTCCATTAAATCCAAGACAATAAATCTTTCGATCGTTTCAATTGACCGACACTTCCATTTTCAAACAGAAAATTGCATATTAGTTCGTAAGTTCAGGGAAATGACGACTCTATTAATTCACAGTAAGTAAAAAAGAATGTCTAAAAATGCGACGCCTAGTACCTCCGTAAATGTAATATTAAAATCTTATAACCTCCTGTAATTTGACATTTAATCAAGAAAACCTTTTCATATATAAAATTATGGTTTCTAATCATAGCAAGGCCGTATGAATCAAGATTGAAGTAGTAATGAAGAAGGCCGTAAGTATTGGTATTACGGAAGCAATACATATTTTAACAACCGTCAACTAAATTGAGAAGTAATACCAAAGTAATTACGAATTATAATTACGTTTATGGCCTCAAGGAGGGAAATTGAAAATTTTTTATAGATATAACGATTTGAAGCAATATTTCAGATGGCGCCAACAATTACATTAAATAAGACCTACTGGTACATAAACAAGTGACAAAATAAAATCTAAGCTAAAAAAATGAAATTTTATAGGACTGCAAAAAATTTGCAAGCAATATTGTTTCACTGAGTTTTTCTCAGTACAAAAGAAGAAAATAATTAGCTATCTTATGATTACAAATAGAATTATAATTGATGAAAATAAATTGGACAAAATAATAAAAATTACGGAAGTTGAGCAATTAATCATGTAAAAAGATAAGTCACATCATTATTAGGAGCCTATTATTATTAGGGCCACCACATTACCTATGCATATTAGGAGAGCAGGACACTGATTCAGACGTTACTTAGTGGACGTTTGCCATAGTAAATGAAGGAAGACTAACTTTGCACTTGTCCCACTGGTCTTTTTATTTTCCACGACCATGGTTTGGATCTATATTACACAAACCAAAAGCTCTTAAAAATTCCGTGCTCTTAAAATTAGAAATCAGGAAAATAATAAATCGAAGTCCAACATAAACGGAAAATTATCTCTATTATAACTCTAGCGAAATAAACTTCTAAGTCAGAAATGACCTTTTCCTTCAGATTCAAAATTAGAGGTGGAGAGATTCCACCAACAGACGAGTTAATCAAAAATTATTAGCCGTTTCCCTCCCACACTCTCTCTCACCCCTACCACTCAGACATTCGAACTCAAATAATCAAATTTTAACGCCAAACCCCTAGGGAGGATATGTGGAAATCATTCTGACTCCAAGCCAACCAACCCTATACCCATCGCCAAGAAATAAATCGCCAGGGGTTATCAAAGAGTTCTCTGAAATAACAGCCCCATTAGTGTAAGCAAAAGCGAGGGTGGAAGGAGAGAAAGAGAGATGGGGAAAGATGGGTAAGGAGGACAGAGGCATCTGTTGGCACGGATAGAACACCAATCGGAGGGGAGGAAGTAGAGGGGAAAGGGGTCGAGTGAATTTTCGCAGTATTTCACCGGTCCACGCACATGCATATAACTCCCTTCCCCATGACGTCTACCGCCCATTTTGCCAATTAACCCTTTTGAACTCAAGCGTACGAGTTGGCCAAGTGATCTCGCTCATTCCCGTCTGTCTCCTTAAAGAGATGAGTACTAACGTAAAATTAAAATTTTGTTTGTCGTTGTACTAACTGTTAAACATGGACGCAAACAGAAAGGACATATATTTTTACTTTTCTATGATCATAGGGTTCTTCTTTCGTCAAACGGTGGCAAATTCATCTTGAACGACAAAGAAGTGTTTATCTATTTATATATGCGGGTGTGTATATATATATATATATATATATTATATATCCAAGCGTATAAATACATACATATATATACATATATTATTTATTATTATAAGGTAATCTGCCGGTTAAGGTAGGTTTTTGGATGGACATAACTACCAAATAAATATTTTGTGAATCCTAAAAAAACCCAATCCAGCAACCTACTCTACATCAGTCCCTCTTCATCTCTGTGTACTTCCTTCCTCCCTCATATACATGCATATGTACATATATATACATACATATTTATAAAATCACATACAAGGGTGGTCTGAAAAGTTTCCGACCCAACAAAGATACAATACATTTTTTCTGAAATTTTCTGAGTTTCTGATTTTCTGATTATATATACATAATTTATTGAATGAATAGTAAATGGTTCTCAAGAACAACGAAGTCAAAGGTACGAATTGTAACTGAGGAGTCATATATTAAATCAAGGTAGATCAGTTCACTTATCTAACAAATGCTTTACAGCGATATAGTATTTGCAGGATATACATAATATGCATGTGTTTGTATAGTAATATATAAAATTATACTTACATATATTAAGGTAACATAATTCATAGATAAACAATCTTTTATGTACGATATATATACTCGTATATACGCGTAATACCTTTTCATAGAGACAATTAATTAATTCGTACATATCAACAGTATACAGGTAAAATCTCCGAAAGGATTCGCTGGAATACACGGAGAACGCTGGCGCGTCGTTGTGAACAGTTAAGGGCAGGAGGATATGGGTGGAGATCTCAAGCAACCAAAGCCCCCTTTTCTTGCCAAGAAAAGGAGAGAGAGGGAGGGAGAGTGAGACTTCCTTTTTCCTCCTACTCCATCCCAAACTCTGTGAGGAGCCATTCATTTTGCGACCCGAAAGCGTAAAGGGAAAAGAGTTTTCATGCTAATTCTCCCGGGCCATCGAGAGGCCACCGCCACTTATGCCGTCTCCCACCTCCGCTACCAATCCACATCTCCCTCTACACTCCCTCCCCCTCCGTTTCCGACCCACTCACATCTCCGGGCATAACTGTTTTCTCCACCCGCCCCCGCCCGCCCGTATCAAACTACCCCAGCTCTTCCATTCTCTCCCTCATCCTCTCTTCCTGAAAGCCGGAGAAACGAATGCAAGCTGTCCATCGGGACCACTCAGTTCGTCCCCATGCCCTTCCCCGAATGAAAAAAGGAAAAAAAGATATAAATACAAGCATCCACCTCGACTTTTTGGGGAGATTGATGCAGGGGGCAGGAAGAGGCGTTTATTTTTTTTCTCTCGCCAAAAATCATCATCCCATTTTTAAAAAATCCAATTTTAGCCAAAACACTCGACAAGTCCGTAATACGACGTTTCTGGATGGGAATTGTGAATCTTTTAATCCATTTTCGGCCAGATTGAAAAAAATGCGCATCTTGTTCCTCGAGGACGAGGTATCACTGACGCTGCTCAAGTGAAAAGTCCCTTGGCGGGGGAAATATTACGGCTAAAACCGAGATAATCAAAATGACTCCTCGAACGATTTACAGGAAGCTTCTTGCATCTCAGAGGCCCCCAGAAAACATGCTTCAGAAACACAGTTTAAATTCATTAAATTAATCCTAAATCTGAAGAAGAAAACTGATATTAAAAATATGTTGTTTAGATAAACCTGAATATTTTTTACTATTCATTCAAGTAGAATTTCAAAACAATAAAAAATTTAACGTTTTTAATTCAAATGACATTTTTTAAACAGAACATTAGCATATCATTTAACCGTTGAAATTACTATTTCATTAATGTGAAGCAAGAATAAATAGATTATTTCCATTATTTATTTCAGTTACTTAAAGCAGCATTCATATTTAGTAGGCATATATTAAATGCGACTGCGTCCTGCAACCGTGAGCTGAAAATGGATTTATTGCAATGATAATACTCTCTCTCCAACGGTGAGATTAAAACTTGACCTAACGGAAACATTAAGAGGACTTTTACTGGCTAATGACATATATTTCTCTTAAACTGACTATTTCCAAACCTTCATCATTTTTTGGCTGGCATCTTTTACATTGAGAGGCTTAAAATAAGAATATGTTACTTTTTCAAATTTCTGAATGCCTAGGCAACATAAATATATTATTATTTTATTAAACCCCAATGCATGGGTTCAATTCAGGTGCTTGTATCATGTGTGAAGTAGTACAGTGTCTAAAGGAAATAATACGATCAAAATTTTACGCTTTTAGTATTTAACGAACTCAAATATAAGAAAGAAATTCGCAGTCCTAGTAGCTATCACACCGTGAAAATGTATGCTAGCCTTATTCCGTTTTGACTGCAGTTTTAGGTGGATATAAACAGATCGTGATAAGAAGTGAAAACAACGGTGAGGTTTTGATGATCAAGAAACCAAGGTAGAGTTGGTTCTCAGAATTACGTGAAAATGATTCAATTAATGTCGATTCAAGCCATCGTTTAATGGTTCCAAAACTTCTGGAAATAATTTGAGATGGGCAATTGCATGTTTCCGAGACGTGGACACAGAGGGAGAGATGAAAAATAACCTGAGGTAGACATTCATGGCCAGGTTTGGAAGAATGAAGTAGAGTGAAGAGTAAATTCCAATTAATAAGAAGTAAGAACGATGAACAATAGGAAAATACAATCTTGATAGATTTGGAGATATAAATGTGTGCTAGACGTGGAGGAGAAAAGAAGATTCCGTTAGAAAATATTTAAAGGAAAAAAAAGTAAAATGGAGGAGATTGCGGAAGGCAGCATAGCGTTGATTTGTTTCTATAGAACTGAGAACAGTATTTAAAATAAAAAAGGAGAAAAATAACAGCAATTTACGACGGCAGAAAGGTCAGAGAGGAAAATATAAAGAAGGTAACATTGGAGGAAGTAGTAGAAGGTGAATTAACCGAACGGAAACGAGTTCAAAATGGTAACAGTATATACATACGGAATCCGGACGCAAACCCGCGGTCTGCAACTGATTTTTATGGTATCCAGCAACACCGATAGTAATTTTTCAATTGAATAATATTTCGAATTCAACACTAATTGTAGTGTTTAAGTAATGATAAATAACTCTGTTTTTTAATTTAATTAGAAATGCCTGATTTTTAGACAATTTATGTTCCCAGGTGTTTAGTAAAATAATTTAAACACGTGATGTAAATTCTATATTCACAAAAACTCTCCTATCGCGGTCCGCTGATTGACAAAGATTCTCATCACTGCTCGAAACGGTAGCGCTCTTAGAATTTTAAATTTGAAAAGGCACTATCCAGCCACAAACATTTTGACTCCTTTTGCATCAATGTACCAAATGACAATTTTCAAATTTCGTAGATGTCAATACCGGACAACAGAAAGAGATCAATTTGAGGAGAATCGCTGAGTATTGTTTTCCTGAGAATTATTTAGTCGGTTTATTTCCCCTCACTGTCATATTTCCGATTGAAAATGTGAAATGCAATACGGACGGCGTTCCAGATACCCTCATTAAAACAGCAATCCAAGGGAAAAAGGTAAACGCCTTCGGTAACCACACCTTTCACTACAATCCTCTGTTTCCCGAAGTTAGATTCCTCTCCTCTTATCCTCCCGAAGGATTACCATCTCCTCCCCCGCTCCGACCGTCGTGCCCCGAGTCGCCTTTCCCTTTCATTGCACCCCTCTCTCCCGGCATCTCTTCCGGCAACCACTAATCCCTCACTCCAAGAGGATATCCGACACCGCCTCAACCTTCAATTCAATCTCATCGACCCCTGCCCTCGGAATTCCCGGCTGTCCCTCCCTTTCTCCCCTCATCATCATCCATTAGCTTACCTGCGGTGTCATTATCATCAATAGTTCACATCTCCACTCCCTGAATTTGACACTCTCTCATCTTTCAAATAGTGCGACCGCATTGTTTCTGTATACCTTAGCGTCATGCCACAATATACTCTTAGTTTAGGGATTAAAAAATAGAGTAACGCGAATAACCTTTTGACATAATTCAAATGTCAACTAAAATGGATATATTTGTTCGATACCTGACAGAATAATCCATCCTTGTAAGTTTTCATGACACATATGAAGAAGGTTTCAGTTGTTAAACTGTTAAATTTACAAATTTTACATTATTTTTTATGAATCTTTACCACCTAAAACCTACTTTGATTCCCTGTACCTCTAAAAGAGTATTGATAATATTCAAGCAATACGATCTGAGTGTTCATATTTAATGATAAAAAGCACAATTTCAACGTTGAACTATCAAAATTAAGGAAAAATGTGCTACGTATTGAATTCTGCTCTTGAAAAAAGAACTACTGACAATTCCTAGGGCGTCGTTAAATAATAATAACGGCAACATTGTGGGTGGCTCAGTATTGTTATAAGTGATAACTTACAACTCATATTGAAAGCTTTTTATGACTCTTGATTGAGCTACGATTTCCGTTGACACAGACTAAAACTGACAATTTTTGGGTAAGCAGAAAAATCAAAAATAAAAAGTAAGTAGTTTGAGATCTAAAACATTTGGAAATCACGTCTAAATTACCTCAGCATTGACATTATCACCTTCGCCATCCTATCCGTGTGTCACGGTATGAAATAAAATGTGAAAAAATTAACATAAAGCCATGAGATCCCCAAGCAAAAAATGTTGTAAATTGAGAGATTGATTATTGATAAATTAAATACTATACATATACGAGTATGTGTGTGTATATACATATATGTATATATATACACACACATAATCTATATATATATATATATAGAATGATGCTATATATATATATATACATATATATATATATATATATATATATATATAGATATATAGATGATGCGGAAGTACTCACGAGAGCAATATAACTTTTGGACGGCACAATAGAACACAGATTAAAACAGATAACACGTAAAAGGACACTCACACTGTAGATGATTTAAGCTTTCGGCCTACTCCGAGGCCTTCTTCAGGTCAGACTGACCTGAAGAAGGCCTCGGAGTAGGCCGAAAGCTTAAATCATCTACAGTGTGAGTGTCCTTTTACGTGTTATCTGTTTTATTCTGTGTTCTATTGTGCCGTCCAAAAGTTATATATATATATATATATATATATATATATATATATATATATATATTAATAATTAATTACAAATAAAAGAGGTCACAATCGGGGAGAATATCTAATTAACATTTATCATCATAAAATACATACCGAAAAACGGATTACATTTTCAAAAAAAAATATTCCACACAATGACCTTGACTCGAGCTCTTAAAATGAGAAATCAGCCCTTACTGGACAAAGGTTAAAAGGAAAAGGAAATCCTTGATTTCGCCTCGACCAACAAACAGAACGCAGGAAACCCGTCGTCTCTAAGTCTATCCACTGTGGCCTTCTCGATAATACCAATTGTCCACCAAAGCCCATACGACCATAATCTCCTATTCCCCGCCAATCCCCTTCTTCCTCCGCAAAAGTCCCGTGGTGAGAGCCAGAGTCCCGGAGAGGCTCGAGTAAGAGGTTCCGCGACACTTCTTACATCACCCTCCTCCCCTCCCGCCCATATCGCATCCTACGACCATCCCCGAGACCTCTTGCCCTTGTCCTCCCCACCCCATGAGGACCAAATATCTCCAGCTCCTCCTTCAAACCACCACGGACTCTGCTCCCTTCACCTCACATACCCCGCTCCATTTCCTCTCAGCACGCAAATCTCTTCCAATACACCAGGGTGAACTCATTTACAAAATGGAAAAACGTTGTTCGCATTCTGGTGTGAGTTGGTATACGTACAGTTGGAAGGTGGCCCCCAGAGGAGGAAGAGGGAAGAGGGATGGGAGGGTGGATTAGGGTACGGGGGTGCGTGTGGGGAACGAGGCCAAACTGGAAAGGAGACATTTTTCGGCCTCCTCCCAAGACGTTTCAACTTTTCCACGACTAAAAGACTCTCAAACCCTCACTCCCTGTTTTACCCCACTCCTCTCCTCCATTCTCTCAGCTCTTAACCCAGCAATTCCCCCTCTCGACCTTTTATCCTCCCCATTCCTAAAACTCCTTACTCATAATTCCCCACGATTCAATTCCTCGGCGTCTCAAAAAGATGTGCTTTCAGCCCGCACTCCAGTCTTCCCCTAAAATTAATCTGAAAACGTTCCATGCCCGATGATATTGATTTACATAGAATAGGTATCGTGTATAAGAACTGCGACACATTTCGCTGATGATAATCAAGGAGTATCGCGCTCTCCAGCTTTCTGTCAGAGTTGGAACACCACTCGGGAAATCTACGACATGATGTGGTTTTGAAACCTATGAATGTACAGACAGTATTGCGCTCGTGGCGAAAAAGACTCGCGGGCGGATTAATGCCAAACGCTACCGTATTGTATACGACTTGTCGGGGGGATGAGGGAGAATGATGATGTTAACACCAGGGTCATGATCACCAACATCATGAGGAATCAATTTGGATCTTGGTCTCTGAAAACTACACAACATCGTCATGGGCTAATAAAAAGCACGCGTGGAAAACATTAACACTTTTTGCCCTTCGCTCTTCCACTCCGACCCCTCATAGCCTTTTCCTCCCTCTCATGCGTGCGATATTCCCATTCTCTCGCCACCACTTCCCGGTGTATTCTTTCCCTTCCATTTCAACCTTCATCATCCCACTATCTCGCATTATTCTCATATTTCATCCACTTTTGCCGGTTCTTTCGAATATTGCCTGACAACCTTTCCTTCTTCCCCAAACATCTCTAACAATTCTTAGTTTTTTTTATCCTTTCCTTCAAGCTTTGGTCCTTCCATATACAATGTACTCAGAATCCAGTCATTACATTCACCGAAATAAAAAAAAACCTGTAAACCGTACCATGTGCATTCCGTTAAATTTCATTTTTTTTACTTTAAAATTTCTGTTATACGAGATGTACATTATATTAACTCAGTGTCAGAGCAATCACCATTTGTGAATATCATACAATAAAGAGGAAGGAATTCAATTTACCAACTGAAATAGAAGCACTGCCACTCCTTCTACAATGGATAATTCGCACACAAACACACCTCAAACTTCGCATCAACAATCACCGCGCCACAGCTCCTAAATACTTCCTTCAATTTCTTGTTTCAATGCCTCAATTATCGCCTTCATCCCTCCCTAAGACAAATCTCGACATCCAAAGCCCTTGAAGAGCCGGGCATTGTTTCCTTGGTCCATGCTCTGATCCCGGGGCCCTGAACATGACTCAATAGGAAATGCCCTCTACTTCCTGTCAACTCCACTTCCAAACATCAACCCCTCAAACTCCGTCCCTCTTACCAAACACCTGTCCTCATCTCTCTCGTCCGTTACCCCTGCCCTCTGTTTTCTCCTCACGGTGAAGAACATCTCCTGGAAATGTCTCCTACGCATTCTTTTCCGATCTTCTTTGAAATATTACCTAAACCATCTTTATTCCTAAAATACATATACGAGTATATAGTATTTTGATTTTATTTCCCTCAATTTCATTCTCTTACTTCGAATGGCGTATGTTACATTGAACAGCCGATTATTTCAATTATCTATTGTCATCAAATACACTTGAGCAGGTCTTTAACCACACGTTCCAAAGTAAAGCTACATAGCAAGTTAACTGAAATTCACAATCAGCGAAATTTAACCAAGAAAGAAAAAAAATACCAATTATTTCTACTGATGAAGTGATAATTAATAGAACATTAACAATAGCAGTCATAATAAAGATAGCTAGTAGTAATAGTAAAAAGGGTGGCTAATTATAGAGCAGTATACAAATATTACATGCTACACATATTACAGGCCCCACATTTCCTTCTGTATTTCATCATTTTGAGGCTCACACGCTTGTATTTAGCCAAGTTAAATTTTTATATGAACTTCAAACGGTCGACAAATCAAAATACTGGAAGTTTACCCAGAGAATTTTCAAAGCGCATAATGATTTTACAATGAATTGAAAATTCGCACTTGTCATGAAAATGAACTCAACGTTAACCAACTCAGCACAATGCATATCCAATGGACTAAGGCGCCTAAATAAAACAATAGGAAAGGTAATTTCCGAAAATGTTTGGAAAGTCATGGATGATAGATGAGATGGTTTGGAAGAAATTTGAGAGAGGGTAATGAATTAATGTACACACAAAAATAACAAGAATAAAGTTCAAAGAGCTTGGGCAATGAACTACGGCGAGAAACTAATAGGGCGTGGGATACATTGAAGAATTAGCAGGGCGCGGCAATGGAGAGTTTACAGAGGCAGGTAGAAATGGACACGCTTTACAGAAAGGTGAAAGAACTGTCAGGAAGTCAAATAGGAAAATCCGTGTAAATCATCAGGGATGTGACGGGAATAAAGTCAGACAAGAAAATAAAAATAGAAGAAATATAAGGCCAACATATTTGGCCAGTAAGTTAAGAGATAGAGGGGAATATGATGAAGATGAGGAAAGCCTAGGTTCAGTCATAAAAACTTTTGCGAGAAGAACGGCATTAAAGGAATATGGCTGTGGGGATAGAGAGCATCACCACGGAACTACTCAAGGATTTTACGAAGTGTGGAAGGAAGAACTTTTATGAGTTAATTTCTAGCGATATTAGTGAGAGATTTCGTCAGAAGACTTGAGACAACTTAGATGGAAAAAATGCATGCAGAAAATGGTAAAACAGTCCTATGTGGACCATATAATAATAAGTATGATTGGAGACACAGCAATGGGAGTAATTAAGATAATAAAATCATAAACAAAACAAAGGAAAAGTGGGTAAATTTTAAATCATCGATAAATCACTTTGGGTTTGAACAGTGTACGAATGATTTTCGAGAGGAATTAGAAAATAGTTTAATCATAATTCCCCCGTTCACTACACTGGCTCGCCTTTTACCACACGCCGAAAAGGAACATACTTGTATAGTTTTCATGATTAATTTTGACATAGTTCTAGTCAAAAACCTTATCTTTCAAAATATTCATTAACGGTGCTGAACGATAATGAAGCCACGTCATCTTCCTGTATCCCTTTCGTTTCGCAGTGTACACGCATAGAAAAAGGGTGTTCATTCACCTTACAGTAAAACCTCATTAATCGCATGTTAAATTAAGGCCGTTCACCCCTTTTAATGAGAACGAATATTTTTCTCACATTTCATAAAGAAGCGCTAGAAATCTAGCAGTGACACAAAATTAGGCATAGAACGAAATATCTTTCAAGATGTTCCCGCAAATACAACAATAGAATACGATAGTGATATTTACGTAAAACCTGTATCACTTGTGTCACATTCCCAAGAAAATAACAATGTGAAAACCAAAGAAGGCTCTCCTATTCGAAATATTATGCGGTGAATTCATTCTCGAGGGTTAAAAATGTAAATATGGGTGACCAAGGGAATAATCACGTCTTTCGCCATTCCTTTTTACTAAACCACCAGCGAATTCAGTTTCGGAAAATAGACATCTACTCATCATTAAGCTAAGCTCTACAAAGTAACAACCAATAAGCAATTGGTGTTCGGTCGAGAATGATAATACCCATTTACTGAATCATTTAATGAAAACTCGATTATCATATGACGCATCGATCTCAGCTGATTCCAGGTATCTTCTCCAAAGATATGGCAAAATCGTACTTTAAAAAAATATTTGAATCTCTCTGTGCCAAAACATTTCTTCATTAAATCGATTGCCATTCAGGGCTATCTACGCAGGATTAAAAGAAACGCCGTCACTCATATTATAAGCATATGATGTACACAAGTGGAATGGGAAAGAGAGGCACTTGCCTCTGAGTTGAGAATGTTAGAACGGATTTATAGAAGATGGATGATATGAAAACGTTTACCTAAAATTCTCTTCATGTTTTTTACTTCGTTCCATTCCTATATTTTTCACAGATATGACAGAGTAGTATCGATATTTCACATGCCTTCATAACGTTCCCTAAAAGAAAACAAACTGGAATCCTCAAACCAATGTTCGTTAAACTCCTCTCTCGTCCCTCGAAAAATAAAAACTAAACAAGAGGAGGAACAAAATGTTTTCGAAAGCAGCAAGCCATACAACTAAATGGGCTTCATTCGCTAATGGCCTCCTGGATTTCTGTCCCGGCGATCTGGAACACTTTTTCAGAATCGGCCAGCGTTAACTCTCCGATCCATTACATGTGTATCACAACGATGGGCTTGCGATGCAGGGATGGGACAAGGACTAGGAGGCGTAATCGGGGTTAATTGCGGGTCTTGCATTAGTCCCCACTTCAATGCACTGATTATTTGTTTTTCGCATCGCGTGGGAAGGAATTGAAGAGACTGAGTATTTCGACCTGGTTCTTTAAAAACCATCGCGATTCACACCGACGGGCATAGAGAATTGTCTCACTAAGATAGCGACAATTACGTAACCACGGAACGAGCACTTTAGCTTCCAATGCATAAAAGTACGAGAAACGCTTAACTACCGAATTTCGCCTAGTGCACATTAAAGGTAGTATCATTTAGGTCTTATGAGCAACGGCGATAAGGGATATGGTTCAGAGGGTACATGATCGCACTGGATAATGTCAATTCCTTATTACTAGATATTTCACATCAGAAAACTGATAAGACATTAGAGATAAGCATAGGCATTTCTTTTTATATTTTTCTAAACTGTACCGATTTTCCATACTATGTTTTCCTATTTTCCCTAATTCATTCATATTCATCGAGCTGACTGACTGACTTCATTTGTTACCTCGCCGGCATAATTTTCAGGTAAGAGTACCAAATTAAGATATTTTAGAGTAGAAACAACGTAGTATTAAGATTCCCCGGCTTTATCGTCAGTTAACACAAATACGTTGTTCTCCATAGTAAGCAGAAATTCCTAATAGGATGCTCGGGAATGGTGGAATAGGTGAATTCTTAATTAACTGGCCATCTGTTTCACTTACATTCATTTGTAGATAACAACAAGACTGTCCAAATGCGCTACTCTGTAAGTTTTTAATGGTGAATAAAAATGACCCCCTTAAGTAATTTATTTTCTAATAAATCATCAAGATTACTACTTGGAAAGCCGGTAAAAGTGTGCTGACATAACAAATGTGCTAATTTTGCTAATTATAGCCGGAAATAACTTTGGATCTTTCTCTGCTAAGCCTCTAAGGACTAACATCTTTAATGAGATTGTTGAACACAACATTTGTGGTCATCGCAATAATCCCGAACGTATCGCAATAGTTTCCGAGCCTTTTCCCATGATGTTTCCAGATTATCCATGTTTATCCGGTCGAGGGGTAACAGATAATATCTCTGCTGTGTCCGCCAGTTAAATATTTAGTCTGGTTCGTACGGTCCAAAGTGATTTGCATGTTTAAATCCCGCCTCTAACAAGCCAATTTCTTGTCGCATAGCATTCGATTTATAAGTCAAGTTTACAGTACAACAAGACCCCATGAGCTAATACAATTTAAAAATCACAACCGGTCTCGCAATTGAACGGAGAGGGAAAACCTAATAAGAATGACCAAATAATCATCCGGAGCTCTACTTATAATTATTACTAAGGTCCTTCCTTTTAAAACAGGCTTTGATAGCCACTAGGGCCTATCGCCTATTAAATATTTACCCTGAATTATAATATGTTTTACCTATCCCATGAAGTAAACTCTGACTGTAAACAGAAACTCCTTGCAATGTGAAACCTCGCGAGTAGACATGCTTTGTCCTCAGATTGAAATCATGGGATCGATATGCTAAAAGCCATACTAAACCTAAGAATTAACATTTTTCTGCCTACTTTACCATTATTTTCAACATAAAATCAATATTTTCATACCCTTATTTCGTTATTTAGAGGGGGTTGTGCATATTTCAGTGCATGAATATGAGAAATCACTTTATAAAATTATGGAAAACATTTTGAGTTCATCTTTCGGTAAAAAAACCACCCTCTAAGGTAGTATAAAATAGTAAATTGAGGATCGTATTCGTTCTACAAACACACGCAGCACGCAATGTGCATTTGCCATTCATTTTGAATTGATAAAGGGAAAACTTGACAACAATCCTTGTCGACGGAAGGACTGAAAAATCGGAAAATAGAGTGAAAAATGGAAAATACTCCCGAAATCACGACGCTATTTTAAGTCTATCGCATTAATATGGAAGTGGGTCTCCTTTCGGCGCTGCATATACATCAATAGATCACTCACCAGAGACGTTTCAGTTTCCTACAGCGAGATGTGCCACTGAGAACTAACACTATCTTAAAAAATACGCAACCAAGCTTTACTTTATTGACAAAACAATGGCATAAGAATGACTCTGTATGGTCCGAGGCCTGAGGGAACGGTTTCAACCGTTTCATCCCTCGCTATAAAATAATATTTGGCTGCTACATGCAAATAGCGGAGGTACGCTTATCCCTGCATATGCAATGTCGGTGTTATTTTCCCTAATATAGTTAATTTTTCCCTGTATATTCAGAAGACACTTTTGTGGCTCTCCAAACATTTAATAAAGATACCACAGCGTGTTACTTTACCCTTATACGTCGTCACGTCCACTGAATGATATAAAAAAAGCAAGTGATCCCTCCTTCGCCCTACCCCTTTCCACTACCACCACCGTTTCATGGACCCCACCAGAAACACTTCCCCTTAACCCTCCTCCAATCCTTCCAAGCGCCCTCCATAGGACAATAGCTAGCCTGTCTGTTGTGATATGATTGACTCAGCCCCGGGCCCCTTCCCTTGCGCCCTCCCACCCATCCCATTTTCTTCCATTATATTCCTTCCCTCATCCCTCCGATCCCTAAGCTATTCTATCCTGCTGGTTTTGCACCATTTAATCCATATGGCAATGCTGCAGGACAGCGGAATAAATCACATCGTGATGATTACATCATTTGAAAATAGCAAAGTTGTTTTCTATCAAAGAGTATGAATATGGTCTCCACTTCTCAAGTTTCAGAATCCAATAGTAGTTCTTTGATGGAGATCCGGATGGTGCGATGGCTAACGTACTGGCTTCCCACCCAGACAGCCCGGGTTCCAATCCTGGAGACGGCAGATATTTTTCAGTGGTATACCGATCCCTACTTGAGCTGCTTTGTGGAGAGCCTTTTGAGTGAGCACGAGTTCTTTCATATGAGCAAACCGTATTGGGTACGCAATTTGAAATTGTAATCCTTACTGTACCCAATAAACTAATAAACGTACACTGGGTTGAAAAAGGCTGAGAAGAGAAAATACATATACCCTAAAGAAAATTTTGCGAGGCAATACCACAGCTGAGTTAAAAACAGGAAAAGTGAAAAATTAAGACGTTTACGTGTGACCAAACCGTATTAGACACGCAATTATCAATTATAAACTGCGCTCAGTTGCGGACCCCTTGGCGCCTTTTGACAAGAGTAGGCTAATGCCGACGCCGGTTTTCTCTCCACCCCTCCTCCTTTTCTGTCCATTCATAATGGCGCATATGACATTAGCTGTCGGTCGCCTCACCTAAAAAACTACTAGTTGTTTGATCCAAGAAAATTGGAAATTCTATAAATAGGCAAAACATTATTTCCGGAAAGACATTAAAATTGGGACGCCTAACCCACTCACTCCATGACAACACCGTATTGACATGAAGCTGTCAATGTCAAAGAAACTTGCTATCGCCATAAAAAGAAGATGCAAGCACACATGGGCAGCAATTGACAATCAACGCATAATGCGACGCTCTACGAGCCGTCAACCTTTTTGTGTATCGCTTCGCTCCGACGTCGACAAAAAATATAAGTGATGCCCAAGCCGCACGAAGGGAACCCCAGAGATCGAAGGAATGCGATTCTGCGATGCGGCCGTCTCCTCTCCATCCTCCATTTTTCTACGTTCAGTCTCGCGGGAACCTCGGTTCCCGTCCGGCCTGAGCGTCGAAATTCTCCCGTGGAATATATTTTTGCGTCGCCCCAGTCCCTACTCCTCAGATCGTAACTTAATTTCATTTTGTGGGCGGTAGGGAAAAGGAAGAAGAAGGGCTCTCCGTCATATTCATTCCTTTCCATCCCCCCTTACCCAACCCCATCCCACAATTCAGAATCTCATTTCCTTGATTACCCGCGGAATTGCATCTAGTTTGCGCCCACGTTGAGATGGGAGGGAGAGAGTGGGTGGAAGAATTCCTCAGCATTTATTTCCGTCCTTCTGCAGTTACCCTCGAGCATGGTACCGCGCAAAATGGTGATATTTTTTTCTCGGCGCTCATTCGCGAAAACAAGTGATCTGCTCCGAAGAAATTTTAGGGTCGAGAAACGGATAGATAGATAAACGCCTTTATTCGGGAGAAATTGAAACCATAATGTCCCTTCTTCCATTTAACCCTCCCTCAAATACATAACATCAATAATAAAAATAAGAGAAAATATAAAGCGATATAAAAAAGAAAGAAATGGTTCAGTCATAAATAATAAAAAATAAAATAAATAAGCACAAGAGGTAATTTTGTCGGAAAAACCTAGGGAGTTCAGGCATGGAGACCCAAGTACGTAAAAACCCACGCAGGAAAGCGCCCACAAAGGAGGGTGTGAAAAACCTGCGAAACACGTGCATGATAGTCAAAATATAAATAATAATGATGATAAAATAATAAAAAATAAATAAAGTACAATGAAAACATATGCATGTCTCCTCGGTGCTGTTTACTGCCTTCTGGCGAGTTTCACGTGATGACCAGGCATTGCCAACGTAGGGAACACTGCTCATTGACTTGAGCGCCTCTTACCGAACCTTTTATTCTTTAAAGAGGGAATGCGGACCATTGATGCCGAATTTCACTCCCCACCATTCAGCAGTGGCGCTAAGGGGAGCATAACGGTTTTTACGGTACAACTATGGTTGTCAATTCATCCAATGCCTACTGATTAAAGGTTTCCGCATTGTATGTACACATGCATTAGAATTGGTCCAAAAAAATTAAAACCTAGTGAAGCAATAGATATCGGTGGAATTACTGGAACTTATTAGGTAAACACATCGCAACCAAAGTGGTATTTCCACATTTTGCCCTGCATGCCACAAGCCCTGCATGAGGGAGTATGGCAGCAAGTGTTAGTTCACCAACCGTTGGAAAAAATGGTCGGAGAGGGACTATTTCTGAAACAGTTCTCAAAGTTGTAACTCAATGGAGCTGATATTTCACCACCATAAGCCTGAAAATGCAACAATCCTGAGGACCAATACATCGTTCACACATTGGCCGAGCAGAATTTCGGTTTCCCATCAAGACAATATTTAAATAGGTACCAGCATAATTTTCATTGCGTCTAATAAATATATTGACCAAAGTGCATTGGCCCAAAATATGCACAGATATTTCATTCCATAATATTCTGAGTTACCTGTATTTTTGGAATATAGACAGAATTTTGGTTGGAAAAGATTGGGTTTAGAAGAGTTAGACCAGAGTCAGTCGGGGCGGCAAGTGATAAGAAGCAATTGTACATCTCCGTAGTTGATAGAAAATATGGCTCAGATTAGCCCAAGCGTACAACCATTAAAGGAAAATTGAATTTACAAGCATTACGTGATTCCTGTTAAGATTTTGTTCTGCCTAATTGTGCTTCTTTGACATTTTTCTCGTTGATTAAAACTAATACTTCTTCCGGGCAAAAATTTTGACGATGAATACTATAATAATGAAATGATGTATCTACTATGTTACAGTTCAGGATACTATTTTAGCTCTAAAGCCTGCATTTCAATTGCAAATTTGATATAAATATCGTTTTCTATTTATTTTAAGAGAGAATGAATCACACAAAGGCCCTTCTACCCATGGTGTTAAGTAGTTGCGGTCGGCGACTCACTCCGACGTTTGAGAGCACCCTCGACGTAAACATGACTTGGAAACAAGGGTCCTGTGATCACAATACAGCATCTGCGCATGTCGGACATCAAACCGTTAGCCTTCCGTTCGTCAGAGGAGACCTAAGGAATCAGATTAATGGGACTGACATCAATGAATATTAATCGTGTCCTTAAAAGTACTTATACTGCTCCGGCATTCAAGGGGAAATAAGGGGAGACCTTGATGTGAGCCCTATTATAGAATGCTGAGATTCAGATTGACTTCTGTAACGATGTGAACTGCATTTCTGAAGGAGTAGGGAATAAAATGACCATACGCACGACACTGAATGCAATGAAATGGTTAGGTTACAAAAACCATTTGTACTAGCTTTGTACTCTTAATTGGGTTTCAAAACAAGATCTTCTCAAAATCTGCAACAGTGTTGTTATTAAAAACTTTTTTGATCTGATAAAGCTCAACACTTACGTTGGATATACAGGTACACCATATTTCAGGTTAGTTGCCTAAAACCTATAATAATTATTATAGGTATTATATATGGGATATTATAGGTAGATTATAATGTATACTATCACTCAAATATTTATAATGTCCCAATCATTTCAAATTTGCACACCGCCACAGAACTCTTAAGCCTGGTAAGTTTGTTTTTAGGAAAAGCAACGCAAAAGCACGCAAGACCGCGTGGCGGGGGGTGTTAGATCACCATCCGTAAAAAGGAACAAAAATATATGAAAAAGAAACACATACGAGTACATGCAAAACTATACCCACAGTGGCGTATACACTCATGCAAAAATCCTTTCAGGTCACACGAATGCAATTACATATACTATCACCTAAACAAAGAATTCCACCTTAGGATGCAGTAAGAAATTTATCCAATAACGTGTAAGCTAGGATTTGATAAGTTAGAAGGCGAAATTCCTCTGCCACATGGACATGCAACAAACAAGGGTCTCCTCCCCAAGAACACAGGTAGGGAATGTGACCCAACGTTGCAGGTAGCGGGAAGGTGCTCCCACGGAGAGAGACGAAGGATGGAAGGGGAATTTTAAAGCAGAATAAGCAGAGCAAGAAGCGTAGGAAGAAGCGTAGTCAACATAGAGCAAGCGACAGATAGAATTTTACTCGTAGAGATTAAAGCAGACCCGACGAACTTGGTCATTATTCAGGTATACATGCCACCGAGCAACCACAAGGAGAAGTCGATAGGATGTATGATGAGTTAGAGGATATCATCGCGAGTGTTCCTGCAGGGAAACATTTGATAGTGATGGGGGATTGGAATGCGACGGTGGGCGAAGGAAGAGATGGTGGTGAGGTGGGGGACTATGGGTTAGGCACGAGGAATGAACGCGGGGAGAAAGCAATTGAATTCTGCAGGAGACAGGGGTTAGTCATCACCAACACATGGTTTAGACACCACAAAAGGCGTAGGTATACATGGAAAATGCCAGGTGACTCAGAAAGGTATCAGTTAGATTATATTATGGTTAGGCACAGGTTTAGGAAGAGTGTGATAAATTCGCACAGTTTCCCAGGAGCGGATGCGGACTCTGACCACAATTTAGTTGTTATGAAATGTAGCGTTCGTTTCAAGAAGATAAGGCAAGGGCGGCGGGTTAGGAAATGGAATTTAGAAGCATTAAATGGATTAACGAGGAAGGAGTATCAGGAGGCTGTAGAGAAAATGATGGATGACGGTAAAGAACTGAGTGCTATCGAAGAAAAATGGGAATGTATCAAGAAAGGGATATTGGAAGCCGCTAAAGACACTATAGGAACCGTTAACGGGAAAAGGATAAGGAAACCATGGGTAACGGATGAGATGATTGCAAAGATGGATGAGAGAAGAAGATGGAAAAATGTAAACACAGAGTTAGGCAAAATGAAGTACAAAGAGTTAAACAATAAATTGAGAAAGGCCACAAATAAAGCAAAAGAAGAATGGTGGAAAACGCAATGCGAGGATATGGAAAGTCTACAGAAGAAGGGTGAAATTGGTGCTCTATACAGCAAGGTTAAGTTATTATCGGGAAGTAAGAAGGCAAGAGCTGTGCTAACAGTTAAAGATAAATGGGGTAAGATAATAGTTGAACCAGGAAAAATCCAAGAGAGATGGAAGGAATATATAGAAACACTGTATGGTAAAGAACTTAGGCCGACAAGGTTAGACATAGAAAAGGAACATGAGGTAGAAGAAGATAGCTTAGGTCCAGGCATACTCGACGATGAAATAGAAAGGGCATTAAAGGAGATGAAAGCAAACAAGGCTGTGGGGGTGGACAATATTCCTGTAGAAATGTTGAAATGGTTAGGGAAAGGTGGGAAGAAGGCCATATATGGACTGATTCGTAGTATCTATGAGGAAGGAATCTGGCCGGAAGATTTTGTGAGATCGGTGTTAGTTCCTATTCCAAAAAAGGCAAAGGCTTCGTCATGTGAGGATTACAGAACAATAAGTTTGATATCCCACGCAGCTAAAGTTATTCTCAGGATCATCAACAAAAGGATAGAGAGTAAGGCAAATGATTACTTAGGGGATGATCAGTTTGGGTTCAGGAAAGGAAGAGGTACGCGTGATGCCATTGCAGTAATGAGATCACTAGTCGAGATGAATATAGAATACAATCAGGACGTTTTTGCCTGTTTTGTAGATTTCGAAAAAGCGTTTGATAGAGTGAACTGGGAAATATTAATGCGTGTATTGCAGAAAATAGGAATGGATTGGAGGGACAGGAGACTGATCCGCAACCTGTACATCTCTCAGACTGCTCAGGTGCGAGTGGGGAATGGAGAGTCCGGATGGGCAGTGTTAGGAAGAGGTGTAAGGCAGGGTTGCCCATTGTCACCGGTACTGTTCAACGTATATGTAGAGGAAATGATTAAAGAGGCATGAGAAGAACTGGAGGTAGGAATGAAAGTCGAAGGGGAATTCGTAAAATCGGTTAGGTTTGCTGATGACCAAGCATTAGTTGCTCAGTCAGCCAAGGGGTTGCAAGCATTGTTGAGTGAATTGGAGGTTCAGTGCGATAAATATGGGATGAGAATCAATATTAATAAAACAAAGGTTATGCGATTTTCCAGAAAGAAAAAGGCTAAGCTAAATATTAAAATAGGCGGGGAAAAAATAGAGCAGGTAGAACAGTTTACATATCTCGGAAGTGTTTTGGACCAACACGGTCAAAGTGGTAGGGACGTAAGGAGAAGAATTGCGCTAGGCAAGGAGGCTTTCTCAAGGAGGAGGGAGTTGATGACGGGGACGTTGAGTAGGGATGTTAAGACAAGACTCGTAAAAACTCTGATATGGAGCGTAGCTATGTACGACGCGGAAACGTGGTCGCTGAAGCAGGAGGATAGACGTAGATTGGAGGCTTTTGAAATGTGGGTGTGGAGAAGAATGGAAAAGGTGAAATGGACCGAAAGGAAAACAAATGAGGAAGTACTAGAAATGGTGGGGGAGGAGAGGGGTTTGTTGAGAGAAATCCTATGGAGGCAGGAAAAATGGATGAAAGGCGTATTGAGCGGTAGTGGAATGTTGAAGAGGGTAATGGAGGGGAGAATGTTGGGCAAGCGAGGTAAGGGTAGGAACAGGATAGGGATGTTGGACGGGATGAAGGGAGGAAAGAAGTACACCGAGATGAAGAGGGACCTGATATAGATTAGTTTGCTAGGTGGGGAGTCACAAAATGTTTTTTTGATAGTTATGTCCATCCAAAAACCTACCTTAACCGGTAGATTACCTAATAATAAGCAGAGCAAGCAATACTGTAAAGAGTACTACATTATTCAATGGCATTCTAATGAAGTCCTGCAGAAAGAAATGGTTTTGACAACAAAACCTATGAGGTTAGTGAAAGTGCATGCAATTGAGTAGAACTAATTATTCCCTAGATGTTGAGGGTGGAAAGTGGAATTTTATACATATATATAACCCTACAGAGATGAAGATGGACCTGATGTAGAGTAGGTTGCTGGATTGGGTTTTGTTTGGAGTTACAAAATGTTTATTTGATAGTTGTGTCCATCCAAAAACCTACCTTAACCGGTAGATTACTTAATAATAGTATATAACCCTACAGTTTCTATCCGTATTGTCCGTGGAAAGAAGGAGTCCTTGAGTCTGCTAGTTCTGGCAATTATTTCCCGCATTTTATATACATGATCCAAGCGACCAATGTATGTTGGAGTGCGAATTATTTTGCGAGACCTCGGTGCTGAAACATGCGGATTTGAATTTATTTAGTAACTTCAACCTAGCATTGAATCGTTTTTTTTTATTCCCACCCCAACTCCATAAGCATTTCAGTGACACTTGTTTTTATTATATTTATATTTTGTGACATGCTTTTATTGTAAGAGTTTTCAACGAAATTGGCTGCCCGGCGTTGAACCTTCTCAATTTCCCAAATGAGGCCTTTTTCACTCGGATCCTATACGCCACATGCATATTCTAAATGGATCTGGATTCTGGATGGACTCTGGATCCTTTTGTCCACCATCAAAAAATCCAGAAAATCTTCACTCTGGAAAACTTTTTTTCGGTAGATGGCAAACAGTTGTTATAAAATGACCAATTAATAACATTCTTGCAGCTATTTCCGCTTAGTTAAAAGTATTTTTTCTCAAGTTGAATCTAAAATGTGCAGTCAACACCAACAGAAGGAGTATTTAACGATTTCAATAGTCCGGATTACACTTAAAAATTTAAACTTTGAGCCTTGAAAGATTTGAAATGGTAATGGGGTTTTACGGAAGGTTAACGATAATGTGTTACATAGTCTGACAAATGTCAAAATCCTTTGAAAAAATGATCAGGAAGAGGAGTCTTTGGCAGACAAGGAAAACTGGACAAATAGAACAAGACAAAGAATGGAATGCATTTTGATAGATGGAAATTTCCTGAACGCGGCCATGCACGGAGTAATTGAATGGGAGAATAGATGGAAAGAGCGAGGACTAAATATGAAAAACAATTTATAAATATTATTAGCCAAAAAGACCCGTGAAGAATAGTGAGATTGGCAGTGATCAAACAACCTCGGAGGCTGCTACAAATGAATCTTAGCATCGATAGCCTGAGATGACGATGCAATCTAACGCGGGCAGTTTTTCATTAAAATGGCTTGGTGCTCGACGGATAAACGACTTCTTCCTCGAAATACGGTCGGACAAACACCTAAGCTTCAAAGGGGAGCGCTTGTTTCTTTTTTTCGGTAAATCCCGCTTACGGAAGCGCTGCTGTGCATCATCGTGGATATCCGCGGGACAAACCCTATATTCCGCATTTAATAACGCGTCTCCACTTAATATCCACCGTCACCTGTTCCGAAGAGGGTGAGGCAAGGCGGGAGAAGTACCCTTCTGGTTCCCACCTCCCCCTCGGGGAAAGAGTCATTCTGATATGACAGGACGCAGATACATTGGACCGTGTGGGACGATACTTTTGTTCTGAGGGCAAAAATAAATATGGACTCAGCATTGAAGGAGAAGGGGAGAAAAGAAATAAGTGAGGTAGAGATGTTCTCCTTCACCCGTCATTTCCAACGTTCAAAACGAGAAGGCAATACATTAAACATAACGCTGCAGGAATCCAGAGGGAAAAAATTCCGATGTCGTTTTTTCATGCGACACGTCTTCAATGGTAGAGATACGTAACATGGGAACTCGAATAGAACGTTTTTTAAGCATGGCGAATGAAGGAAAAGAGTACAGGTACGAAAAAATGATTGACATCTGACTGCAAAAGCGGCGTCAAAGCCATAGAAACAAAGGTCAAAACTGGTTTACCAGGAGGAAATTAGAATCCTGCGTACAGGTCATCAGTGAAGAAAAAGGATTATAGAAGGAACTATGTAGCACAAAACAAATTATCAAACCAAAACCATGTATAAAATCCCTCTTTCCCAAGTGAATAAAACCACAAAAGAGAAAATAACGGCTTCTTCAGACTGATTAGAAATCTTCTTTAAGAAGCTACTGGATCAACTGGCTCATTCTGTCGCAAGTAATAACTGATGTTAACGCTAGATGACTTCGATTCTACGCAAACTCCAAGTTCCGAGACTATGAAGACATTAGATCGGGAGTGATTATGGATTACCCAGCTGTATGCTTGAAGATAGGTTAACCCGTTAGGAACGCCTTGGCGCGCCTGTTGGAGAGAGAGAGGTTGAAACGTCTTCGCCCTCGGTAATTTTGAAACGCGGAGGGAGTGCCTCCGCCAAGTTTCCCTGCTCCTCCCTTCAACAGGAAATGATGAGTTTATGTAGACAAACACGATACAGGATAGATCTCTCTCCCGTCAAGTGTACAAGACACCACGATGAGGATCGGCATCCAGGGTGGGCCTTGTTTTCCAAAATCTCAAAATATAATGCTCCCACGCCCAAATTTTATTCACTTGAGTGATGTCATCAACGGAAAATTTCGATTCCGTTTGAAAATTATTAAGGAGTGTCGGGGCTAGGTCATAAATTACGAATAAAAAAAAAATAACTGTCACCCTGGTCTCAAACAATGATTTTTACGAAATGAATCGAACCTAATTAGAAAAGCTCCCATTACACATATTTTTACGCCAATTTATTGAAATTCCACTCTGCCATTTAGTGCGGAAACCCATCTAGTCCCACTCGCAAGATATTACCTGAAAACACATGCTAGGAGACCTGTAGTTACTTCAGCACAGATCTTGACTACGAATACATGCAGCGTTCAAATAACTGTAATATACCTGAAGGGGAAAATAAGAAGAACTTATTTCAATGTTAAGTTGATTACACGTTTCAAATCACGACGCGATAGGAATTATGGAAACTAAGGAAGGCAGACGGTTTATAAAGAGACAGATGGTAAAAGGTAGGTAAGAGCGTGTGATTGATAAATAATTCACGTTGGCAGTCGAGAAACAAAGAGTAAGAGAGAAAGAACAAGGAAGTGCTAGAGACATAAATAAAGAATGGCGTTGGGGAGAACTTTACGTTGTTATTTTAAGGAACGAACACGGGCTAAGAAAAGATAAATTTTCTAAATAAACAGAGTTTCTGAAGTTGAAATGTTTGTATGCCGTGCAGTTTGTGGAAACACGACTTTTGATTAGCCATTCTTTCTTGCAGGAGTTCCCTTACCATTTAGGTCAGTTGCACTCAAAAGTCTTCATCTCAAATCCACGGGGAAGCGTAATTTCATCATCGGAGGCATAAGAAAAATAGAATGAAATGCAAAACCTTACAGGATTTACATTTTCACTACTAAAATCCAAGTCACGAACATGGGTAACTGAATTGATTGACACAGCGTATGTGTTTTCCTTTTAATATATTTTTAATTGCCACCTAACTTTAGTTATTATTATTTTCAAATGCAATGTCTACTCAATTTTGGCGAAAAAAAATAAACACTTATTCAAGTCTCGTTCTAGCATTCTTATTCATTACAGCGAGAATCAACTACGGTAATAGAAAAAAAATTAAATGGACGTAAAGGCGGAGAAAATTTAGAATTCTAGGTATGAAAGGGGAGGAAACGACTGCTGCGATAAATTCGAATAAGGCAAGACAAATGAATGAGGGATATAGTGAGAAGCAATGAGATCCTGAAGAGAGAAATAGAGGAGAGAATGTGAGGAGGTAGAGGGAGGAAAAGAAAAAAGCTTTTTGAATGAAATTAAGTGAGATAGAACGTATTCAGAGCTAAAAAATTAATAATTGTAATGTGTTAAATGGGGTTTATGGAAATGTTGAGTCAAGTTTGTCAGGGCTCACGAGCACAGTAGCGTCCAGTACCAGTGGAACTATCAAAAATGCCCTCCGCCTGGACTCTCAGATTTTACTATGTCATTTATATTCCTAATTTCAAAATTCAGCGGGTTAAAGGAAGAGCAATTTCATGAGTTTCTGCAGTTTCTCATCCCTGTTTTTTTCGCAGAATGTCCCCGAAGCGAATACAAATTTTCAACTTTCGATTCCATTCAAATAGAAGATTGGCTGTAACGAAGTATTAAAGGTTCTGATGGAGTCAATGCTTCGTAAGCAACCTACCTTCATAACAACTGACCGACTTGGACTCCAAACTGTCTCCAATTTCATTGGGACACTTAATCTCAGATAATTTTTTTCAATGATTTCGAAATTTCTGTTCCAAGCAATTGCCAAGTAGCAAAAATAAGTTTTGACATATTCTTATAAAATACAACGATTTAAGACTTCCAGTTCCTGGACGAGGTTGACCAATCAACATACATGACGAGAATTCTGTAGCAATTGGATAACGTGGATGCCTTTGTGAGCGTGTAAATTAGGGAATGTCCGATTTCAAAACCTGCAACACAAGAAGTTCTTCAAGTGATATCTAATGACCTTAAAGCTGGAACTTAAGCTATTCCTGCATCGCAAGAGATTCACAAAACTAATGATCGTGAAAGATTTCCCTGAACAAAAGAGGTGCGCCGATGCCGAAGTAAAATAATGTTTCCATTATGAAAACATTCACAAGGAGTTATGTCTCGCAACAAAATCTCCCGACATGTTGAGCCTTGGTTTGAAAAAGCTTATGGTTATGGATAAATTTGGCGCGTAAACTAAATAACCATGTGGTAATAAAAATATCTTGACACAATAAAACCTAGGTAGATTTAGGATCCCAAAATAATTTTCTTGACGAGGATGATATTTTCATATGCTAGTTTTTTATAGCTACATGGCCATGAGAAGTGTTACGTGATGAGGGTGAAATTTCGCAATACATTCTGCATTTCAACTAGCTCTCAATTAAAATGTTTAAATAATATGAAAGAGTAGGAGTAGACAAAATTGAAAAAGTAAACACCACGATTTAAAGGATCGCTCAAGTAATGCAAACGTTGATTAGAAGCTCGAAGCACCGTAGAATCCGAAGTAAATACCTCGGAAAGGCCGGAAGACTATTTAACCATGATTTAAATTCTTTTACTTATCCAGATTTTTACATCCAGATTTTTACATCCAGATCAATACATTTAAATAAAAATGTCCAAAGTGCTGATTGATTAAAACAAAGAGGCATGAATATGTGTTTGGTGATTTAAAAAAAGATCGTTCGACTATGCAACGCTCGGATCCCTACGGCAATTCTGTTCAAGAGTCAGCCATCAACCTAATGAGATGCCTGAAATCCAATTCACCGTGCGATTCACTGAGCATTACTCATGTTCATATTTGCATAATGACAAGATTACACTATTTAGAGCGTTAGCTGACGGAATGTAGCAAGCTAGGCTTTAAGAGGAGGTCAAGAGATATAACTATTGCATGCAGGAGTATCCGTTCGGAGATGAAGAAACTGAAAGGTCCAGAACCCCTAAGACATTTAACACTATGGCTATCAATATGTAAAACAGGTGTAACAAAGGTACTTGATCCTGCAAATCCAGAGTTAAATGAGTCATATTAATGGCAGATTCCAAATACAAGACAAGATTTTCTTATTTTCTACTAACGCTCAATTAAGCTGTTCATTTAACGCTAATGAAAACAACTTTAACAATTCTTGCTCGACCTTTTATAGCACACACACACACACACACACACATGGATATAGATATCAATTACATATTATTAGGTAATCTACCGGTTAAGGTAGGTTTTTGGATGGACACAACTATCAAATAAACATTTTGTACCTCCCCACCTAGCAAACTAATCTATATCAGGTCCCTCTTCATCTCGGTGTACTTCTTTCCTCCCTTCAACCCGTCCAACATCCCTATCCTGTTCCTACCCTTACCACGCTTGCCCAACATTCTCCCCTCTATTACCCTCTTCAACATTCCACTACCGCTCAATACGCCTTTCATCCATTTTTCCTGCCTCCATAGGATTTCTCTCAACAAACCCCTCTCCTCCCCCACCATTTCTAGTACTTCCTCATTTGTTTTCCTTTCGGTCCATTTCACCTTCTCCATTCTTCTCCATACCCACATTTCAAAAGCCTCCAATCTACGTCTATCCTCCTGCTTCAGCGACCACGTTTCCGCGCCGTACATAGCTACGCTCCATATCAGAGTTTTACGAGTCTTGTCTTAACATCCCTACTCAACGTCCCCGTCATCAACTCCCTCCTCTTTGAGAAAGCCTCCTTGCCTAGCGCAATTCTTCTCCTTACGTCCCTACCACTTTGACCATGTTGGTCCAAAACACTTCCGAGATATGTAAACTGCTCTACCTGCTCTATTCTTTCCCCGCCTATTTTAATATTTAGCTTAGCCTTTTTCTTTCTAGAAAATCGCATAACCTTTGTTTTATTAATATTGATTCTCATCCCATATTTATCGCACTGAACCTCCAATTCACTCAACAATGCTTGCAACCCCTTGGCTGACTGAGCAACTAATGCTTGGTCATCAGCAAACCTAACCGATTTTACGAATTCCCCTCCGACTTTCATTCCTACCTCCAGTTCTTCCCATGCCTCTTTAATCATTTCCTCTACATATACGTTGAACAGTACCGGTGACAATGGGCAACCCTGCCTTACACCTCTTCCTAACACTGCCCATCCGGACTCTCCATTCCCCACTCGCACCTGAGCAGTCTGAGACATGTACAGGTTGCGGATCAGTCTCCTGTCCCTCCAATCCATTCCTATTTTCTGCAATACACGCATTAATATTTCCCAATTCACTCTATCAAACGCTTTTTCGAAATCTACAAAACAGGCAAAAACGTCCTGATTGTATTCTATATTCATCTCGACTAGTGATCTCATTACTGCAATGGCATCACGCGTACCTCTTCCTTTCCTGAACCCAAACTGATCATCCCCTAAGTAATCATTTGCCTTACTCTCTATCCTTTTGTTGATGATCCTGAGAATAACTTTAGCTGCGTGGGATATCAAACTTATTGTTCTGTAATCCTCACATGACGAAGCCTTTGCCTTTTTTGGAATAGGAACTAACACCGATCTCACAAAATCTTCCGGCCAGATTCCTTCCTCATAGATACTACGAATCAGTCCATATATGGCCTTCTTCCCACCTTTCCCTAACCATTTCAACATTTCTACAGGAATATTGTCCACCCCCACAGCCTTGTTTGCTTTCATCTCCTTTAATGCCCTTTCTATTTCATCGTCGAGTATGCCTGGACCTAAGCTATCTTCTTCTACCTCATGTTCCTTTTCTATGTCTAACCTTGTCGGCCTAAGTTCTTTACCATACAGTGTTTCTATATATTCCTTCCATCTCTCTTGGATTTTTCCTGGTTCAACTATTATCTTACCCCATTTATCTTTAACTGTTAGCACAGATCTTGCCTTCTTACTTCCCGATAATAACTTAACCTTGCTGTATAGAGCACCAATTTCACCCTTCTTCTGTAGACTTTCCATATCCTCGCATTGCGTTTTCCACCATTCTTCTTTTGCTTTATTTGTGGCCTTTCTCAATTTATTGTTTAACTCTTTGTACTTCATTTTGCCTAACTCTGTGTTTACATTTTTCCATCTTCTTCTCTCATCCGTCTTTGCAATCATCTCATCCGTTACCCATGGTTTCCTTATCCTTTTCCCGTTAACGGTTCCTATAGTGTCTTTAGCGGCTTCCAATATCCCTTTCTTGATACATTCCCATTTTTCTTCGATAGCACTCAGTTATTTACCGTCATCCATCATTTTCTCTACAGCCTCCAGATACTCCTTCTTCGTTAATTCATTTACTGCTTCTAAATTCCATTTTTTAACCCGCCGCCCTTGACTTATCTTCTTGAAACGAACATTACATTTCATAACAACTAAATTTTGGTCAGAGTCCGCATCCGCTCCTGGGAAACTGTGCGAATTTATCACACTGTTCCTAAACCTGTGCCTAACCATAATATAATCTAACTGATACCTTTCTGAGTCACCTGGCATTTTCCATGTATACCTACGCCTTTTGTGGTGTCTAAACCATGTGTTGGTGATGACTAACCCCTGTCTCCTGCAGAATTCAATTGCTTTCTCCCCGCGTTCATTCCTCGTGCCTAACCCATAGTCCCCCACCTCACCACCATCTCTTCCTTCGCCTACCGTCGCATTCCAATCCCCCATCACTATTAAATGTTTCCCTGCAGGAACACTCGCGATGATATCCTCTAACTCATCATACATCCTATCGACTTCTTCCTCCTTGTGGTTGCTCGGTGGCATGTATACCTGAATAATGACCAAGTTCGTCGGCTCTGCTTTAATCTCTACGAGTAAAATTCTATCTGTCGCTTGCTCTATGTTGACTACGCTTCTTCCTACCCCTTTATTTAAAATTACGGCAACCCCTCGTTGGCTCTCGTCCCCGCCGCTGTATATTACTCTATAATTGTCACTCCAGTAATCCCCGCTATCCTTTCATCTCACCTCGCAGAGGCCTAAAACATCTATGTTACCTCTTTCCATCTCTCGCTTAATATTTTCTAATTTGCCTCTCCTCAACATTGTCCTGACGTTCCAGGTTCCTATTCTTACTACTTTCGCCTTCTTCTGAGTCTTCTGTCCTGCTGAAGTTATTTCTTCCCTGCAAGGGTTTCGTGGGATGACGACCGCGGAAGCCTTGCCTCTCCCGCTGCCGGGCACGACACACGGCCTCTTGGGCCGAGTCCCGTAGTTGCCAGGACTCATATTATCTATAGTGCCCATCATAATATTCTTGGGAATCATAATTGAGGTGGTTTCCCGTTGCCTTCCTCACAATTACATATATATATATATATATATATATATATATATATATATATATATATATATATATATATATATATATATATATATATATATTTTTTTTTTTAGGTAATCTACCGGTTAAGGTAGGTTTTTGGATGGACCCAACTATCAAATAAACATTTTGTGACTCCCCACCTAGCAAACTAATCTATATCAGGTCCCTCTTCATCTCGGTGTACTTCTTTCCTCCCTTCATCTCGTCTAACATCCCTATCCTGTTCCTACCCTTACCTCGCTTGCCCAACATTCTTCCCTCTATTACCCTCTTCAACATTCCACTACCGCTCAATACGCCCTTCATCCATTTTTCCTGCCTCCATAGGATTTCTCTCAACAAACCCCTCTCCTCCCCCACCATTTCTAGTACTTCCTCATTTGTTTTCCTTTCGGTCCATTTCACCTTTTCCATTCTTCTCCACACCCACATTTCAAAAGCCTCCAATCTACGTCTATCCTCCTGCTTCAGCGACCATGTTTCCGCGCCGTACATAGCTACGCTCCATATCAGAGTTTTTACGAGTCTTGTCTTAACATCCCTACTCAACGTCCCCGTCATCAACTCCCTCCTCCTTGAGAAAGCCTCCTTGCCTAGCGCAATTCTTCTCCTTACGTCCCTACCACTTTGACCGTGTTGGTCCAAAACACTTCCGAGATATGTAAACTGTTCTACCTGCTCTATTTTTTCCCCTCCTATTTTAATATTTAGCTTAGCCTTTTTCTTTCTGGAAAATCGCATAACCTTTGTTTTATTAATATTTATTCTCATCCCATATTTATCGCACTGAACCTCCAATTCACTCAACAATGCTTGCAACCCCTTGGCTGACTGAGCAACTAATGCTTGGTCATCAGCAAACCTAACCGATTTTAGGAATTCCCCTCCGACTTTCATTCCTACCTCCAGTTCTTCCCATGCCTCTTTAATCATTTCCTCTACATATACGTTGAACAGTACCGGTGACAATGGGCAACCCTGCCTTACACCTCTTCCTAACACTGCCCATCCGGACTCTCCGTTCCCCACTCGCACCTGAGCAGTCTGAGACATGTACAGGTTGCGGATCAGTCTCCTGTCCCTCCAATCCATTCCTATTTTCTGCAATACACGCATTAATTTTTCCCAATTCACTCTATCAAACGCTTTTTCGAAATCTACAAAACAGGCAAAAACGTCCTGATTGTATTCTATATTCCTCTCGACTAGTGATCTCATTACTGCAATGGCATCACGCGTACCTCTTCCTTTCCTGAACCCAAACTGATCATCCCCTAAGTAATCATTTGCCTTACTCTCTATCCTTTTGTTGATGATCCTGAGAATAACTTTAGCTGCGTGGGATATCAAACTTATTGTTCTGTAATCCTCACATGACGAAGCCTTTGCCTTTTTTGGAATAGGAACTAACACCGATCTCACAAAATCTTCCGGCCAGATTCCTTCCTCATAGATACTACGAGGAAGGAATCTGGCCGGAAGATTTTGTGAGATCGGTGTTAGTTCCTATTCCAAAAAAGGCAAAGGCTTCGTCATGTGAGGATATATATATATATATATATATATATATATATATATATATATATATATATATATATATATATATATATATATACATACATATATATTTATATATATGTAATTGAACTAAATATATTCATGCTTAAATGTCAGCCAATACAATTAAAGGTGTGTCAGCAGACAAGCCCCGTGACTCTATCAGCCATGGGCACACCCGGATGTCTTATGGATATGTATCATGAGACATGGATATATCCCAATTATTGTCCCCAAAAATAATGTGTATACGAGTATATACGTGTACATTATTTTTTTCTCTCATATATATAGGACTAATATATAAAATTTATATATACGTACATATTTACAAGATTATTATTGGCGACGATTTTTGACGCATACCTCAATTTGAAATAAGCAATCAATCATTTCAATTCCTCATCAAATCGAAATTGTCTTCGCGTACATGTTATGTTACAAGCCATGTTAAATAAAACAAATTTTAAAAATGAAAATGGAAATAACATTGTTTAATGTACGTACCTAAACCGCAGGGAAATTTTTTTCAATCGTGAAAAAACGTATTATCAAAGCTTTGTTCGGTGTGCATTACGTTTTGATCGAAATATCAGCAATCTAAACAGAAGAATACTGAGCAATACATAACTGTTTCATGATTCAACGAAAATGATGATCCAATATCACTCAAATATCTTTATTTCCTCAAAACAGGGACGGTGGTTGCGAAAGGAAAGAAATATTTAGGAATAATCTGGCTCTGTGTAATTGTATTTATCCATCAACATGAGGCAAAAATCACCGTTTAATAGGGATATTTGTTTTTAGTGAAGGAAGACTTTATGCTCGAATTAATTTTTGCCAAAATATCATTTTTGACTCGCCCAGGCCTGATCAACATGGGAAGTGTGATTTTTAATTTTTTCAAATTCAAAGTTAAACGAGAATCGCAGTAGGATTTATGAGGTCTAAAAATAGGTGCCTAGTTTAAACTCATCCTCGTACGCACTAGTATAACCTGAATTATTACAATTGTTTTATGTTTCTTCACAAATACTGAAGATCCTTCATTAAGCCATTATCTATGTTTCCGTACCCTGATCCGACCAGCTGGCAAATTTCACTCCTATTTCGAGCTTTAGTTTACTTAATCCTATTAAAATTTTTGACAATTTTGCAGTACACCAGATTACTTGCGGTAAATTTGGGTTATTTTAATTTTAAGAACTTCAATTAAATATCCGTAGATTGTAAAATATTAAGTGAGAATATTTCATAATACCTTAATGAAGAATTGGGTAATAAATCAACAGCGATGTTTCCCAAACGTAGTGCGCATAGTATTAATGTCAAGAATAAATAATATCCTATTTTCCTGCCGGCTAATTGCCTTCGTAATTCCATAAGCCAAGTTTACTCTTGCCATAACGATCTCCGGGAAAATAAAGGAATAACTGTGCTTGCCTTTCCTCTTAAAATTAGAGTATAATTTTATTCTTGAACAATCAACTTTCGCCTCCTAAGTGAAACTGTTATTGTAAACAAATATGTAATAGCAACGAAAAAACGGGGAGTATTATCCTTCTCATTTTCGACCATCCCAATTCTTGATTCACCAATTTTATGGAGTAAAATTTAATTTAAATAATTTAAATCTCCATTGAATTGCATAACATGCGAAGATCTTTTGGGTGTCATTAAGAATTTGATAACTAGACTTCCTAGTTACCACGGCAAATTTTGGAGTCATTTGAGAAATAAAACATTCAGTTTCGTGGTTAACAAAAAATTGCTAAAATCGAATGGCTTCAAAATCTTTTAAAAGCAATTAACTATAGGGAACTTAATCAAGTAAACAGACGCAAAATTGGTCCAATATTTTTTAAATTGCATGCTTTTTCAAATTTCGAAGTTTGTCGGAGAATAATAAAATCAATTTCAGCCTTTTTTCCTTGAAAAAAAATTCAATCGAAATCTATTATGGTCCCCAACTTAAGTAAATAATAAAAGGAATAAATTTCCAATCGCAAAAAGTAATATCTATGGAGTTATTGGACGCACAAATATCCGCAAAAAAAACCGTGCGCTCGGCCTGATATTTCTGCAGCTCAGAACATGTTCAATGATTCAAAAAGTAGATTTCCGTTGAAATCATGAAGCCAAATTTTTTTATGGATGTAATACTTTTTGTCTGTCTTCACATGTACTAATACGTATAAAATGTTCCAACACTCTGGAACCACATTTCACAGTTCTCTTTAAGGCATATCACTAACAGTGCCACGCCATATTGGTAGCGTGAAAGAAACCTTTTAAATCATTTATTTAGATCATTTTTTTAATTCAACAAATAAAGACATAATTTCATGAACGGTGCAAAGACGACTGTTCGGGAACTCGCTGCAGAAATAAAGAAGGCCTTATGGTCTACTACAGGCAGTCGCACCTACTGGACAGCTATAAGCCACCCTGCAACTTCTCCGAAGTCGATCAACTATATTTTTGTTTAGCCCTTTTTATAAAATGTAAACGTGTTTTTTTTAATAGAAAGTGAATATGTACGCAAAAAAAACCCTACCGTCGCATGAGAATGAAAATATGGTTTGACACAGCCTATTGAAAAGACTAATTCCATTATCAACTCTTTGGCACGGCACTCTTCAAATATAAGTGTATTTGAAAAGCGTACGAAGTGTGTCCGATCAAATTAACCCCCATGAAAGTAGGACCAAATCGCTTAGGAATGGGATTATTAATTTTTGATAGAATCAAAAAAATTACATCCGGATTCAAACTGACCTGCTCCATCGGAAATACATGAACAGCATCAAAATTTGTCTATTTAGGGGTAATTCGGGTTCGGACTGAAAGGCAAGCTGTATCTTCCTATTATCGAATGATGACACGCGAGAGCTAGACGTGGAAGGAATGTAAGAAGTCCACGGGGGTTGACGGCAGGGGGTAATCCAGAAAATAATACGAGTGGTAGGGAGAGCGCGTGTTAGAGAGGAGACGATATACCCTCATCGAAGATATAAAAAAAATACACTGGGCTCGGGAGAGAAATCACAATGGAGATTAAATGTGCGGGGAAGGAAGAAAGCTTTGTGGGTGGGGAAAGCTCGGAGGAGTGATTGAACCACCGGATTGATGAAACGAATGAATGAATGAACGAACGAAGCAGGCGAAGAGGAAGGAAGGATTGGAGGGGAGCTGCCGCGTAGAGGGAGAGCGTGCTGCTCTGGGATTGATGACAGGAGGAAGGGGACGCGATCGCCGGCCGGGGGGATTGTGTGCCTGTGTGGGGATGGGTGGGTGAAGCAAGTGTGGAATGAGGTGAATGCGAGTATGGGGAGTCGGAAAGGGAGGATGATTCATGGACCGGCGCCATGGAACGTGGCGCGGAGGGAGGATAAAAAAGGAGACACGGCGAGAATGTGTGGAGGTTGTGTGTGTGTGTGCGAAACAAAAGAAGCGAGATATGGCGAGCGAGAGAGTCGAGTGAGTGATAGAGAAGGATACGAAGACGCCGACGATGTGGAAGAAGAAAGATAAATGCGCGGGGAACGGACAATAAATCCATTAATATTCCCACCTTTCTTCGCTCGGCACCGAGTTCATTTAGCATGCCCTTGTCTCACCCGTGCGTAGCCCCTCCATTCCTACCCTATCCCCGAACCCCCCCCTCCCTCAAGGCGCACCTATTTTCTTCGATGGCTTTCTTCATAAAACCAATTCTGTCGACGGAACGGTCGTATCGACATCACGTGACGCTCGTCAAGGGTTCGCGAGCAAGGGTAGGGGTCATGTACAACAATCACTCTGTAATTAACAGCAATGTACCTACGCGAGCCGCTCACTTGACCCAAACATGCCTGTACAAGGCTATTGAGTCCCTCCTGGACAAGGCCTCAAGTTTAATGCGAGAGCCTCTAAGTATTTCGGGTTCGTCGAACCCGCTTAATTAATACGTTCATTCATCCATTCCGTATTCTACCAATTCACAGTAAAAGGGAATTCTTATTGGATTGTAACTAAATGAAGACAAAATGAATGAATGAAAAATCGTTTCATTTATACCGCATCAATGAGTGCTTTTTACTTCTACAGTTGGAGAATCGATTGCATGAGCAAAATACCTAAATGTAAGATAATGATTACGATGAAAATGCTATAAAAACTACAAATACTTACAACTATTGAGTCCCGTTAACTCATTCGATTTCAACCAAAGAAATATTTTATAAATCAATCATTGGTATTAATTTTTACGGTATATCTTAATGGTTTTCCAGCACCTTCATTAAAAAGATTTTTTTACTACCATATTCATAATATTCTAAGGTTCATGGGAGTCATACGGAATTTGGGCCTGTAATTATAACGATGATCAACCAGAAATATTGATTACAAATTTAAATTGATCTTGATCATCTAATAATCCCAAAATTTTAATGTTTTTTTTTTATTTTCTTGAGTCCACCTTACAGACTAATTTATTTCCAATGCTGAGATGATATGCCCATGGCATGATGGGACGACAAATCATGTGAAACTGCATTTCATAAACTACCTGAAGAGAAAAAATTTTAGAATTTTTCAATCCTCAAACTACAAATGCGTGTTTTATTAAGACATTTTCCATACCCTGGGCAATCAACAAACCCCTTCTCTATCTTCGATAAATCATTTTCCTTTCATCACTACCAGCTCTAACAGTAGCCATAAAAAATTATGCATGTTGAAGCAAGCAACTGTCGAATAGTTTATTGTAGCAGACGCAAAAGAGCGGGAGTCAGTGAATTTGAGGATTAAAATTTCTCGATAACCTAAGACTTAGGAAAAATTAGAAAAGTACCAATACCTTGATCATTCATTGTATTTGCGACTACTTTAAAATCAAAGTACACTTCAAAAGCTTCTTTAAGATAGAAGAGAAAGAAAACATCTCTTTAAAAATGCATTAAAATATTTCATTTTTAACTCTTATGTGGTACAGTGATTTTTGGTGAAGACTATCATTAGCTCAGCGTAGAAAAATTTTATCTAATGGTTCTAAACTTCGTATTTCAAAACGGGATAAGCATTGATTTAAGATTTCTCGCGTGTGAATATGTAAATATATGGAGCGAATATGCAGCATTTTTGGCTTAAGTTTTACAGATGGCGAGAGAAAAGAGAAATTAGACGGAGGGAATTCAGAGAAAGCAAAAAAGTTCGTCAAGGAAATTTTGATTGGCAGCGAGATGTTGACGCATGAGAATTTTTGGTGATTGGAGAAGACAGAGAAAATGAATAGGCATTTTGGATGACATGACGATGAGTATAAAACTAATGAGGATGATCTAAATGAGGAAATAACGTGCGGTATAAGGACTTTGGTTATTTACGCGAAACCGCTTTCAAATCCCATGACAATGTGAAATATTCTTCAGATACCGTTCATTACTTACCTCTCAACATAAGACTACATATTATACTTTAAATGGTACTTTTTCCAGAAATACGTGACTTTTTAAATGAAAGAAGAGTACACCGAGTTCATTTGCGTGAACTTTGCGCATATTTCATTTCGAAGATGCTTAAAAAGCAAACTGCTGTTGTTTCGCACCTACCAATCTGCAAGCTCCTAAAAAAATACTATACCAACTCACGGGTCACATTGACCACACAAGGGACAACCAGCAATAATTCATGCTCATAAGAAGACAATAAAAAAAAGAAAAGTTATCAACTCACGGTCTGTTACTATTTATTTACATCCACCCGCGAAGTCCTGTGTGAAAACAACAACAGTCACGCAGCAGTACCGTTGGGAGTGAACTTACCTGAAAAAAATAAGGTAATTAGTTTTGAAATCTTAAAACACCAAAACTGGGTATGCATACGGATGAAGACACTAAGTGTTATCCCAGGAAATCCTAGGAAAGTAAGCAAAGATATACTCTCTGAGCACGAAATGCTTCCAATGGTTAGAAAATAGAATTCACAGATTTTATTATTGCCATTAAAAATTTTAGTTTACGTGAAGATCAAAATTATTCAAGCACTGAATTATATGAAAGCACGTAAGATATGAGCCTTCCGGAATGAGAATAGTAATACCAATGGCCCGCTATTTTCTAAATTAAGCTATTAGTCATCCCTGTCATGTACATACACACTGCACTTTATAATACCCAGAGGCCTAATAAGGGCAAGGAAAGTAATGGGACATATTATCGTTGCCCTCCTTAAGCGATCGTATCTCTCTCAGCACATTAATTTTACCATGAGTAACACTAAACATGCACTTGTAAGAAGACTCAGATTAATCTTCACCAAGTATATGGTATCCGACAGAGACAAGTTTCACTCGTCCCGATCGAGAGGGCTTATTTCAATTAAAATTACGGCAGCCAGATTCGTGACAAAATTAATAATTTAAAGTGCCCACCATAAAGCTTCCAGGGTAGTACTGCGGAAAGCCTTATTGGGAATAATTAGTAAGAAGAAAATGTGGCACTAGAGTAAAATTATTTAAAAACTCAGAACGAGTGACTTTATTTCTGAAGTACTTTATTTCTCGTACAATCAATTACTAGTAGGCCAGCGTATATATGCAGAACGGGCCATAAATAAAAAGTCAGTAAAATAGAGTACACACATGGACGTACCCATACTTACTCGCACGTGTGTGTGATTGTTTGGGGACTCCTTTTACCGCGAACAATTTACGAAACCATGTGCTCTGAAAGTCCCCCCTTATTTCTTTATCGCTTCCCACAGTTTTATGCCTGAACACAGGGTGGATTGAAAAGACACAAGTAGAATAATGAGTATTTTAAAATTCTAGTAACTTTTAAATGAATTTTTGGAGAAATACTATCAAAGAGTAAGCTGGGTATCATTTTCGCACCGCAACGAGCAGTTGATAGACTTCGAAGAAAGCCTATTTCCTATCTTTCGTTCTAACATATAATTTTATTCTACCCTTTGTGCAGAAACTTAATGACAAGAGTAATTATATAATAATATAGAGGATTTCATGAAACATGCATGACATAAAGAGGGCTTATTTGAGCATTAAAATTGAAAGGAATAAATTAGAACAGATAAATAGTATTTCATGTTCTTTAAGAGGAATTCATGTGTAGTATGCGTGGAAATTAGGAGAACCTTTGCGTCATAAAAAGAAGCATCCACACAAGGGGTATATTGGCAGGTACTCGAAGCAGAGGCGTAAAGAAAATTAAGAAAAGACTTCAATTGGAGAGTTGAATTTGCATAGAATCAGAAATTGGGATTTGAGGAAGGAGATGGCCGTAGAATAGGGAAAATTTAGGCATGGAGGAAGATGGAAAACATTAGCTGAGAAGAGAAGACCTAAGAAGTGTGGGGAGAGAGTGAAAATGGCTGGACGACATTCAAAGAAGGCAGAGAAAGTAGATTGTGGAGATGGTGAGAGGCCGAGGAATGTTGAAGGCTTGAGGGACTGAAGGGAGAATTTCGCATAAGCGTAATATTGGGGGAGAGAAAGAAATTTTCGATGGAATAAATCGTAGAAGGAAATAAGAACTGAAGAAAAACATTTTCTCAGGACACTGGGCCTAAAAAGTCGATAAATTATTCCAAAAACCTTTGTACATCCAAGAAGAAATAATATAGATTTTTGACCATCAAAATCCAATGACCTCACATTTATTATTAAAAGGTAATCTACCGGTTTAGGTAGGTTTTTGGACCTCACATTATATTATCACCTCATGACCTCACATCATATATGACATTCTAATACGTTTGATAATGATATCCTGGGCTTCACCGAGTATTCCATTCGTTCCCATTTTTGAGGACATAAGTTCTACCAATTACTTTAGAACACCCGATTACTCCAATTGAGCACACCGAAGAGTCAGTAATAGCGGTATATTCAGATTTATCACCTGTCCATGTGCAAAAACATTACACCGCATACCATTGTTGCATACACTCGTACATTTTCCAAATTTCTCCTCAGTGCTAGGAACAGGCTCGAAATGCGTAAAATAACAAGGGAGAATAACGTTTTCAACACCGCCCTCTCTAAAAGGTTGTTGATACTGCCAAGAGAAGACCGAGGAGGGGGAAAAACACGAAACAAAAAAGTTTGGACTAAAAATTAAATATACAACAACGGGGATTCGGTAAGGGGGAATGTTGAAGCAGAATAATGGAAATGAAAGAGAGAACAAAAGAATTCAAGGAATTTCGAGAAACCCGAACGCAGAAAGTTAATAAGAAAAGAAATCCCCCTACACATTGATCAAACCAAAGAGATTAGTTTCTTGCTTTCCGAGATTTCAGGGGAAAAATGCGATTCCCTTTTTTTTCTTCGATGAAAATGGCGAAAAAAAGTAGCGAGGATATTTTATTCACTTTCGAACAGGGAAGGAAGAGATAAAGGGAAACTCGGATAATTTCAAATAATAATGTGGGGAGAAATCCGTAGGCGAATATCTCAGGGCAAGGCTTTCCACCGCCGCGATTCCGGAAAGCCGAAATTCTCTGGGAATTGTAATCCACGGTTTAAGCTGGTATATATTTGATGCTCAGACGCTGATTGGATGGGCATGCCTCGCCAATGTTACATGGAGTCGGCGTGAGGACCAAGGACGAAGGAAATTACAGCAATAAGTAGGAATTAAATAACAAAAAAATAAAAAGGAAGAGAGGCATAATACGGGGACTATCAAATCAAGGATTGCGCCATTCCGGTCTCGTAATCCCTACACGGCGGTAATCTCACAATGACTCAGTAACGAGAATAAGTCCTCGAATGCAAGAAGCCGCAAAAATTCAATCGAAGAAAATTCCTCATTTAGATTCTATCATTTTCAATTAATAATTAACAACTTTTTCAGCAAAAATATAATAATTCTATGCCAAATCGAACAAACATGCATCGAATCGAAAAACGATTTGCCCTGGATTTACTCAAACAATTCAATGGCCCAAGTTACCGTTACCCTGTCACCGCTTTCCGTGATTAATTTTATTTCAATTTAAATTCCTGATTGATAAAGTTCAAATTGCACTAATTTTTTAAATTAATTTTCCTGAATTAAAATAAATAAATGTTTACCGATCAAATGTGTGTAAAAATAATTTTCTTGCACTTAAATCAATGCTTGCAAGTATGAGCTAAAAAAAACACTTTCCATTAACGCACCTTCCTATAGCCTTCTTATGGCTATAATAGTTTTATAATAGTTTCATTGGTTTTCCTACACCTTTCCCCTAAAATATATGTTCAGATATGAGTACTACGAATAGAGTTTTAAATTCTTAAAAAAAGAAAGATTAAATGAAAGAGGGAAACTATTCTATACATTTATCAAGATAAGCTGATAGTTAGACTTTATGCAATTGGATAATTCGGGCATATAATTTTCACCATAGTTACAGCTTATAGTAATGTTGGGACTCGACACAAATGGAGTAATTTACTAGTTGTTATGCATCTAGGTCCCCCAAATCGGCACTACCTGACATAGATTCCGACGTAGCTGTACTTTCAATCGCATATCAACATCCAAATAGCCATAACATACACGTAACGAATACTAATCCATATCCAATTGATGGCTTGCCGAGAGAACCCGGTAATATTTGACCGCTTAGCAAGAATGCATAATAATATCCTCCGTAAGAAAACTCAAAGAGTTCGGGAGAAATAAGAAGTGGGTAGAGTAGGTGACTTCCACTCCGTGAACACCCCAATGCGACCACTCCACTATGAGAAAAGAACGTAAAAAAATGTAAGGAGCGCGGCGGAGACCCGAGAAATGCTGGTTAAAACCAAAAAAAGGGAACGCCAACACGAAAACCCTACTAGCAGCAGCAGTAAAAATTCGGGGGGAGTGGAGGGGGGCTAAGGAAGTCTGGGAGCGGGACGATATGTATCGGAGCGACAGAAAAGGGAGCAGAAAAGGGTCGTGGAGCACCATTCGAGGGGAGACGTATAAAAGGGAGTGGAGCACGGGAGAACGGGAAAGGACCGACGAACGTGAATGCAGGAGCGGAAATTCGGAGCTTTTCGATGAATCTAAATATTCTATATTTTGTCCCAGGCTTTTGATATGCGTGCGTTTGCGGAGAGGAATGGGGGTAGAGAGAGAGAGAAAGTGGATTGGATGGAGAGGAAGACTGACGATGAGGTTTCGTACATGGTGGGGGAAGAGAGCAGCTTGCTAGGAGAAATTCAAAGTAAGCGGAAAATGTGGACAGATGAGACATTGGGAAGCAATAGGACGTTGAATGCACAAGTAGAAGAAAGAATTTCGGTTAGCGGGGAAGAAAGAAAAGAATAAGCATTTTTAACAGCATGCAAGTTAGGAATTATGAAGAAAGAAACGAAAATGTCAAATAGTAATTGAGGCTCGAAGTAAATGTTTATCAAACGTATTTTTAAGGGAAGGTCGGAAATCAACATTTTTTCCGTTAGACTAGTTTTTTTATTGTGATGATATCAATTTCAAAAATCAACAAACAAAAATTAAATATACATTTTTAATATTACCAAATGAGCACATCTGTCATATTAAAACCGCGTAGTGAAGTTAATCATAAAAATATAAATGCCCTGTGATGATATGGATATATATTTTACTACTATATGGTAATACTTGGAAAATGGAAAACCATGTCAGCCATATGGAATCTGAAGGAAGAGATTATCACCACCTCTCCAACCGTATATTCGTTCGTATCAGAGGAAGATATAAGAAATGGTTAAGTAACTGGTGAGGATAGAATGGAATAGATGGGAGAGAGGAGAGAAAGCCAAAGGAGATAAACGGGCAAACAAACAAAACAGAACTCTTTCGGCGAAACTGAGAATGAATCGTCCTTCCTCGCTCACTTTTAATGCATAGCAGAGGAAGGAAGGAAGGAAGGTGGAGTGGGTTTGACTGATTCATCGTCGTATTTATTAATCAGGGCCGAGAATGAAACCGTGTCCTACTTGAACCAATTCCAGCGAGAGAGCGCATATGAAGCTGACGGAAAGAGAGAGGTAGAGGGTCACACACACACACATGGGAGTAAGGGGAGAAGGAAGATCAGGGAAGAGGAAATGGTGAATGAAATACAGTAGGCGGGGATTGGGACAGAAAGACAGATCGTGAATGTGAAACGGTCGAGCAGGTGACAAAAGTATCATTTCGCTTGAATCATGGACTATAGGTCGCGTTAAAACTTAATGCTTTCCTGCCGTTGTGGAAAAGAGCCTTTTACGATGAAACTCCCATTCCCACTTCGTCCAGCACTTCATCATGACGAATCTTGTTCGACGGAACGCCAAAATTACAGCGCTTAAAGAGTGACCCGTGTCCACTTTCACAGAAAAGGGTCAACGTGGGTTAAAACTGCCCATCCGTTACAAGTCCATACTGGACTTATTAAGACTATAAATCTCTTCCCATAATCATCTTTGGTGGTTATACCTCACTATGTTCTCAGTTATTACGAACGAATTCATTTGATTCATCATATCGCAAATCAATCAAAGGCTCTCATGTCCATACAAATAGTTCAATATGAAAGTATTTCAGTAGACATGTAACTGGAATCAGAAAAGAATATATTAACAATGGTTTTAGAGTAGCACGCAATGTGACCATGTGTCATGGACTTCTAAAAAATGACATTTCTATTAGAAATGAAAAGGGAAATATTGAAGGCAATCCTCGACAAGTAGCGTAAATTTGAAAAAGTGAGTGGCATAGGCGTAATGTAATATTACTAATTTGCGTATTCATAAGATGATCACGTAATTAGCGGAATAATCCATATTTATTTAAATGTTAACCAATAAGTATCTTTGGCATATGATTTTTGTGTTAACAATTGATAGAATATAAAAGTTTTTGATTTCTTAAGGCGGAATTCCTTTTAAAAACTTAAGTTTCAATTCTAAAAATTCTAAGCAATTTAAGTTAACATTAACATATATTCAACCTAAATTAAAATGGGCATGCAAAGGCAACAAGGTCATCCACTATTATACACTCGTAACTCCCACCTACAAAATTCATCATTCCATGTCCGAATAACGGAAAGCGGTAAGTGAGACAGTGATCATTTCAAAGGTTGGTTTTGATAAATGTAAGTGTAGCTCACCTCGAACTGCACCCTAGGGTACGGGGTGTAAAAATTAAGAATTTAGATGCATTCATAGGTTGTGGGAATTTCCTTCCCCAGTCCCACATGCGGTTCCCACATGTTCTGGCAGACAGAAAATCCCACCAATAAGAGTACTATAGATGCGGTTGTCCAAAGAATCACCTGAGATTTGAACCCTGTATCCTCCAATCAATAATCCCACCCTTTAACCATTGGATAAAGTGCCACCTAACGGCAAGGTAACGACTCCTAAAGAGAAAAGGACTTTTTAAAGGGACATAAAGCCATCCCTCCGCTACAGTACCCTTTCTCCCTCTATTACGCCCGCATCCGATCCTTTAAAGAATGAATGAGGACACGTGGGGAACACGAAAAGAAGCGATTACCTGAAACCGAAAACTGCGTAAGAAGCGCGCGGTGGATGGGGCGGGGAAGCAACGGGAGGAGTAGCGAAAGAAAAATCAGAATAGAAGGGGATGATAGAGGAGAGGGGAAGGCGCAGTTTTACGTAGAGCCACCCCTTCACGCCCCTCGTACGACCGGAGTGCCCGGAGAGTTGAGTGGCGGCGAGGAGGGTGAGAGCGACGGAGTTGGAGGGACCCTTGCTTGAGGGACTCAAGTCTCCAGGACCAGGTTTACTAAAGGGAAAGAAATGGCGGGGGTCGAAGGAACAGATGAGGGCGCGAGATAAGATAGGGACAGGGAAGGAATGAGTCCGGATGTAAATGGCGGAGACAAAACGTGGAACAGAGCGGAGGAAGGGGGATGAACGCTGGAGGGGAGGATGGAGGTGAAGTGGGTGGGGGAGTGGGGGTGGAGAAGGCGGAGACCGTGCTAGAGCAAAAGAGGTAAGAAGGGTAGGAGGAGAGAGCTCCGATAAGGTATAGTGGCGGAGAGGAAGGGTCGTAGTGCCAAGGAAAAAGGTTGCAAAGGTTTTAAGTGAAATAAAATATCATTTCCAAGGACTCGACGTAGGTATGTGTATTATTTTTTAAAAACATTTCACCAATATTTCTTTAGATCTCATACGTGCTGTCGTGGAGGACCCAAGAAATTATTTAAAAAAATTGAACGAAACTCAATTAATGAGAACAACACGTCTCAGCATGTGGGAGTGTATTTTGGGAACTGCGTGGTAATGTGTTAAAGTGCGGATTAAAGGTTTTCGAAATAATTAGGAACGGATGGAGTGAAATTCGTTTAAAAGTAAATACGTCATTCCTCATCCCCTTAAGTTCTAGGTGACAAGTAGCAAAGAGAATTCTAACCATCAATATATCAGACTGAGAAGTGTTCTGAAGTAATATCTTTCATCAAAAGAATCTTATTTCGATGACACTTGGTTTCTGATTAGTGAATCATAGTTAACGTTTCCTTCAGTTGTAGTGATTCCAAAATGCAAAATAATATAACTTTATTTAAAACAGGCTGCAAAATAAGCATTCAAAGTAGGTTTTGCGATATTTGCAACGAACCAAAGAAATATCATTTTTTTATTTCCTATATTAAGTATGCCGTTGATGTCGACAAAGAATGTGGGCTCCTCACGTTAAATCAATGATAAGATTATTTTTCTACGCCCTTAAGCTCGAAAAAATAACAGACTCCAATCGTAATCTATCTCCTGCGGTACCCCTCGCATTTCTGGAAATGAACTTGAATCGAAACGAATTCAAAGGTCGATCATATTACTCTAGTACTGATCCGCAACGTAGAAATAAAGTGTTTGAACTTTTTCTTCAAAATTCGCTGCCACCGTTATAAAAGAAACTCTAATGCCTGTATCTACATCTAGTGCTTCCACATCCAATATAATACCCAGACATATGAGGTACGATTGAGAGACAATAGCAAGCATGCCATTTTGTTCCGATTTTCTGAAACCACCAGCATATTGACTCGTGCGCTGAAATGACGATAGTACTTCACATTGATTAGTATAACCTTAAGTTGCTACGTAAACCTAAATAATAGTCCTTTGAATATTATCTTTATATATCATCCTTCATATGTTTGAGAACATCAGATAATTCGCTCTCGCACATAAATTTGCGTAACATAAATCTAAATGGTTGAAAAATATGCTTCTTAAAAAACAACAAACTGCCAAAAATAAATTCTTGGACACTGTATTGTAATAAGAATTAAATCAGTGAGGGAATTTTAATTTTTATACTTGCCGCAGTACCTTACACATACCTAAAGAATATCACGAGCCTCTAACGATACTTAATGTTTCTCCTTTCGGTTCCATCGTATCAAAATTAAGTGAAGCAGACAATGATTGGTCTACCGTAAAGATATTTGACGAAAAGGAATACTAAGCAAACTCAAAGTAAGTAAAAATCATAAAAATTGAGAATTTTACAGTCTTTTATTTTCCAACTGGAAGCAAACGAGCATTAAAGATAATACGTTTAGTGTCAATAAATATTCAGTCGGTTTTCAAATCACTCATTAATTAATTTCCACTGTTTTAGATTTTTGAATAGCAATTAATAAACTTTCCCAAAAAGGAAGAAAGATCTCGAATTTTATCATCATTTAACCCCAACGTGTGATACTTGGTAGAGTGGTAACCCAGGCATAGGCATATGTGTATACCAAATGGAATATTCCTTAATACAATATTCGTATGGCCAAGGGGGGAAACCACGACAGTGACAAGAAAACCGGAGAGAAAACAAAATGAAGTTCCTTAAATTTACTATATGCCCAATTCAAGAGATTCAAAAATCCCAAGTTTATACTTTATTCCTCTAAGATAACTTACTTGTAGTTAGATAAATTTCTAAGACCAATATAGGTTAGATCACCATAAAAAAGGTGCAGAGCAAAAAATTAACAACTAAGCGAAAGAGAGGATAAAGATTAATTCATTAAATAACACAACCTGAGAAAGCTTTGACATATAGCATTTTCAAATGATTTCCTACAGATGAATGGAATGAGAATCTCAAATGGAAAAAAGATTTCAGAAGAATTAACTGCAGAAGTAACATTCAGGAACTTAAAAGTTTACAGATGTGACTTAGATAATACTATCGTGAAAGCCAGAATAATGAAATGTAATCTGGAAAATATAGAACAAATAAAAATGATGAAATTAGGAAAAATCGAAATAAGAGCCCCAGATTAATAGAACAACAACACGTAATTATGTTGCAATTTGACATTTTTAAGGTTATTCCTCATCACACTTGAGTGATTATCGTCTTAAGGTGATGCAGAATACATCCAGTACAAAATCCTTACGTACTTAAACTATGTAGCAAAGAATGCCATCGCGTGAGCATTTATTTCCGCCATCTCTAGAGTGCACTGAGAGAGAGACCGTGCGAAAGGGAGAATCTCTCCGCGGAAACGGAAGCAGAAGGCGAGACTGTAACGAAAATCCTCCGACCGACTGGAGCCAAAAATTGAACGATTGAAAACTAATCCTCTCATTCCTAAGGAAAAGAAAAAAATAACCCCCCGCCCCCCGAATTTTCTCTTAAGGGTGAATAATAGCACCAAACGATAGTCGACAAGAAAAGGTCCCAACTACCGCTCTAGGACGACGAAAGGAAGAAGGGAAAAAAGTAAGAGACCTTACGTTCCTCCGAGGGTGTAAGAAGAGTGGGCGGGGATACAATGGGGCTTGAGACATCTTACGCCACCCTCATTCCACCGGCCACCCCACAAGTCCCCTCCTCACGCTCCCTATGGATAGATACATTCGACTTGGATATCGAAAAATAAAAGCACGGATTTTTCGAGCGACGCAAAACGGGAAGGAGTTGAGACAGGGTATGGGTGGGAGGGAGTGGGGAAAGGGACGGGGAAAGTGGTGCGGAGGGAGGAGGGGTACGGATGAGAGAACGAGGAGAAAATAGCAAAGAGGAACAGAGAGACCAAGAAGTGGTGTGGAAGACGGAGGGAAGGGAAAGAGATTGGGAAATGGAAAGGGATTCCGTCGGAGAGGAGGTTCGAGGATTACACTTAAGCCCTCGCTCACCCCGTCCACAAGAGCCTTCCTCGTTCCTCCCTCTCCCTATCCCCCCCACACCGAAAACACACCACTCGAACCCCGCCTCTCATTCCCTTCTCCCCATCACCTTCATCCAACCCCACACCCGCCCACTCCCGCCGGGGAGGAAAGGAGAGAGAGAGAGACCGCCCCTTACCCGCCAAGTCTTCCTCCTTCTCCTTGCACGACCCACCCACCCTTCCCCGCTCCACAACCTCCCTATTTCCCTCCTCCCACGCCAAAAAACTCTATTCTCTCCACTTTCCCAACCCCCAGGCTACAACAACCCCCACTCTGATACCCTACCCCACCCCCATTCGCAGCGTTAAAGCCTAGATTTGGCGCACGGTCGCGGTGCCCGTCAATGCTGAAGAATTGCACCGCTTGGGAACTGTTATAGAGAAGACAGAGGCGGGGGAGTGGGAGGGGATGATAGAATGCCTGGTGAGGCCCTGGCTGTAAACTACGCCGAGATAGGCATCGATTTCGACGTCCGGGCAACAATGTCCCCATCGTCTCAAGCTGGCGAACCCGGGATTGCTTTGCTGCATTTCTCCATCACTCTCCGTTCACTGCTTATCTCTTCATTTCGTAGTTGTCCCGCGCATTTGAGTCATACACTAAACTTTTCAGGTGAAGCGCTAGTTTTGAAAGTACGGTTTAAATTAGAGGGCGAAGCCACCAGGGCTACGCTTCATAGCATTGCGAGGTCAATAGTCTACGCGATTAACTCTTGAATTAAATTACATTGCTCGTTAAATCACTTCATTTTCCCTTCAAATTTAATCATATTAGGTTTAAACAGGGTAGGACGCTAATTACGACAATGTATCAACAGGGCAGTCACGGCGGCGTCCCGAAAAGTTGGGCGTGCTTCCTAGCCCCGCGCGTTAGTCTCACGTTATCTCTCGTCCATTTGAACTCCGTGGACACCCCTTCAGGGGGTCGTACATTGGAATGTTCTATGGGTCTATCCGCTATCAGCACACTAATATTATCCGAAGAATGGATGGAAAGGGAACCTGTCGATCCCCAAAGATTTATAATACAAGACTAAATCCATAGGGAAACACTAATCGTTTAATTCCAGCACCAAGGTCTTATCCATAAACCACAGCATGTAATTAGGGTAGAACTATAGAATAATTGCAAATTAACAAAAATAGGTCGTCCTACTATTAAATATAAAGGAAATTTCCCCACCGGTAATTCACACTTCCTAGACAATCTAAATAATTGGAACCAATGAAATTGCAGGTTCAGAGCATTTTACGAGTATCGTAAAATGCTCTGAACTCGTATCAACCTTTCTTCAAAATGCTGGTCAGTTGAAATTTTATTCAAGTATATTTTCTTGATAGTGCCATCAAAACCTTCAGTTTTCACTTATGGCGATCATTTTATCTCCAATACTACGATAAATCGACGTCATTATGTCAAACGAGGTGATTCAACATTTGTGGGAATAAGAATGCTGGCAAATAACGGTGTCGCAGAGGTTACAAATCAGCGTATCGTGACTCTTCGTTGTCTTTCGTTGAGAAATGCAATGTTAAGTAGACGTAATATTTCTTTCTTAAGCAATGGTTATTTCAAATTCGATTAAGTACAGTAGGCAAATCTAAGTAAATATTAAATCTATATCCTATAAATCCCAAATGTTGTAAGCAACATTTCGCCGGCACACTAGACAGAAATTTATAAGCAGTAATTTATTCCGAAATCGTGAAAATAAAGGCACCATACCAAAACCCTTGGCAAAGGAATTGTTGAGGACTTTTGGTTCCGCAAACGTTCTTTCACGAACACGGGAGCACGAACATGAGAGCTTTTTCTTGCAAGCTCAACGAACTACCAACGTATATGACAGCTGCTGTTTTCAGAAACGCATGTCAGAAAGTATGGCGAAAGAATAAGAGTCAAAAGGCAACACATAAATCATGTACACGAAACCTGAGATCGATGATACGAGATGTCGATCTCCGGTCGTGTCAACTTGTCAACGTCGTGATAGCAAGACATCGGTGCAGTGAAGAATTTTCCCTACTGGACTACCGTAGAATTCCGACTTCTATAATCGAATAGAGAACGACTCAGTGCCATGAGAGGGTAAAGGGAAACAGTGGAGAAAAAGGATGTGATGATATTTAGTCCTTTGATGAAAAATATCAGGAAGCGGAGAAGGAAGTTGTAGTGGTAGAACTTAACATTTTCTCCGAATGAACGGATATTTTTCGGGCAATTTTAGGACCCAAGTATAGGAACTTACAAAACGATAAAAGAGTAATTACGACACCAAAATGGTGGAAAACATGTGTGGTTTTTTTTACGATTTAAATTAAAACCGAACCCGACGAAAAGGAAGAATCCGGCGAAGGGAAACCTTCAGCAAGACGATTTTATGCCGATGGGTGAAATAATATCATAGATGCACAAAAAGCACGACTTTCGTGATATTTGTGACCGACTCCATCATGAGAGAGCTTGGGAAAGGATACTGTTGTTGGAGACTTCGATCTAAAACCGGAGAAGTGGCAACGGAAGAAGGAAGAGAGGCCTGTTTACTGGGGAGAGAGAGGTAGGAGGAATAGCGAAAGAATGAACGCAGGAAATGGAACGGGGACTCGGGCAAGGGTGTAGGTGAAGGGGACGGGAGCAGGGGACAGAGGATTGGTGGTTGCCTTTTGGGGGAAGCTGGAGGGTTTGAAGAGGAAGGAGAAGAGGGAGAGAAGATACCCCAGTGATGGAGCTCTGAAGCGAGTGGAGGGGGTCTCGGGGCAAGAGGCAGGTGTGGCCTCCCGAGTAAAGGAGTTGCTTTCCTATCACTCTTACGTGCTTCTATATTTCACTCTCGATTTATCCAACCGTTTTCTTTTTTATCCATTGCCATTGTATTAGGCTGTTGTTGTAACCGTACGCATTCCTCATACATTTTCATGAAAAAATTGAAAACTATACGACGAAAGTTAATCTTTACAACGTTAATAGCCTTGTGTGTGCGACTACCCCAGAGGCTTCCCATATGCGTATAAATTTCCATTCGTAATTTCCTCCGAAATGAGACCAACTCCTGAAGGTCTCAATTTTTTTCTGATAAATAGTTCAGCGAATCCTCGTAAAAAAAGTAAGTAGACAGAAATTGTACTTAGAACCCAATGTGTATAACGCTTTTTGAGTTATAAGAATGTTAAAATATGCTACGTTTAATGTTGACCATCACAATCATTTTTGAAAATTTACAATTTTTCGCTCAATAAATCAATTTGAAATTAGTTCTTAAAAACAATAAAAGCGCCAAGTTGTAACAGTTGTGATATTCTGTACTTTCAAATTCATATAAAATACATTTTAATTTGTTCCAACCTCTTGCGCTTCTTGGTAAATATATTTTCCCTGATTAAAACCCACACAAGAGCTCATAAACCATTCATCACACGCCATGGCGTAAAATTTTGACTATTAAGACCAATAAATACCTTCATAAATTACTAAAAATTAAGGTAATTATATTTCAGGGCACGGCAATCATAAAAAACATTCAAAATATTTGTTTCGTTAGTTTTTTTTATTGTTGAAAGAGCTAAGACCCTGAATTGAATCAAAATAAATAGCCCGATAACTAGAATTACGAAATATCTCCGTTAAACGCTTCGATGAGCCTATACAAATTTCACCAGAAAACCAATTTCGACCGTGATATTGGCACACCCAACGCCGTTTCATCAATGAGAGAAGACTTTCTCGGAAACAAGCATATCGGAGGAATGTGAGGTCATAAAATTAATAAAAATTTCATCTTACACTTAATGGAGCAATTGTTTAATAAATTAATTGAAACTGTAACTTAAAAGTTCATCGCGTCATAATAGATATTTTCTCACGGGCCACAACCCCCTCCGAGGTAAATTCTTACCATAAAGATCTCGTATGATACAGCCATAGCATTAGCTAACATTTTCGTCCAACTTCTGACTGTAAGGAGAACTTAATGCTTCAACTCATGCAGCTCCCACGACGCTTTCTAAGTTAAGTACCTTGGCCTAACAGTAAGCCGGGGTCGGAATGCACATGCCTCAATGGCAAAGATAAAGTAAACAGCGTAGTGTATTGCAACGTGTAAAATCCTCATGTTCTCTTGCTACTTCGGAATATAGTGAGGCCATGAAGAAGCTAAATATAAAGGGAGAGGGGAGTATTGAAGTAGGCGTCGTCTTGACAAATGACGGCAAAGGCGTAACTTGGCAGCATTTACTCGAACGGGCGATTCGCGGGGTGAATTGTCTCACGCAAACAGTTAACGATTAAGCGAAGGATGGGGCATTCCGCCAATAACTGACAGTACCAAATACGTATACCTTTTAGGGAAACTTTAACCTTGAGGAAGATCGAAATGCCTCAAGAATGACTGCTCTGCCATCCAATTTCGAGCCAAATCAGTAAAAGAAATTTTCGAGTAAAGACGGCGAAACGTGAGACCTGCAACACCTTTGAGCAAAGCTTTGAAAATTTTCCGATATAAACGGCTCAAGAGTGTCGTAAAAAGGAGTTCAGGTTGGTAGATCGCCCCAACGTGTGCGAAAGCTTTATGCTCAATAAAAACGGGAATGCAGACGCAAGGTGATGAAGTTTAGGTACCACATCCCCCTCTCCCTTCTCTCCTCCCCTCCTCAGACAGCCTCTGGTACTTCACGGAGTTACTATGAAGCGGCAATGGGGAGTGAAGGAAATGGAAAACAGTCGATATTTTCACAGTGAACTATGTAGTATGAGCGGCCACGTAAACTGCTCGCTGAGGATTCTAAGAGAAGGTTACTGCACTTTTGCAAAATTTCCACCTTCTTTCCATAAGAAATTCATGGTTGTGGAGGAAGAATGCGAAGAAATAAGAAGACATGGACGATTGAGATCGGGGACGAGACGCCTTGTGCTGAATATGCCCAGCCCCACAGGAGTAAAATGTGTTGGTAAGATGAGAGATTTTTTTTAAAGACTTGCATTGATTAATTTCACTACCTTTTTGCCTCCGGGCATTGCGTTTAAATGGCATTGGATGCATTTCCATGCTTCAGTACTTCATAATTTGACATATACCCAGAAAAATTACCCAGATAAGCGTCCTGAAAGGACAGTTTAGCGTAGTTTTAACGATATGTCATTGATTTTGCACGTCTACCGACCTTATTTTTGGCTTCCCTACCCAAAAACAGTCCATTTGGTTTCGTGATGAAAAAAAACCTGGATGAAATAGTAACCTGAGGAAACGGTTTTAATAGAAATTACTTATCACTAATTTTTGAAATGGTATGCCGCAGCGCCAAAAACTACGTATACGAAGCACAGATTTTTGTCAAAATATGTCCTTCTAGTATTTAAACATTGATACATTCATCTTGAATGTAAATGCAGACAGAGGGTTGCCTTGGATCCTTTGTCTTTAATACATCTCATCAGAAAACATAATAAGTAGCAAATGGTAAATTTAACGAGAAAATAATCATGCAACACTCGATAAATTGAATCCCACTAAACAAACCGCGTTATATATATTTTCCACAACTGGACAAATAAAGATTAATTCAATTTTTCAACAGGAATATTTTCCTTGCGCATGACGGGTGAGTCCTCCTACGCCAAAATCTCGACGAACTTGAATTGTTGAAGAGAATGGTTACCACCCGTTATCACGCAAGTTCTCTACGCGAGGGGAACTTCGGAAAATTCCACAGAGGACGACTACATAGCTTGGCGCGCCAATAGTGGAAAGCACTCTAAGCACATTGGTACGCACTCTTGCATCGCCGAAGATATTTGGTCCGAGTCACACCTATTCGTTGGAACCTCGCATGTGACCACCAGTAGGGAAGGAAGTAGTGTACGCAGTTGGTTAAAGAGTGGAGAAGTGGTTGGGCAAATAAGTGAAAATGGAGAGTTTCGCTGGCAAATTCAAGACCGCATTTATTTGGCGGAGGGCAAAGGAGCGCAGGAGAACGAAGGAAAATAAAAAAGCAAGGGAGAGAGTGAGAGATGCGATGCAGAGTTCATTTCGGAGGCGAGAGAGAAAGAGGAGAGTTGAACCAAATAACACGAAACTTTGGAGAAGTTAAGAAAATTAAATGAAACGAAATCAGGGAAGAGGCCGACGGGGAACTGGATAATGTGAAAAAATAGAGGGTAAAGAAGTGTAACGGGGATTAAAGGAAAAGTTTCCAAAGCGAGGAAAGAATAGTTTAATGATGCATTCCAGCTACAATAGACTTCAACTCTAAATTAAACGTTTTCCAAATGCGTATTCTACTACTAGACCGGGGAGTAGTTAGCTAGAGTAAAATGATCGTATGACTGTAAAAAAAAAGCAAAAAATTAATTTTCTTATTTAATTAAAATGAACTTTTCGCTAAAAAATTCAACGCAAAGGATATCAAGAATGCAAGAAGGAATGTTGGAGGAAAAGTTAACTCCCCTTAGGGTCAATGATATAGCCATACTTTCTGATTCCCTACGGGTTACCGGCAATGTGTTGTATAATCAGATAGTGAAAAAACATTTGATCCCCAACACACATTACGTCCATGACTACCACGAAATTTTAGCGAATCCCCAATTCACGCCTATCACTTTATAAAACTACCAACTGCAAATAAAATCACTATTTAACTTGAAGTCAATCTAGGACGAAAAATGTTTCCCGTGTTATTTCTCACGTAATCACGCGGATGAAAACCGCATTTGCTAATTATACCAACATAAACTGCGAACCGCTGTGTCACTTAGCATAGGGCACTTAGCATTAAACATTAAAGGAAGAGTATCATACCATAAAGAGTAATTTGATCCAGAAATTGAGAGCAAGGACTATTTGAAATGGTTTAAAGATTAGCTTTATAATATTTCCACGAAGGCGTATCGGACTGGAAGACAGTGAATGGAGAGTTCCACCTTTCCCCACAAAGGTCTTTAAATTAATTAAAATTTTTCCGAGCCAAGTTCGGATCCCCAGAGTTCAAGGTAATCGTATGAGATACATGACTTAGGAAGGGATCGTTACAAATTGAGTTTATGCAACTGATCTCTCTCGCAAGACTTATTCGACCCCTAAATAACTAACTGTGACGCTCTTATGCATGCACAAAATAAAATTTAAAGGCATGAGATAAACTTTAATCTACCATTGGAAACTAAACACTATAGTACACCATACTAGTTGTTCTAACCTTGCGATTGTGAATGGTTGTTGGAAGTTACCCACCATGGCTATAGAGAGAATTTTTCGCGTTCAGAGCGGAGAAACGACCATTGGATTGGGGTACTGGTGCACCGAGCTGACGTCGTGGAGTTTATCCTCTACAGCGACAGCCAATTTTAATCGGGATTTCTGCCACTCCCCTCTTAATTGTCACGTGGAGAACACTTCAAGAACACTACAGAGCCCCTCAGAGGGTTAACAAAAGCAATTACCACGAGAGCCCGGAGGCTTCTGAGATCGTTTGCACCACTGTGGTTAGGTGGACGATTAGGAAAAGGTAGGACACGAGGAGGGGTGAGCATTCTAAATTGCCTTGGCTCTATTCTCAGCAAAATATATGTCCCGATCGGTTCCTTATCCGAAGCAACTAACGGATATTATTGCACCAATTTCCACTTACTTTATAGTGCAAAGCACGTAGTACGCTACGAGAAGACTGAGAAAGGCTGAATGAAGGTCTTTCCAACCGTAAGTACAGGAGGAGGGTTATTGGAGGGTATAAGGAGGAGGTTCATTGGCCATCGAACCTAGATTCTTAGTGTGGTAAGCCAAGGAAGTAGGTCAGATGATTCGTACATCGGAAACGTGAAATGGTGAAACTTACATCACCATGATGTTTCACCATTATTATGTTAAATCCACAGATAAGACGTAGGATTTTGATGAATCCAGTAAATTTATTCCGTAGTTTTCTTGGAAAATTTAGATCTCTTAGAGCACTGCTTAACATGAAAACTAAATGCGCATACCCCTCACATTTACACTAACTCATCTTAGCCTTCACACTCTTCTTTTCCTTCCTCTACCTCTCTCACTCAACATTTTCCCTTCTAGTCTTCAAAATTAATATTTCCTCTCAATATCTTCCATCTAAATTCCCTTTCCCCTTATACTGTGTTCAGACAGCATAATCACTTCCCCTAATCATGCCCAACGCTTCTCCGTTTGTCTTACTTTCTGCCCATTCCATTTGCACTAGACATATCAAAAGCCCTCAAGCTGTACCCGTTAATCGCAGAATAATTTTGGCTCACAGACCAGACTTGCCAGCCTCTTGTGTGAATTATTGAATCTCGTAGGTACTCTCTCACTGGAAAACCCGAAATGTGAATCGGAACTGCGTGTGCTCTACAAGATATATTTTGCTAGAGTGTAATTGAATTATTATGAGACCACATAAAGTTGCAATTCAAAGGCCACGTGCAATACGAATTCAATAAAATTGACAATTGAAGACTTTCTTCCTATCACCTTCCGATTAATTTAGGAAATGTTATTTGGAAAATTTTGGGGTAAACCTAGGGAAAGGACTTAAATCATAGTATTCGAGGGACGTCAAGTGATTAATTGCTTTTACCCTCTCCATCCGCCGTAGATAGCAAGCGTCACGCGACAATGACGGACGAAATTCAGCGACGTAATAAAAAAAGAGGGGATGTTAAGGTAAACCTACAGTTAGGCAGAAAGATCAATTTTAGCAGCTTAAGGCCGCTCAAGGTGAAATAAAAAATGCTGCTTTTATTATTCACTTGTGGAAAGTATTTTAATAGACGGGCACCTCAAATATTAAAATAGTAACTTAATAAATGACCCTGGGCATTTTTGTTTCATTGTTTCGAGATTTACTTTCCCTCACGTTGTGCTATCGGCGTCAGTAAGGCGTTGAAACTGCCAAGCATTGAATATGCTTGGTCTGTACGTCAAGCTTAGGCAGGAACCTATTATAAAATGGTAGTCTAATGTTTAACGAAGGTTTCGGATGGATACAAAATTATCGTAAGACCACCACATGTCAATGCCACGCGTAACAAGAAACATACTGGCACACCAAACTGACTTTAACTGTTCTTTGATTCCACATAAATCCTATTCCCTTCCAATCATCCAATATATCTATCCTATTCATATCCTTTCTCGCTTGCCTAACGTATCCAAATCTATCAAAGTCTTCAACATCCATTGCACCTTCAAAATGCTCGGCATCCACTTTTCCAGGTTTCTTTGAATTTCTACCAACAAACCTCTTTCCTCCCTCACCGATTATATTACCTTTCGTTTGTTTTCCTTTTCGTCCACTTTAATTTTTCCATCCTTCTCCACACCCACATCTCAAATGCCTCAAATCTACACTCTTGCTAGCGTAAAAATAATACGCAGCTGAACCACGGAAATGTTTCCTTGAAATATTTATCCATCGTAAAAAGTATTAATTAACTGTTAACTACACTTAACATTTTTAATTTTTTTATTTTGTCAGAAGTACATACGCGTGGGGTCACCAAAAATGTCTTATATACTCGTTGATATCTAAACTCTGCAATAAATTACAAAAATCAACAAGTAATAGCTGTTAATTCACTGAAACTGTGGAGAAAACAATATGAGTTAAGGTTTGTATCGTGTTGAAACTTAACTTCATACATTCCATGCTTTGACTGGGTAGTGGCTGGATCATATGTGAGTGGACTTTTGCTTCAATCGTAAATTATTATTATTATTAGGTAATGTACCGGTTAAGGCAGGTATTTGGATGGACACAACTATCAAATAAATATTTTTTAACTCCAAACAAAACCCAATCTAGCAACCTAATCTATATCTCGTAAATTACACTGCATTTAAATACAAGGAACGTACCTACGGTCGTGAATCAATGTAAACAAAAAAAATCCCGAGACCGTAAAATAAATAATAATTTAAAAAATTTACGGTCTCGGGATTTTTTTGTATACATGAAATTGCATGCTTAATATACAATCAAGTACATGCGTGCATACGGAATTAAAAGGTAATCTATATAGTAAACCATGCCAAGTTCAAAGCATCGTCAATTGAGTGAACATCTTGAACAGACCCATATTATAACATAAGAATTTTAATTTTTTTCCTCGAAAGGACTAAAATCTTAACCCTAATCCAAATTTTCTCGCGAAATTAAATGAAAAAAGCGGAAAACGGAGATTGCATACATGACGTTAGATGACGCCAGGCCAAATACGCAATCCTTTAAAATCAGATAACGCGGGGATATTGAACGGAGGTCCATGCATACTTTAACGTTTCGAAACATAACGATATCTCTGTGACAACTTCATTCGTACCGGCAGCACGCTGTCACCCCACACGGACGAAGTCTCTGCGCTTTCACTGAACTTGATAATAAGGCCTGCTGATTCTTAGCGAGTTTATTCCTTAAGTCCCTCTTAGCAACCTCACGTCCCATTTTCCTTCGGCACGGCTCGGCGACGAGACCGTTGTTAATTGGCTGGCAGGCGCCCCTTTTTAGTAAGGGGAAAGACGTGGAAGCGGGTGTGAAATGGGTGTCGAGCCGAGACATTGATTTACGCGTCGCGGAAGAGGACTCCCGAGGCGAAAAGGACTCCGACGCCGCTCTCTGTGCGTCGCACTCCTCCCAAACCACCGCGTCCCTCGACCCGCACCGCCCGAGTTGTGCGACAGGAGAAAAAAAAATAAGCAGCAACTTCCCCCGCCATGCCTTGTCCCAGACGGAGACCGCGACCCTCCTGCGCCCGACCGTTGCAAGTGACGTTTACACAGCGAACGCCTCACTTGCAATTTCTAATTTTCCACCATTGAGAAGGTGTCGACAGCAGTACCTTTCAAATCCAATGGATAATCCATTTAGATAACACTTTAGATACGAGAACGCTCCTCATTTATCTTATCTGGAAAATCAATTCCTCACGTACCACTTCGAATCGTATTCGAATTTATGGGTACATTTTCCTTCTTCTTTCGCTCGTTGAAATAAATTATTCTTAAAATAATAGGTAGGCCTCAAACAATTGCTCAAAATTATTTGACACACAAATCTACACTAATACTCCGCGATTTCACCAAAAAGGTGTGTCGCAATGGGACATTATGCATTGCTTATAACCTCATCTCTCTGCACTTCATAAACAAGCTTTACGATTCAAACATTTCTGCTTTATCTTCAGTTTCCATTCGCTTCAAAGCGTCCAAAACTCCTATTACCTTCCCTCCTCTTCCATTCTTATCACATACTCATTCTTTAGGCAAAGGTTTCAACATTACAATATGTCCCCCTTTTTTCTCCGTCAATTTTCTTCGAGTGTACCCAATATCTTCATCTTCCCCTACCACTTCGTCCATACACCTCCCTTTTGGACGAAATATTTCTTACATCCTACCCCATCCACCCACCTCAAAACTCTCCAATCTAGGCTCATAAATAATTCATTCGCATGATTAGCGTTTAAAAACTGGAGTTTAAAGTTCCAAAAATTATAAATGTAAGGTCTATGACAGGTATATAGGGGGAGGAGGGTAGCAGCTTAGTGGACAGAACGTGCGTAAAGTGACATGAAAGCTGGGGCTCAAATCCGATTGATTTTCTCAGGACATCGTCGGACTTAACTAATCTGTGTGATTTATCGGATACCAAATCTGGGAAACCTTAACCGTTGAATGGAAGGGAACTGGTCCTCCTAATCTGGCACGTGTATTTCATTCACCGTTGGGTTTAGATCATCTCTAACAGGTCAACTCTACTCTATTAAACCAGCTCTACAAACTCTACAACTCTACAGCTCTCTAACCTTACAACTATTAAACCAGCATATGATTGACAAGCCTAGTAACAACTTTTATTACAACAAAATACAACTAACATTCTTTTTAAAAACAATTTATGGCACAGGGGTAGTGAGATCAGTTTTATAAGACAAGGAATTAAGTTTTCATAAAGGATCAACATTTATTATATGCCTCTTTAAGGGAATGCGAATCAAGTAACAAGATAACATGACGAAATTCGACAGGAATAATAACTGAATTTAGTGAAAATATGCAAGTTGCATTAAAATTACAGATAATAACTTGAGGGTATCAAGGGAAGAAAACCTGAAAAGACTAAAGAAATACGCTCTTCAAATTGTCTTCTAACGTAGGACTTAACTTAGAACTTAATTGGTGATGCTATTTAATCAATAATTCAGTTAATGTATGCATGTGCTGTTTACTTAGTAAGTATCTAGATTTTGCTCAAACAAAGGTCTCGAAAGTTTAAATGTATTACATTGTTCATTCTATCAATTCTTATGGGACCAATTTTCCACTCTTTAATGGAAGCGTAAAAAAAACAATCTTAATAGTTGATTTTGAAAATTTCCATGCATCAGATTCATTAATAATATATCATAGCTGGAACATAACTTAATTTTATGCGTATTTTTACTTCGTCTTACGACTTAATTGCAAAATATATGCAAAATCAATTATTGAATCAAGGCTTATAAGAGTTTACCATGGGAAAATATAGTTCAAAATTTCTATCCGAAGTATATGATTTTTTATTTCTCTGATACTTAAGGTATCTACACAGTATACAAAGAGTGGACAAACTTTCACTTCCCCAAAAACTCGGAAGCAAACACTAATATACCTGAAGTTATGATACAATTTCGCCTAATTCCCGGGAAATGCTGGACGAAGCACAAAATGACGCACCAATTCGCACTGGAACTAGGGGCAATGGAGAAAGTGAGGGTGGACAACGCTAGGCAAAATGAGTTAAAATTCCCAGAAAACAAATGAGTGGGGTATGTCCCCCAGGACTTATTTCGTACCGGCAAAAACAGCCGCACTAGCTCGGTCGGAAAGCAAAACTGCGGACTTTATGCAAAAAAAAAACAAAGGACCGAAAACACGCGAAACAGAATTATAAAAAAAAAGAAACGCCTCGGTGAATAAAATAAAAGTGTCGTATTTCACCGCTCCTGGAACACATCTCGCTGTACGATATGTGCAACGTGACGTGCTCCGGTATGCTGCGGCGCTTGGAGTGCGTGATGGACCACATCCCTGCGCACGATATTAAATTCATTTGTTCGTGAAAATTTTCCCGGGAGATGGATGAGGGGGATGTAGGAGGAAATAAAGAATGGTCCAATAGCGAGGATCTCGATTGGTGGCACGGTCGACGAGCTCGCCAGGGGATTAGTTTCATTGCAGGAAACCCTCCCGTTGGAAAGGGGCCGTGATATCAGAACGCCATTTCCACAAAAAAATCTCTCACGAAATTCGGCGCGGAAATGACAAAGCAGAATCCGAACGTCCACGCACGTCATTGGTGTGATGTGACAGTCGTTCCGCCAATCAGCAAAGGACATATCTTTATGGACACAATCTCGGCGAATCGTGGATGCCGACAGGCTATGGAACTTCCGTTCTCGTTTGAACTCAGCGTTGACGGCGGGATCCTTTGAAAGCCAGCCGACTTTACAGGCTTTGATTGGTGTAAGGTTCTTATGCATAGATGTTTTCAGGGGAGGGGGGGGGTGTCTGCAGAGAGTTGAATACCAGCCGATGGTATTTCCATCCCAATAACGACACGTGGATATATTTTTGACAAAACGTAAATGCCGCGATATTTCGTCTGCCAAATCATCACATGTAAAAAAAGTTTACTCGTACTTCATATGTTGTGAATCGCCACAGAATAATTTTTTTCTATTTCGGTACGCCCCATGATTAAAAAAGATTGATTTAGTACAAACATCGAAAAAAGTCAGAAAATATGACATCATCCGCGGTCTATTTACAGGTTAGTAGCCTCATATGTTCCGCATTTGGTTACAGAACACAGCGTCCTTACTGTCAAACAGGAAGAATTTAGGCGGTGAGAGAATCGCTCCAAAAGGTCCTCGGTATTCATCATAAGTTTTACTATTAGACTGGTTGACTATTTCAGTTTTTCAACCAGACTGATTGACTCCAAACATCTTTCCTCCCCAATCCAATGCTAGTCTTGCTTTCCCATTTCATTAATCATAATCTTTACATCCCTCTTATTTAGGTCTAAACAGTCACCCCACAACCTTACGGAACCGTGCCTTCTACTGTTTTCCCGTCCAATCCAATCAACATCATTTTTCTAATGCATTAGGTTCCGTATAGTAATCTATGTAGTCCTATCCACATTTATGTTATTCTTCTATGCCATTCTCGGTGTGTCACTTTTTTTCACTCAATTTCACGGATCTCTTTCTAAGATCTTCGTAGTCAGCTTCCAGTACCAATCATTAAATTCTCTTTTAGTCTGGTATTTCCATCGTCCATGTCACTGAATTACATTCGGATCTATGCATCAGCCGCACCCCGAACATTGAGCTAAGTATTCGGACGATTTAGAAAAACAAATCATTTTTTTCAACTCCTGCTGGTTCACTACTTCGAGGACACCAAGGCCCCGTTCACAGGCGCAAAACTTCCGCTTCAAAACAAATAAGATTCCTACTTGAAAGTACATCAGGAGTACCCACTGTTCGATTGTCTTCTTCCATATCTTTGTCTGAAAAGGGATTCCCGGCGCACTCGAAAGAAATATCGTATAAATCCTAAGTGGGAGAGACAGAGAGACAGAGAGACAGAGAGTAAAAAAAGGAAACGAGAAGGGAGAGAGGTGAAAGTTGGGAGTGAGTGGATGAATGGAGAAGACAATCTCCCCCGACTGGCTGGGGAGCGGGAGGTGGATGTCGCACGCACGTGTTACGTTCGAATACGAAGCGGCGGCGGGAGGGATGAGAAAGAGAGGAGCAGAGAGGAAAGGGGGAAAAATATGAGGGGTTCCGCTTTCCGCGGGGAAGGGAGGGCGGTTGCGCGGGAGTGGGTGCGCGGAAGATACCCCGGAAGTCCGCATAACACATTCCCGAAATAAGGGAGTCACAGCGGAAAGGAGAGAGGAGAGAATTGGCGGTCGAGAGGGTGGGAGGAACGAGGAACCGACGCCGCGTCGAGGGGAGGTACCGTGGCTCGGATGGGTTGAAGGGACGGCGGATGAGGTGGCATCTGTAGACCGTGTGCCGTCGGTTGAGAGTGATATCGAGGATTTATATGACGACATCATGGCTTTCCTCCAATGAGGGAGAAGAGCCCCGATGCCAAACTTTCCCTTGTGAACCTGGGGATTGCAAATGCCGAGGGCGTGTGCGTGATAACAAATGACAGTTCCAGGACAGTCGGCAATACAAAAAAAAAATTCATTGTGACTTCATTCTCAACTTATAGGGAAGAGAATACGTGTTCCTTGCAGCGTATTTTTAGTTTCATGTCGAGGAACTTTTTTTTACAATAAAATGGCTCCCCTCCAGCAAGAAAGAGTTTGAGAAGAGCCTCGATGCTAAACTCCCCTCCGAGATTTCCCCGAGAATTTTGAACGTCGAGTGGTGTACGTGTTTGTAAGGGAGAAAAAGAGAAAGGGAGACAAAAAAAGTCTAAAGGCGGTACTTAACGTCGGCATGAGTCCTTTTATGGAACTGCATTACGACGCAAATTGACATTAATTTTCATATTGCACTTAAACTGAATTTTACAGTTTCCAATTTCCACTGATGGCTCGCACCTGATTACTCCAGGTGCGCTTCACTCAAAGTGAAGCCAAAACAAACATTGTCACTTCGTGTAAATTACTCTGAGGGTAAGAGTTTCTAAAGAGAAAAACAATATTCCTCTAAATGGTATTATGGCAGCTCCCTCCTACGTGAAGACTTCGATGGTGCAAGGAGTCAGAAGTTTTCAATAATATATATTCGGGGAAGAGCATAACTAAGAACTTTTCCCTAGTCTGAACAATTATTAAAAAATTTAATAATGGGCAAATGAGCTGTCGCAATGTACGACAACGAGGATTTGGCTGGCAAAAGTTCTCATAAAATTTAAGACATTATCGATGCTAACAGTCATATATTCTACGATGCCCGTTTGGTACAAATTAAACAATCTTGATTAGATTTTACAATAAAACACGAGCATTTGATCTTAAAAATGATAATGTAAGCGCGGAATCCAGGGTGGGAAAAAATTTTAGTTCGGGCCAAAATAATTCTTTTACCTTGAAAGGCCTTGATTCACCTTGAAAGGCAGAGAAAGAGGTGGAAAAACTTGACACTAATAAGACTTCTAAGTGTTGCCACTCTAAAGTTGGCGTGCACAGGGAACGGGGAGCCCTTTCCCTCTCTTTTCCTCCTCTACCTTCTTCCCGGGGTCCGTCTCACCAACTAATCCCCCCAAACCTTGGTATACCACCAAACACCGTTACCACGCATGCACAGCGGCGCAGGCGGGAACGGCCGCCGGGATCGATTGGAGGGGTCCGGAACCACGCGGGAAATCCCTCGATATCGCACCCAAACAAATCCTGCCCCGCGGACCGGCTTACGAGTTGGCATCCGACCCGGAAGGAGCCCGCAGACGCATGGGCGCCCGCCGCTCTGGTGAGCGAGGGGCGTAAGCTGCCGGGATGCCTCTCGAAGTCGATATGACGACATCGAACGACCAAGAAAAAATATTCAAAAACTTGTTTCCACAGCCACTCCATACGAACCATATTTCCAGAACTATTTTACATGTTTTCATGAAAAGTTTCCGAAAACATGTATATTTTGGTTTCCTCGTATCTCTACAAGGTGACAGTTTAGATGGAAATCACGTTTTCGCTCACGAAAAGGATCTTCATGAAGCTCAATCTGAAGATGATAAAACCATATTGAATATCAGGTGATATATATGCTATTCACCAATAAAGAATGGAACTTCTTCATTCACAATAAGTGCAGCACGTTCAAGGTAAAATTGAAAAGTAACTCCAATACTTTCACTGGATTTATGGGTAAACAATAGAAAAATATTCAATCAGTATTAAAAAAATACTTTAAATAAACAGGATAAGACAGCTGCAAAGCTTGGGCTCAAAAAACTGCTAATTTTTAACTTATCTTCTATTGTACTTAAATGGAACAAATAGATTCGTTTATTTGAAAATGAAAATCTCTCTTCTCATTCTTAACTCTTACGTTAAAAATAAAACTACCTTTACATAAATGCGTTTTCAAATCCTGTTAAAACCTCTCCGTTAACTCACTTCAAGTAGCTTCTTTAGTATACCTCTCAAAGAGCATCCGATTATTATATCGCTTCCCGAAACGAGACTTTTGCCTCGAAAAAATTAAAATGGAATAGTATAAAATAAGCGCTCAGAAATGCATTTATTTTACTCTCCGAAGTTGGCACAGCAATAAGGCTTCCTTACATACGATACAACGAACCTCATAATGTGATGCAAATATTACATTTTGTGGCTTATAAATTTTAGTGGCACACTCATGTTCACTACGCCGAGACGAAACCTCGTGACTCGGTGTAAGGTCATTTACACAATAACATTTCATCATTGTTAATAACAAACTCTGTTAATCTGGAAAATGTGCCATAACCCAAAATTAATTGCTGCACTAATGTAAACGAAGCAAGTAGACGGAGTTAAAACAGCAAGCCCCGAGTCTGTTCAGAAAAAAATCATGAATGGAACCAGTCGTCTGGACAAAATTACACTCATACACTCGATGCTTCCCTTTTCGGCTTCAACTGAAACGGCTTAAATAAATGTCACCTGATGACCCAGCGGAAATAATTGTGGGCCAAAGAGACAATGAACCCACGAATAGTCGACGTAGAATAGGGACGAGAATGAATCTTCCTACTGTAACGCCCGTTCAATTCAGTAATGAATGCCCTTGTTACCCAGCCATCAATCATTCACATTCATATTATGTATAACATTTTTCATTTCCGTACTCTTTCCTTTAAATGACCGTTTCGTATATTTTACCGATTCTTTTGCAAAAAATACCTCTCCGAGATTTATCTTCACCCAGGAGTTTATCACCAAGTTAATGGTATCATGTGAAATAGACCGATCGATATTCCGATAATGACTCTATCGAATCAAATTACTATTAACCAATGCAGATACATTATTTTGTCGAATTTAACAAATAATCAAACACGGCCCAAATGGTATCCGCATTTGTTTTCCGTAATTATAATTTTTCATACAAGACACTAATCGAGAGGAATATATAATGCAATCAGGACGTATTTGCCTGTTTCGTAGATTTCGAAAAAGCGTTTGATAAAGTGAATTGGGAAAAACTAATGCGTACATTACAGAAAATAGGAACAGATTGGAAGGACAGGAGACTGATCCGCAACCTATACATATCTCAGACTGCTCAGGTGTGAGTGGGAAACGGAGAGCCCGGATGGGGAGTGTTAGGAAGAGGTGTAAGGCAGGGTTGCCCATTGTCACCGGTGTTGTTCAACGTATATGTGGAGGAAATGATTAAAGAGGCATGGGAAGAACTGGAGGTAGGAATGAAAGTCGGAGGGGAATTCGTAAAATCAGTTAGGTTTGCTGATGACCAAGCATTAGTTGCTCAGTCAGCCAAGGGGTTGCAAGCATTGCTGAGTGAATTGGAAATTCAGTGTGACAGACATGGGAGGAGGCATATGCAGCCTTGCCTTGCATTCAAATGTAGTAGAATGGAGGGCTTCAGTAAACCAATCCCAAGATTTAAATACTAAGATATGGGATGAGAATCAATAAATAAGACAAAGTTATGCAGTTTTCCAGAAAGACAAATGCAAAGCTACACATTAAAATAGGAGGGAAAAAACTACAGTAAGGGAAACAGTTTACGTACCTCGAAAGTGTTTTGGACCAACATAGTCTAAGTAGTAGGGACGTAAGGAGAAGAATTTCACTAAGCAAGGAGGCTTTCGCAAGGAGACTTTCTCAAGGAGGAGGGAGTTGATGACGAGGACGTTGAGTAGATAGGTTAAGAAAAGACTCGTCAAAACTTTGATATGGAGCGTAGTTATGTACGGCCCGAAAACATGATCACTGAAGCAGGAGGATAGACGTAGACTGGAGGCTTTTGAAATGTGGGTGTGGAGAAGAATGGAGAAGGTGAAATGGACCGAAAGGAAAACAAATGAGGAAGTGTTAGGTATGATGGGCGAAGAGACGGGATTATTAGGAGAAATCATGAGAAGACAGGCAAAATGGATGAAAGCATATGGTTCAGCAGTGGGATGTTGAAGACTGTGATAGGGGGGGCGAATGTTAGGCAAAGGAGGAAAGGGCAGGAACAGGATAGGTATGATGGACGAGATGAAGGGAGTATGCAGAGATGACGAGGGGCCTGTAGTAGATTAGGATGTTAGGTTGTGTTTTATTAAGAGAAACACAATATTTATTTGGTAGTTATGTCCATCCAAAACTTACTGTAACCGGTAGATTAAATTTGTATACAAACACACACACACACACACACATATATATATATATATATATATATATAATAAACACACACACATATACAGGGTTCGTCCGGAAAATAAGTGTCTTGACAAATAAGTCTTTTTTGACAAAAGGGGAGTCGTCCACTACGAATTTGTACCTGAACGACAAGCTGTAAATGCTGCATTTTACGTCCAAGTGCTAGACAGGCTTCGAAAACGAGTCGCCCGCGTCCGGCCAGCGATCAAAAACATCTGGCGGCTGCATCACGGCAATGCGCCGTCTCACACCGCGCTTGTCGTGTCGGACTTCTTGGCCAAGCACGGCGTGGCAACGCTGCCGCACCCGCCCTACAGCCCGGACTTGGCACCACCGGACTTCTTTCTGTTCCCGAAGATAAAGAGGAGTTTGAAAGGAACGCGATACGGGACTTTGAGGCCGTGACGACGTGTATTCGAGAGGTTCCCGATGATGCCTTCGCGGGAGCGTTCCAGGAATGGGAACGCCGCTGAAACAGGTGTATCGACTCACAAGGGTCCTATTTTGAGGAATATTAACTTAAGATATATAAAAGTGTAATAATGTTTTTTTCCTGAGCTCAGTACACTTATTTTCCGGACGAACCCTGTGTGTGTGTGTATATATATATATATATATATATATATATATACACACAAATATTTCATTATACATTATTCATTATACATTACAAATATTTCCTTATCCGGGATCCCGGATAAGGAAATATTTTTACTTTCGTGATCTGCTCAAAAACCGCCTTCCCCACATGTCCTGTGTTCGCCTTTTATGTGTTTTCCTATCCCCTTTCCTAATACCTATTTCTGTTTGAATGAATATATATATATATATATATATATATATATATATATATTTTTTAGGTAATCTACCGGTTAAGGTAGGTTTTTGGATGGACCCAACTATCAAATAAACATTTTGTGACTCCCCACCTAGCAAACTAATCTATATCAGGTCCCTCTTCATCTCGGTGTACTTCTTTCCTCCCTTCATCTCGTCTAACATCCCTATCCTGTTCCTACCCTTACCTCGCTTGCCCAACATTCTTCCCTCTATTACCCTCTTCAACATTCCACTACCGCTCAATACGCCCTTCATCCATTTTTCCTGCCTCCATAGGATTTCTCTCAACAAACCCCTCTCCTCCCCCACCATTTCTAGTACTTCCTCATTTGTTTTCCTTTCGGTCCATTTCACCTTTTCCATTCTTCTCCACACCCACATTTCAAAAGCCTCCAATCTACGTCTATCCTCCTGCTTCAGCGACCATGTTTCCGCGCCGTACATAGCTACGCTCCATATCAGAGTTTTTACGAGTCTTGTCTTAACATCCCTACTCAACGTCCCCGTCATCAACTCCCTCCTCCTTGAGAAAGCCTCCTTGCCTAGCGCAATTCTTCTCCTTACGTCCCTACCACTTTGACCGTGTTGGTCCAAAACACTTCCGAGATATGTAAACTGTTCTACCTGCTCTATTTTTTCCCCTCCTATTTTAATATTTAGCTTAGCCTTTTTCTTTCTGGAAAATCGCATAACCTTTGTTTTATTAATATTTATTCTCATCCCATATTTATCGCACTGAACCTCCAATTCACTCAACAATGCTTGCAACCCCTTGGCTGACTGAGCAACTAATGCTTGGTCATCAGCAAACCTAACCGATTTTAGGAATTCCCCTCCGACTTTCATTCCTACCTCCAGTTCTTCCCATGCCTCTTTAATCATTTCCTCTACATATACGTTGAACAGTACCGGTGACAATGGGCAACCCTGCCTTACACCTCTTCCTAACACTGCCCATCCGGACTCTCCGTTCCCCACTCGCACCTGAGCAGTCTGAGACATGTACAGGTTGCGGATCAGTCTCCTATCCCTCCAATCCATTCCTATTTTCTGCAATACACGCATTAATTTTTCCCAATTCACTCTATCAAACGCTTTTTCGAAATCTACAAAACAGGCAAAAACGTCCTGATTGTATTCTATATTCCTCTCGACTAGTGATCTCATTACTGCAATGGCATCACGCGTACCTCTTCCTTTCCTGAACCCAAACTGATCATCCCCTAAGTAATCATTTGCCTTACTCTCTATCCTTTTGTTGATGATCCTGAGAATAACTTTAGCTGCGTGGGATATCAAACTTATTGTTCTGTAATCCTCACATGACGAAGCCTTTGCCTTTTTTGGAATAGGAACTAACACCGATCTCACAAAATCTTCCGGCCAGATTCCTTCCTCATAGATACTACGAATCAGTCCATATATGGCCTTTTTCCCACCTTTCCCTAACCATTTCAACATTTCTACAGGAATATTGTCCACCCCCACAGCCTTATTTGCTTTCATCTCCTTTAATGCCCTTTCTATTTCATCGTCGAGTATGCCTGGACCTAAGCTATCTTCTTCTACGTCATGTTCCTTTTCTATGTCTAACCTTGTCGGCCTAAGTTCTTTACCATACAGTGTTTCTATATATTCCTTCCATCTCTCTTGGATTTTTCCTGGTTCAACTATTATCTTACCCCATTTATCTTTAACTGTTAGCACACATCTTGCCTTCTTACTTCCCGATAATAACTTAACCTTGCTGTATAGAGCACCAATTTCACCCTTCTTCTGTAAACTTTCCATATCCTCGCATTGCGTTTTCCACCATTCTTCTTTTGCTTTATTTGTGGCCCTTCTCAATTTATTGTTTAACTCTTTGTACTTCATTTTGCCTAACTCTGTGTTTACATTTTTCCATCTTCTTCTCTCATCCATCTTTGCAATCATCTCATCCGTTACCCATGGTTTCCTTATCCTTTTCCCGTTAACGGTTCCTATAGTGTCTTTAGCGGCTTCCAGTATCCCTTCCTTGATACATTCCCATTTTTCTTCGATAGTACTCAGTTCTTTACCGTCATCCATCATTTTCTCTACAGCCTGCTGATACTCCTTCCTCGTTAATTCATTTACTGCTTCTAAATTCCATTTTTTAGCCCGCCGCCCTTGCCTTATCTTCTTGAAACGAACATTACATTTCATAACAACTAAATTGTGGTCAGAGTCCGCATCCGCTCCTGGGAAACTGTGCGAATTTATCACACTGTTCCTAAACCTGTGCCTAACCATAATATAATCTAACTGATACCTTTCTGAGTCACCTGGCATTTTCCATGTATACCTACGCCTTTTGTGGTGTCTAAACCATGTGTTAGTGATGACTAACCCCTGTCTCCTGCAGAATTCAATTGCTTTCTCCCCGCGTTCATTCCTCGTGCCTAACCCATAGTCCCCCACCTCACCACCATCTCTTCCTTCGCCTACCGTCGCATTCCAATCCCCCATCACTATCAAATGTTTCCCTGCAGGAACACTCGCGATGATATCCTCTAACTCATCATACATCCTATCGACTTCTTCCTTCTTGTGGTTGCTCGGTGGCATGTATACCTGAATAATGACCAAGTTCGTCGGCTCTGCTTTAATCTCTACGAGTAAAATTCTATCTCTCGCTTGCTCTATGTTGACTACGCTTCTTCCTACCCCTTTATTTAAAATTACGGCAACCCCTCGTTGGCTCTCGTCCCCGCCGCTGTATATTACTCTATAATTGTCACTCCAGTAATCCCCGCTATCCTTCCATCTCACCTCGCAGAGGCCTAAAACATCTATGTTACCTCTTTCCATCTCTCGCTTAATATTTTCTAATTTCCCTCTCCTCAACATTGTCCTGACGTTCCAGGTTCCTATTCTAACTACTTTCGTCTTCTTCTGCATCTTCTGTCCTGCTGCTGTTATTTCTCCCCCGCAAGGATTTCGTGGGATGACGACCGCGGAAGCCTTGCCTCCCCCGCTGCCGGGCACGACACACGGCCCCTTGGGCCGAGTCCCGCAGTTGCCAGGACTCAATTTCTGTTTTGCGTCCATCATATTTTCTTGGGAATGATAATTGAGGTGGTTTCCCGTTGCCTTCCTCAATAGTGTTTTTAACGTGACACCATCACTTAATGGCCGCCCCACTGGGGTCAGACGCCATTGCAGCCGCCTCACTGAGGAACAGACGCTGCGTGGACTACCTTTCGTCTGGCTCCTAACCTTCGACCTATCTGGCATGGGTGACCCTTCCAGGAGTAATTATTATTACTCCCGCCAGCACAGCTCTAGGGGTCATCGGAACACACAAGCCCTTCCACCACGACAAGGTATATATATATATATATATATATATATATATATATATATATATATATATATACTACCTTGTTCAAAAAGTTCCCGGAATTTATTCAGAAAATTAAAAATACAAGTTTATTCATCTAAATCTATATTGTCCCCTTCAAAGTAATCCCCATCGACTGCAACAAACTTATGCCAGCGCTTGATCCAATCCTCGAAACATTTTTTATATTCGGTTTTCGGTATGTCCATCAGTGCTTCCTGCGATTTTTCCATTACTTTCTCTCGGCTGGTAAAACATGTTCCCCGTAATGGTTTTTTAACTCGATTGAACAGAAAGAAGTCACAGGGAGCCAAATCAGGTGAATTCGGTGGCTGTTGGATGGTATTTGTTGCATTTTTCGTCAAAAAATTACGAATAATGATAGCACTGTGCGACGATTTCTGGTCTCTTTCGGCGAATTGCTTCACGCAAACGTCTCATAACGCCCAAATAATACTCTTTGTTTACTGTCTGGCCTTCTGGCAAAAATTCATGATGCACTACACCGTTGTAATCCATGAAAACCGTCAGCATTGCCTTCTTTTTTGACTGAAAACGACGTGGTTTTTTGGTCTCGGCTCATTTGGTGAACGCCATTCACTTGCCTGATGTCTGGATTGCGTGTCGTACTCATAAACCCACGTCTCGTCTCCAGTAATGATCCTTTTGATGAATGTGGGATCGGATTCAGCCTCGCAAATCATGTCTTTTGCGACGTCAACACGGTCTCTTTTTTGCATGAAATTGAGGTCTTTTGGCACCAATCAATTTTTTCACCGACTTTCGATGTCGATGGTCTGCCACTGCGTTCATCATCTTCGATTGACTCACGACCACTTCTGAACCGCTCGTGCCACTAGTAAACGACCGTTTTTTTTAGAGAATCGTTGCCGAAACACTTTTCCAACATTTCCAACGTCCGTGCGCCACTAAATCCGTTTTTTACGCAAAATTTAATACAAGTTCGTTGTTGCAAATTTAAATCCATTTCTGCAATTGTAAAAAATCGCCAACACACACAGAGATAGATGCACTCTTGGCTACGTAACTTTTGCAAATGTCAAGTTATGACACTAAGATTTAAAGGGAATATCAACAACAGATGTACCAATTTAACAAAAAAACAGAACTCAAATCGGAACTATGGGAGCGCCACACGGTGGTTATTCCGGGAACTTTTTGATCAAGGTAGTATATACGAGGGTCATCCGGAAAGTAGTACCCGTTCGTGCCGCATGAAGTACTGACGACGCGAGTAGCCGCTGGACGAGGTCAGATAGCTTCAGTGGCTTGTCTGCCTTCTCTGAGCCAAGTTGCGTGACGCTAGCATTGCCTGTGTTGTTTCTGTGATTGTTTACAATGTTTAAAAAATTGAGAACGCCGCCAGTTGTGAAGTGAGGGCAGTGATTAAATTCCTCAATGCAAGAAACGTTCGCCCATGTGATATTCATCGCCAATTAAAGGAGGTGTATGGAGACAATGTAATGGACGAGTCGTCTGTTCGGCGGTGGTGTCGCAACTTCAACATGGGGAGGGGGAACACACACGACGATGAGCGTTCGGGGAGACCGTCTGTCATTACAGACCAACTGGTGAGCTCGGTTGACGAATTCGTGAGGAACGATCGGCGCGTCACAATTGATGACATCTGTGAGCATTTTCCCAATGTTTCTCGAACAATTGTTCATGAAATTGTTAAACACCATCTGCATTATGCAAAAATTTGTGCAAGATGGGTCCCTCGCATGCTTACAGATGAGCACAAAACCAAGCGTATGGCTGCAGCACTGACGTTTTTGGGACGTTATTCTGATGAAGGAGACTCTTTCTTGACTCGCATAATTACTGGTGACGAAACATGGGTTTGTTATTCATCACCTGAGAGTAAACGACAGTCAATGGAGTGGCATCATGCTCATTCACCAAACAAACCAAAAAAATTCAAGACAGTTCTGTCCACCAGGAAACTCATGGCAACCATTTTCTGGGATCGACGAGGTGTATTGCTTATTGATTTTATGGCCCGTGGAGACACTATTAATGCCAATGCGTATTGTGAAACATTAAAGAAATTACGGCGGGCAATACAAAATCGGCGGCGAGGTCTATTGTCTACTGGTGTCATTCTCGTTCATGACAATGCCAGGCCTCATGCAGCTGGGATAACACAAAAACTTTTGCAGCAATTCAAATGGGAAACTTTCGACCATCCACCGTATAGCCCGGACTTGGCCCCTTCAGATTTTCATCTCTTTACAAAGCTTAAAGACTTTTTGGCAGGAAAAAGATTTGACAGCGATGAAGAACTTAAAGAAGGAGTGACCCTGTATCTCAATGAGCTGGCGGCGAAGGACTATGCAGCAGGAATACAGAAACTTGTCACACGTTATGACAAATGCCTTAATTTGCTTGGAGATTATGTTGAGAAGTAGTTTAAAGTATCCTCTTTCAAATAAAATTTTTTATGTTTGTTAATATTTACTTTTGTGTCTTTATTTCACGAACGGGTACTACTTTCCGGATGACCCTCGTATGTATATATATATATAAATGGTGAACTAATGTTTGACGTAAAATGATGCTTCTTTTTGACCATAGAGACCTATGCGACCTATACGTTAGTAAGACTGCAGAAATTGCCGTGTCAACACATTATTTCCTGGAGATATTCAAATATAGTCAAACATCCAAGCTCCCAACACTTAAAAATTCTTTACAGAGAGCAAATTGAGGCACAGTACGTTATTCACGGGAAGAATTAAGAATCTGCTCATTTGCATAGACATCGAGTAATTAAATATCGGTAATTCAAAGGATAACAATATATTTTTTATTGAAAAGTTTATCAGCCAATTCAGCTCTCGTCTGTTAACCAAGTTGAAAATGCAAACTATCATGAAAATTTCCGAAGCAAGAATAAAAAAATAAATTATTAATCTGTCCAATAACATAGGGAAAATGTTTCGGTTTTTACGTCATCAAATATAAATTACGAAAGTTACCTAAGTGGATCGATTTTTTGAATAGTTAATGCCTTCGGTAATTGAGAGACCACTCAATTAATAAAAAAGTTTGCTCAATGTCTTCCATCTTTTAAGAATTACCAATTAAGTCAATTGGTTATCGAGCCCAGCGCGAGATTCAACAAACATTCACAAGGCCACCACCAGTTCGTGGAATCTCGACTGTTACGACTGCATTCAACTCCTTATAGACGCCCCATTTGAGATCCGTCTTTGCATATTGAAGAGGACCTTGCACCGAAATGTTGTGCTGCAGTCTTATCGAGACGAAAGAAATCGAATTCCAGTCGCAGCCACAAGGCGGAGCGAGGAGACAAAGTTCTCAGGAGCCACCGATTTACCGACGTGAGTTATCGGCTCAAACCGAAGCGGGGCCGAATTAGATCGAATGGGTTCTCCCTCCTCCCCCTGGCGAAGCGACCCTCCCGCCTTCGAGACGACGAGTGCGAGGAGGAAGAGGAGACGCGTGATTTGTTTGCTCCGCCGTCTCCGAGAGTACGGAGGCCGCGTTAGGGACGTGGGCACAAGGAGGAAGAGGAGGAGAAAAGACTTCAAGTGCGCGCGGCAGTCTGTCTGCAATCTCGAGAGTAGATCCCGTCGCCTCGTCCCACATGCCGAGCCAACCTATTCCTCCTCCCCCTCCTTACCTTCAGGCTCTCGAGGTCTCCCTCAGAAACAGATTTCCCGTATTCCAAACATGGGCGGAGTACGAGCGATTTCCCTCGTGTGTATTTGACGCATTTTGAACGCCTGAATGCGAAAACAATAGATGATGTGACGTTATTCATTTGTGCCTCTCGTTTCAGATGATTACCTACGTCCACATTTTGCTTTTCAACCCACCGCGAGGGCGTGTGGTATAGGGCGTTAGGTCATCCATCTATTAGTGCATGGCTGATTATTATTGGAATTAGGGGTCATTTTATTTTTCTTAGCTCAATTTTTCCTGGATGGAGATCTATGCTCTTGTGGCCATGAAATATGTGAGGGCTGCAGGACTCCTAAATCGGCAGTCAATTTTACTTAACGCCTTCTCGTGCTCTCTCCCACCAATGTAATACGGGGAAATAATGAGTCATTATGAATTGTATTCAACATTTTACCCCCCGAAAATTCATTATACACCTTAATTTTTCAATATTTCCTTTTCATCTCTATATTCTAGAAAAAATTTGCAAAATTTTATCACTATAGTATGTAAAGCAAACTTTTTCAGCATTTTAATAAGTCTACATAGGTGGTGATGACGCATTAATATGGCCCTTAGACTGAATCACTAATAATTTCTCATGGGTTTATTCACAACCCATTCCGCACAGTACATGGTCCTTGACAACATAATATTACAGAGCATATTAATAGGTACTCCGTCATATAAATATGACCGCGCACTAGCGTTTATTAGAACCGGGAAATGATAGTTCAGTCCGACGAAAAATAATGCGAAACATAAGACTGAGTTCCAATTTTCTAATGGAAATATTCGGGCTCAATATAATCCTGATAGTTTTGACAATTAAAAACCTTTACTTCGCTTGGAAACCTGAGGATAGATAGCTTTCTAGACGGCGATTATTAGAAATCTCGTCCCTTTACCGTGCTGGGCTTACAGAAAGAACTTTCTGAGAGCATTGAGACCGAATCACTTTACCATCCCTACTTTAATTAAAGGTTAGAGCGATTTTCGAGGCAGTTATAGCGTCGTCTTTGATTGAATTTGTAGTTGTATTACACTAAAATGATGATTTTGGTCCCAAGATTGGATAACTACGAAGACTAAATCGCTTAAATTACATCACATCTATCTTCAGCCGAGTAAAAATACTATTCACATGCTAAGTTCTTGTTATCTATGTTTTAACGAAGTTCGATTTAATAGACAGAGGAGAAATAAAACATTTCATAAAATTGACAATTAAATTGGCTAAATAGCAACCTGGCTTGATTTCGGAAAAAATAGATAATGCGAAAATGGTTATACATATTAGGACAAATTGAGGTAAAATACAGATTAAACATTAGTTTACGATCGATGGTTAATCTACGCAATTAAAACACATTACTCATCAAAAAATAAAAGTTTGAAAGCTCATCCCTAATCTTATATAACGCATTAGAAGAGTAACAAATTATTAAAGAATCAAGGCGTATTTCAGATGGCAACTAAGTCGATGGACAGCATAGGGAGATGTAATGATTAATTGCACATTAATCATTATACAAAAGGACACTGGGTGGAAATCCCAACGAGTATGAAAGGTGGAACTGTGATATATATATCCCTGAGACTATTAGATTCCCACGCCTTCGCCAGTCTACCAGCAAAAACCGTACTGTACTTTGGGTGCATCATAATAGGATGTTCTTCTATACAAATTAATCCAACAGATTCAGGCGAGATGTAGTGGATGTTCGTCATTATGATAAAAACAAATTTGCACTTTTCCACAGATTTATTTGTAATGTACAAGGCTTTGCAGTTCATCGAACCAACTTCAGGTACAAGAAGATTCCGTAGCGTGGGTGAAAGTTAATTCGTTTAATTTATACATGGATTAAGTTCTGTATTTTGCAAATGTATCATTTCATATTATATCACATAATGACGCACCGCCACTAATACACAAATCAGCATCCTATTTATACATCTTAAGAAGAGGACAAGCCAAACTAAACTGAGAAATAAATCAACTGTATCAATCGAATTTTATATCCTGCTAGTAGACGGGCACTTTTAAAATTAGATGCGAAGCCATACCCTTTCAAATTCAAGGACATTTAAGTGAATGGTTTCTTATTGAAAGGTATTAAAAACCTCGAGGAACTTTACATTAAGTTCTAAATCACGTACCCACTAAGAATACAGTGACATGGAAGATCGCGAAGATTGAAAGGATCAGATCACGTCGTTTATGGTCAATGCAAATTTACCCCGGATTTGAACCTAAAATAATATATTTCCCGGCACATATTTAAACTGCTATTGTATTCGGACCACCGATTCCCATGGGTACCTTCATCTTTTTACGAGTATTTTTTCCATCAAATTTTCAATTGTCAACTACCCAAATGGCAACGGCCTGCTTTCACTCTCCGGAGGTAAAGTGTAAAATTTCGATGGCAATCAGCGATTTCACACAATGTACAAATTATAGCATGCGTATTGCCCTTCGCTCCCGAAATGGCAACGGTAGTTATTGACTGGACGAGGTGGTGGGGGAGGTGTGAAGACCGTAGGCGCGAGGAAGAGAGAAGGAGGAAGAGCGGGCGAAAGTAGGGTGGCACATCATTCATTTTGTCGCCTCCCGCCCACCCTACCCAACTCCTCCGCACCCCACGTACCCTTTAAAAGCCCTCGACAACCCTCCCCCTCTGGTCCCGATCCCAATGCCACCCAAACCCACACCACACCTCACCCCTCGCCGCCAACAAAGACTCGTCGATGGCCGAGGAGAGGCGGAAGCGATTAGTTGCTCCGCGCCGCATGTGTGCACGCGTGTGCACACGTGTGGGGATTGCGTCCGTGTGCGCGGGGGGTATTGCCTCTGGATAACGGTGGTGTCATCGTTAGCCAGGATTTAATCCCGTGAATTATGGCCTGGAGGGGGAGCGAGAGAGGGAGGGAGAGAGAGAGCGGGGAGATTGGGGATGGCGTGGGATTTGGGGAAAGGGGATGGAAGTGGAAGAGATAGAAAGAGGATGGGGTCGCACGAGCCTTTATATTGCCTCATGCGCTTATTTATTTCCCTTATTCTTTTATTTCCCACCGTCCTCACACACGTCGAAGTATAAAGCTCGGAAATTCCCGGGTTTATTTTCCTCCGAAGGCCGTATTCGTGCATTGACGCGATAAGGCTCTATATTTTCCGAGCATCCGAACATCGAGAGTTTGTTTTCAGAAAATAAACGTCCAAAAAATATATATATGTCCATATAAAGAAGATTTTTCCCTTTTTTTCATATTCTACGGCGAAAAAAAAGGGAACATTCATCCGCTAATAATTCATTTCGTTAACCTCTTGATTCACCGTATTTAATTATCGGAACAAATTTGTTCAGCCAATGATAGTTTTACTAGAGCGGAATCATTGCGATTAGGGGGGGGGGTCAAAAAAGAATCGAAGCGGCAGTTCTTGAAATGGTATAGTATCACTTTCCGCTGGGATTCTACAAGGATTTACTACTCCTAAGTATTCGTGGTACAGAGCTGTGATGGAATTGGATAAACAGGACATTTAAAGAGTCTGCATATGGCTAAATGGGCAAAAGCCGAAGGATCGCTTCATGTCCAACTTGAATTTGGCCAATTCCGAAAAACTATAAAAATTAATAAAAATGCCCAATTACAAATTCATTATCCTTTCTTTCATGCCTGGCACATCCTGTAAAACAATCTATTCCATGACGAATAGTACATTTTTACAAAAATCTTCCAAAATAATCTCATAAAAATGGATGACTGAAGCTGTAGGATGATAATTATGGGAATGAATATTTCATGGTGATTTCGGCAACTTGACAGCGCTTTAGGTAGACTATTAAACCTGGTACACGATTAATGACTTTTTCAATTCAATATATTGTGAATTTTGCAAATAATAAAGATAGATAAATTGCGTGTTATGACACCCCCTCGTGTTTTCGAGAAAAAATAGCAGAAATGTATTCAGAAAGCATGGTGATAGGATTAAAGATAAACCCCACTACTCAATATTTTCTTGCACATTTTATCCAATTTATTAAAGACTACTATGGAGGAATTCAAGTAAATATTGGTGCAAAACCCGTACTCCATGCAAGTACTCCAAAAATCAAGTTAAAAAGTGGAATTCCCGCAACATATTCGGTAGCATCTCCGCCAATGAAGTTATATTGCATCCCTACTTCGATGGGCGATGATGATTAACAACCATATCACTCCATGACGAGACATTCGTACATCTACATACATCTCGTAAAAAACCGAATTGAAAAAATCATCTAATGTAAAGTTACATTAACGACTTTGTTTTATCGAATCCCTTTGCCTGCCAAATAAGAATTTTTATGAAAAAAATAATAGCAACATGTAAACATGTAAAATTATTGCATAGACAATACATGAGCTAAGGTGCATAAGCAATTTAACTAAACAACTAGTCGATCCTTCTAAACAGCAATATAAACATGCTAAAAAAAATGATTCTTATGCATCCTCATGATACCTAAGTTTTCATTTTATTCCCTAATGTATAATATCCTAGAAAAAAGAAATAATTGAAAATCAATTAGCATTTATTAAATGTATTTAGCATTTATCATTAACCAATCATCACTCATCTAATAAATAACTTTCATAGAGAGAGTATAATAGTACAGTGAAGTAAAAGAGGCGGGCAGGCGCTCAAGGGTATGCAAAATTGGTCTATTTTGTAAAACCAACATCATGTCTAAATGCAAAGGGTCAGAGGTTTGGGAAGAGGAAGAACTAACCGACACTTTTGAATTTAAGAGCAAACGGACATAAAACAATGGGAGGAACGAGGAACTTTGCAAAAGTCTTTCGTAAGAGACCGTAGTTGGAGGAACTTTGCCGACCTCGGGGAGAGGTAAGGAGAAAAGCGGCAACAAAATCGAACCCCGAATGAATGTGGCAGGGTTTAGAAATTTAGCAGGCGGCACTCCAAAAATTGCAGGGAAACCGAGCCCGGCTTAAGAGGGCAGCAGGCCTGGACGAGGTCATAAAATACCGCAGGCAAACCTAAGCCCCTTCATCCGGTGCACCGTAAAATTAAAAACCCCTAGGTAATTTTTTTTACATTTTATTTACGGTCCTTTAAAACCAATACAGAGGAAACAATGACACACACCGCGGCTTTGCGTTCACCAAACTACTCGGATTTTTTTTTTAGTTACTTCTATCAAATAACTACCCCAAAAGGAATATCACGTTTCCATTCCCCCTTCGTTCCTCCGCTGGTCTTGTTATTTATACGGGCGGGTTTCTTTGGATTTCACCCCGCTCGGTACCTAGGAGAGCCCAGAGAAGGAATTTCCTTCTAGTTGGCAGGTATGGCATACGGATTCTCCCCGCACGGCAATGCATAACTCCCAAGGCATGTCTAGATGCGCTCTTTCCTCCGGTTGGCAAAAAAAGAAACTCCAGAGAGGAGGTATGCACCCATTCGAATTCATTCCCTTTTGCGAGCGCTGTGTTCTGTGGTACTAGACATGGAGTGCAAAAAAAAGGGGGCCGCTCAGAAGAAGAGCAAAGGAGAGTGGACCGAAGGACTTTGAACTGTACGGAGAGACTAGGTTAAACTGATGCTACACTGAAATTCGAATTAATCGAAAAGGTCGGTCTTCAAGGCTTCTCTTGCAATCAAACGTTATTCTCCGTGTGCATTTGATACCCCAGGAAGAGAACCATACGCAAAATTGTGTTGAATTGCCTAAAGGGAGCGACATTATTAGATGCACACGTACTGACAACGCTGTCGTATTAATCTCAACGAAAATAATCCTTTTCGTACTTCATGTCATGATTTAACAACATTAAAGAGTAAGGCGGGTAATAAGAATGACAAATTGGGATAATACAGAAATAAAAATGATAAAACCCACCATGGTATTTGGCCCCGAATGTTTCTTTTCGTGTGAGGGTAGAAGTCATACCTAATCAATCCCTACGAATTGGTGGCGGTGGTGTAAAATTCACATTCAGGACAAAGGGGTCCAAATCCTTACCCTATCTCATTTGCGGTTTTTTGCGAAGTTGTGGTGTCCAAAAAATTCGGGCCTCTAAAATTTTTAGATCAGACAGACCCATATTTGAACCCAGTGCCCTAATGATGAACCCAATTTACTACCACGAACTTTATCTCTAAATAATCTTCAATGAAAACACGTCCAATTGCATTTGTTAATCGAAAAGTTTGCCATCTATGAAATTATTTTTAGAAATGAGCTAATCGTAATGAAAAACTTCCATACTCTGATGCACTGGATTGCAGCAAACGTAAAAAATACCATAAGTTCAGGGTTTGGTGCTGTCCACACCATTTGAGGGGTTTGGGGACCTCCCTAAGGCAGAAATGAGGGAACTTCCAGGGGGCCAAATCACGAGGGACGTCACTGATTCAAAGGTGGGCGGCTTGATCACAATATTAGCTAGAAAGGGTTAGCCATATGTACTAGAAAAATGAGGATACTTCCCAAAACGTGGAAATATGTACAATGCTTACAACTATGGCAAAACTTCCTAGTTTTCTAATTCTTAAGCCATTCCAAAAATTGTAAATTCCCGGTTATCGATCAATGAAATGAATATTACTAATATCTAGTTTGTAAGTAAATTGTTATTAAATACGTTCAGAGAAGGTAAATTTTTAGATTTAATGTGTTTGAATATTCAAAAATATTTTCATGAGCCTAAAATCCATCGAGTTGTTAAATGGACTCAGTAATTTTAATTAATCGAACCTTACCACCCATTATTTAATCACAATAATATCCCTTTCGTAGAAACATGAATATATTTAGGTAATATTTGTCTCGTAGGTTGTCGGATAAAAAATTCCAACTTAATACCATAAAATTTTCATTGATTTAGTAAAAATGTAAATAAAATTAAAACAAACTATATCACAAAAATACTAAAGCATCGTAGAACACACCTTAATTGACCATAGTTTCGCTGGCCATCCTGCCTGCGTCTTCAGGTAATACCTTCTACTTAAGACTCAGGCATAATAGCCAGCGAAACTGTTGTTACCCGAAGACGACTAACGCGGATGGAGAACCCGGAAATGCAGAGACAAGTAGCTCAACGCCGCGGAAACCTTCGTACGGATTATACCTTAAATGAGTTTACAACCCTAATAAAGTCCTGTCAATAATCTTTAATATCAGTGGTAGCGAATATCCTACATAAAAAACAATCAAACGCCGTAGATAGTTACCGTCATAAAATAAAACAACTTTTTATAAAGTATCCTTTGCGTCACAAATTATTACCAACATTATTACAAAATTATTCAACCCGAAGATCGTTTTATTGTGTTGAGTAGTGCATAATTCACACAGATTTAGAGACCCATTCATTTCCCTTTTTCGGTTTCGTACTATATCCTAATGACCATAAAATCGCACCGCTAGGATATTGGACAGGCCTGTCGGGATATGAACCTATTGCCTTCAAGTCAATAGACAAACGCACTACCCACTGGGCTATCAAGCCTGTTTTACGATAAATAATAAGTTCCTCAAGATTTCAAATTTCAAAATTCTTGAGAAATCACAAACACAATATTAATACCACACGTTATTATAAATATTCTTTATCTGTAATACGTGTGTGGGTGCAACGTATATCATTTCACACTATACGTATCATGCATATAATTCAAGAAAATTTCCACCAGAATTGACGAAGTTGGGGCAGGATATTTATTTAACGTTTCCGCGGGAAACTGCCCCTCGTAGATATCGACAAGGTTTCACACTCATTCACAAAAAATATCCCTTCCCTCGAGTCACTGCATGCTCTCCGCGTCAACGTCACTTACTCTCGAATCTATTCCCCTCCCACTCTCGACCTTTTTTCCACGTTTTCCTTCATTCACTCCACCTCCCACCACTCGCACTCTTCACTATCGTTTGCCCTCTCGCGGTCCTCCACTCCCCTTTTCTATAATCCATTAAGATTTTCCTTCACGTAATGTCGTGAGAGAAGGTCCCGGGAATATTTTATACATTAAGGGAACGAGGGAAATAATATACGTGCCCGGAATTCAAGTGCAGTCGCGAGGACCGCGTTCGTTTCTCGCCCGCCCTCTTCCCCTTGCTTGTCCGCACCCAACCCACCCTCCTCACCGGATCGCACACCTTACCCTCCCTGTCCCCGCCGAACAGACTCTCTCCTCCTCGTCCCCATTCTCTGTATCCCGCTCGAGCACGGTTGTTTCCTCGACCGCATCCGAGAGAGGGACAGGCAGCAGCGATTGCACACGTCTCGGGAATAGGTTGCGCAGCAGCGTCCCTTTAACGTCCCGTCTCGACCGGGGGAGAACGGAAAATGTGGCGTTGAACTCTCATATGCCGCCTGTACGACCTCAACTTATATTTATTTTTGTACTCTACCGATTCAGGTAGGTTTTGGGTGTCATAGTCTAACCACGTATATACTCCTAATCCTCATCTAACACGACACAACATGACAGCGTACACTGCAATAACACTTTCAGTAATTCCGTATACTTTATGCTTTGCTTGCCTAACGTTCTCCCTTCGATTACAGTTTTCAACATTACATTACCCATCAAATGCCCCGCATGTACTTGTTTGTTTTGATCATTTGTATACACCCTGCAACCCTCTCTCCTTCCTCACCGTGCCAAGCACTTCCTCGTTTGTTTTCTTTACCGTCCATTAAACCTTTTCCATTCTTCCCCCATCCACATATCAAAAGTCTATAATCTGCACCTGTCATCTTGCCTGGACATTCAAGTTTCCTCGCCGTACAAATATAATATCAAAGTTGTCACGAATATTTTCTTAAAATTCTCATTCTAGGTCCCTAACTCCTGTTTTAATAATATGGTCCCCATCTCAAATAACAATCCAAATATTTGGTCTAAGCATACGAATTAATTGGAGTTTCTCCACTGGAATTGCACTAGGTGAATTGGGATAGGGAATACATCCCGATGAATGGCAGATTCGATCGACAATCACCAGATAGTGATTCAAAGTTATATCGTTAACCCAAAGAAGTACTCGTTGTAACTTCCACCAACCTGCGCGTAATACCGTGAAACTAGTTTCACCAGTTCTAGGATCTTCTGGCACAAAATTGTCTTTATTATGTCCGCGTTCTACAAGGTAACATATAAAACTGTCAAATTCATACGATCTTTTTTGGTTGACATAATAATAAATGCAAGTATACAAGCGATAAAATCGCTATCGAAACTTTTAAAGTTAAAATGCACGAAGTACGTCAGACGCGAAGGTGCCACTTTATTTAGTTGGACCAAGGAGAGAGGGAATGATAGTCATGGAAACAGTTTTAAAAAGAGTTTTTCAGATGGATAAATTTGTACAAAATGAACTAATTTCATCATGAAGTAATTACCTATGAAATTATACTAGGATTTAGGGCCAAAATGGTGTTATTGTAAAGCATATGTTTTTGCTATAACACCCCATTCTCGGAACAGTAAAATCCCCTAGCTCTTTAAATACTGCATGATTAAAGTAATATCTATTTTTAGTTTAAATATATTTTCATTAGAGTTCAACTCCATTTTTGAAACAACAAACAGTTGTTAGCACGCTCTGCGTGCGCGAAACAATCGAAATTATTATAACCATCACAAATATTTGATATTCAATGTGTAGAGACCACGTTCGAGTAGGGTAGTAGAGTAGAGACCGCGTACGACCAACAGCAATGTTTCTCCAGGGGAGCCCCATGGTTAGTGTCTTCAAAATCTCTTGCACTTTTTGCTCACACCAAATTGTCCACAATCAGGCGGTGCGACCGAGAGATTTCGGATAAAGCGACAAATTTCGATGGAGTCGCTGAATGAAATGATTCGACAAATCATTTTCTTCCTCCTCTCCTCTCCCCAAGCTGGACATTTCGACCCGGGGGAGAAAAAATTGAGAAATAAATGCCGATTTGTTCCTTCTTCACCTTAGGCAGTGCCGCGCATTTTCTCTTCACTGAGCAACAATCAAAACCCATTTTGATCAACGCAGAGATTGCATCGCATTGGAGCGCCATCTATTTGGACGAAATGCTGTCCATTGGAAATGGTCTGCGAGAGGACAAATAATACATACTTCATGTAATCGAAGAGATGATTTTCCGGCGACAGTCAATGTAATTGATTTGAGGAATTGAGCATATGAAGATCTTTAAGGATATCATAAATCCTGAGTGTCCATCCAAGGAAATTGCTTTATAAAAAGATTTAATTTTATATTAGACCATTTTTACTTCTGATATTTGCAACCAAATGCGTAGATCAATACTGCCAAAAATATTTTGTTTAACCCATATAAAATCATCATATATTAGTAAATTTAAGTCTATGAAACGTTAAAACGTCATATAACATTTCTTAAAACCATATTTAGATCACGCGCCCTCATGATGACATCCAAATTTATTTTGACTTAAATCATCGACAAGACTGAGTGTAGTGCATCCCGGATTCGAAAAGAGCTGGTTGAAATATGGGTGAAAAAAACTGCATCAAATCTCAGCATCAAGCATCAGAAAAATGCACTGATACAGCAAGCAGTGATAAATATAACGTCCATCGACCAAGTGCCAATTCACTCGAACTAAACATTCTGCTGCGTATCACTATTGTGCGAGAGTTACAGCTAACTATTATTATCATCTTATTATCGCTATAATGCAAACCAAATACAATATTAAGTTAAGGAAGGAGCACACCAATGACCAAATCTCAACCAATTTCTAACAAATCCAATTGAAACCAAAGTTCACATCAACAGAAATCTAAATTCATTCATTTCATGGTTGTACCGTTGAGATCTATCGCTGAATATTGGTTTACCCCATCAGCTTTGAATCAAAAATTCCTCTTCCAAGAATGATATACAGCCGGCGAGACTTGCGACTAGGGACTCGTATAACTTATCGGAGAGATAATTTAAATTTTCGCCTTTGGGTAACATTGATTACTTTAAAACCCGAGGCGGGAGAATGTTACGCAATTAATCAAATCGCATTCTAATTCGCTCTCGGTGTTTCGGAGACACTTCCCTCATCAGTGCTGATCGCTCCTCGTCACTCAGTTGCTATGCATCAGAAGACAACGAAATACTGCTCGACGAAGTTTCTCATTTCCAGGTCAAATAAGGCGAGAAGTAGAAGCCAGAAGACACCTTACGGGATGTGCTGAAATTAACGCGTTAGACAACTACGAACGAAATTCTCTTGCCACGCCAAGTTTCTGCGACGCTGCCGCGGGAAATTGATATTTACGATTTAAAAATCGAGAGGATTAATCACTGGAGCCATAGCTTCGAGTAAGCCACCGCGTGGTTCTCGAGAGACGAAAACTTTAAGAACAATTCGCTCTGCCCTCAGGATGAGTCATACGACTGGAGCTCTTGCAAAACGTTTAAGAGCCAAAGAGTGACCCAAATACAGACCATTATTCTTATGATATGTTCATTTCAGTTTCTTTGAGGTAAGATTTTTTTCACGTAACATTAGTAACGTCATGGGTGAGTGTTAAACAATGGTAAAGGAGATAATTATCCCTCCACCGTACTTTAGGACCGCGGACAATTACACGGTAAATCTCGTATCGCGTATAAGGTCGCTGACTTTTAAATTACATTGACATGAATTGCATCTAACATTTACCGAGTGCATACGAGCACGCACGTACACATTTGGGAGAAAATTTGGCAAAAAGATTAAGATAAAGACCAGAGAAAATCCGCCAGATTCATTAAAAATTGTTATAATAAGAAGGCGAGTGTGGCGGGCCTTTTAAGGAAGCCACTTGAGATTTGAAGAGAACGAACCAGACTGAGACTTTTAGAAAGTTTCAGAACAAACGAGGTTAATATTGACAATTAAGGAATCATTATGCCCCAACACTACTTAGGTAGATCAGACCAGAAATATAAGATAAAGGAGATAGATTTCAGTGTATACAGATACAAGCTCTCATTTTTTCCCCGTGCAATCAGGAATCATAATAATACTGCTGAAATATTAGATACATTTAATCTACAATTCAGGACAAGAGTAAACGTTGCATGCGTTAGACATAAGGTGCATGTGTGTGTTAGATGATAGTAAATGTATCTGCATCCCTGTGAGTTATAAAGGTTTTCACATAAATATATACGATTTTGCGCGTGTAAATGGGATGCAGCATGCATTTTTGAGTTTTGCATGCCGTTTTATTCTTAATTACGGCCGGTGACCTAACACTCCCCGCCACACGCCTTCGTGGCGGCTTGGGCAGCACTATGTAGATGTATATCATTAACATCATCGTGCAATATACAGTATTTCAGCAAAGAAAAAAACCTGTGATATCTTAGACGGGAAATAAATAGCAATATGACTTGTAAACTTCTGTCTTAACCAACTTCAAAACATAAATTCCATACATTCTCAATCAACGTGCTTCCCAGTTAATTTCAAGCAAACTGGAGGACTAAAGGCCACATTAACCCACATAGTCATGGATAAACACCACCTTACCAAACTTAAGGTGTTCATTGCATGACTAAATGTAGATATTACCTGCATTTCAATAAATCTTCGTCATTATTCAACTTTGCATACAGTAAAGTCGATTACCTACCACAAAACTTTATTTTCGGTTTTCGATTCTTCACAAGATTCCCAAACCCACCATTTCATCGTCACAAATCACAGTACCTCAAACGAGGACACCAGGCATTAAGATATCAATTCATACTCACTGCGTTTTAATTCTACTGTTCCCTCACCAATGCCAAATTCACCAAACAGAATATATTTGGCACCCCTACTGCCCTCCCCGACAAGAACGGTCATTTCGCTTCCTTCTAAGCCATTCTGGATAGTTTAAGACGCTCGTATTAGGAGGGATTTTTCAGGGTTCGGCGGAGAGATAACATAAGAAACCACTCATTAAGGGAAACCGTTTGCGATTCATAATTTTTAATTCTTCAAAATAAACTCTCTCCTTTTGGGAGGAGTCGGAAATGCTCCCTAATTGGATACGAGCGCCCAATAAGCACTTCCTAATCCCGGCCCACTCATTTATGAATTATTTTTCGTGAGGGAGAAACAAAAAAGAAACCCAGAAAAAACTGAAGGGAAAGAAAAGATAATGGAAGTGGGGACTTTTTTTTGGTCCCCCAAGTCACCCTCGTATTTTTTTCAGTGGTCGTTTGCCTCAGGTCCAACTTTGGGCGACTTAAAAAAAATCGGGAGGAAAAAATACAGAGCAACACACATCGTTGCACATTTTTTTTCTAAAACGAAGTTCCAACCATGAAAATCCGAGCTAATATTGTGGTGTTATACAAGTGCGCGCCGTCTAATTCCTTGGAAACACACATTACGAGTGGCATAACAAAGTAAATTAATGGAAAGCATTACTTCTTAGCATTTTCAGGAAAGAGTATAATTGGACACTAATTAAACTAATAAACACTTTAGCAGATTAATTTTTTTTCCGCAGCTTGTTCTCAAAAGTTGCTAAAGTCGCTACATGAAGGGATGACATATAAAAGGGGGGAAAAAGGATTCCCACGGATTAAAAGCAATTTTTACCCAGGAAATGTTCAAAAGGAAAAATGCCTCAACTTGAGACAGTTTTAGGATGGGATTTATCTTTTGAGAGAATTATTATTAAAACCGAAATACTTGAAAACCAGTTCCATTAGAGGATTGTATCAGTGAATTAATTTTTTTTCAAACGGTAACGAAAACGCGGGAATTCCATTTTCTTAAAAGTTTACGTTTCGCAAAATTTATTCCACACTCTTTTTCTTCCTCTCATGGAAAATAAGCGCTTAGAGTTAAATTATATTTCAAGTGATGTGTTTCAGATTATTCAATTTTAATTCAGTAAAGTTTAAAAATAAAAAAGAAATATTTGCACAAAATAATTTCGGACATGCAGCACTAAGTCTAAATCATAACTTAATCTAAATGTTTCAACATATTCGCGTTTTCCTCAATTAAATGATTACTATCGATAGTCTACCGGCTTAGGATATGTTTTTGATTTGACATGGCGCTACATTTTAGTCAACTCGTAAAGCCTAGCTAACATTTCACAAAAAAATTAAAACACATTTAAATAACTCAAATGAACTCATCATGGTAATTTTACAAGGGAAATAATTCATGACAGTAATATAAAAATTAACATTAAGCACTCAATTTCAACCTGTATGATAACCCCTAAGTATGATAACATCCTTTTTTTATATTTTCAGTTGAATTCGTAATTAATGAAAAGCAAACTAACTTTAGTTTAGATCATCTACGGGATTGCTGATGGTGATAGACGTATCCAGTTTGATACTGTCATACTGATACAAGATTCTGGATTTTATTTTATACTACATTGATAGATAAATTTCTCGATACATGATCAAAATGACAGAGGACCGATAGTTTCTCCAGTTAGTAAGTCTTTAAGAAAATAGTGTAAGAAAACCAGAACATGGGCACGAAACTGTTGACATCAATTTTCACGGACTCACCTTTCCGCTTAACACTTCGACGCGGGGAGTAATAAATATAATTTATAGGGTGCCATTTTGGTTTTATATACATTTTGTCGGTTTTCTTCATTAAAGACCAAAGCGAAATCGTGGCACGGCGGAAATTGTCTAATAACTCTAGAACTGACGTACCTCGGTCCTCTTTTATAACATTTTGCGCCGAGGGCTTGACTCATTGCAATATTCCCCTTTTAGCCCGGTGATATGTGACAAATGAGGTCATTTCCGCTTCGAACACCCGACCCAAAAAGCGCGCCCAACGACGCGGCGCACGACAGAATTAACGACAGGTAGAAATTTCAATTCCCCCTCGTGTCATCTTTGCTTACGTGAGATTTCAAAAAGGGCACCGCAGGCGCCACGCCAGGGAGAAAAGGATCCATTATTTAAAGCTAAAAATCCGCGAATTTAGGCCTCCGTTCATCTCGCTACAATACAAGGGGACGGTGAAAACAAAAGGTCGTGATAAAATATTGGGAGGTCGAGCGGATCCCAGCAACTGCAAAAGTACGGCAAGGCTAACTGTAACGTGATGCTCAAATCATCTTTTCTCTTTGTTGGTCCCTCCCGCACGATTTTTTTCAATATCCGCTTCCTTCCAATAAAAAAAAATTTTCACCTAATTTTTACGTATCCTTACTTTCAAAGCAAACCTAATCCCTCCCTGCCCTCCGGGTTATCCCGCTCATAAACAAATGTCGCAAAGGTGTCATGGGTGTCGTGTATCCTCGCACAGTTGCTCGCAAGACTACCGCATTAAACAATGGCAGCCGATGCAAGCATGAACGGAAACGTTGGAATCCAGCTAATCGTCATTATCCGCTTAGATTACGCACGTCCATATTCCGATCAATCGCCTCGCATTCACCGATGTAGTTTGCGCAGTTTAGATTGACGTTTGTTATACCCTTAGGCTGAAAATCCCCACCTAGAGTTTATCATCGAGTTGTTTAATAAAACATCGTGCATAAAAGGAGAGAAATTTTGAAAGAGACATTTAAGCAGTTGAACGAATATTTACAACATAATCCAAATTATGACCAAATGTATAATGCAGTTTATTAATTTATCAAACGTGCGTTCATTGAGTAAATGAAACATAGAGCACGCAGGGTTTTCAACATGAAAATGCCGATGGAGCAGTCAAGTGTGAAGCATAAAATCTCGCTTTAAATCCTAACTCGCGCGACTTTATTTATGATACGTCCCTGATCACGAACAGTTTATGATGAGCTCTACGAACCCATTCCTCAATTTCTATTTACTTAATTTCTAAACTTTCTTTTCACCCAGTGGCTTCAATTGCATAAGAGTCGCAAATTTCTGTACTGAAGGTTCTCAGAAGTATCACAAGGGATTCAGACTAAAGTAAATACGATCGCTAGTTGATCAAGAAGCCAATCACAAATTACAGAAACGGGTTGGGTATATAAAGATTTATTCCAAATATCCTATGCAAGTATACTTCCTACCTTTGTCCGATCTATTGGCCTGAAACATTTAACTCTTATTTTGATGCTTAATTCTTTAGTACTAGCGAATAACTAATCAAAAATAAAATAGTAAAAACAGAAACCTGCTTTAATAATTTTAGTAAAACTTCTTACATTATTTGTTCAAGATATTTTAGGAATTTAGTTATAACGCCACCGAATGCTATGGAGCATATTTGAAGAGGAATATAGGTACGTTAACTGAAGAAGAGATGGAAATCTTTTAGGAGCACTCAGACAGCCTAATCAATGGAGCGAAGATAATGTGATATTGGCATTATCATACAAAAGCGACTAAGGAAGATCCATTTCTATTAGTGGCCAAGAGTATATTTAGGTTTATGAACAATTAGTTACCAATAATTTGTAATATCTGGAGCAATAATTGTATTACTGGAACTTGAACGGTCACTTCTATTACGTCTCTACAACGAGTTAACTGCTTGGTACGGCATGGTCAACCTGAGAATCGTATGCGAAATTTTAATTCCGCACTACCACGATACACGAAGTTTGTCCTATTTTGTTGATATTTCCTCTTAGAATTTATAGAAATTAAAAATTATCATAAATATCAATCATGAAGTTTAATGAGAATTTTTAAAAATTGTTTTCTGATTTGAAGGTATACAAAAATATTTAAAGAACAGCCGTAAGTAAAGGACATGCCGTGATAGTAAGTTTTAACGGAGTCATTCACTAATATGCATTGCATTCGAGAAATTTCAGAGAATAAAGATCATTCGTTTTGACCGTGGTAAACAGCCGAGCAGTATTTTACTTCACGTTTCTCAGAGAGACTGTTATAGTGTCTGGAATGATAACTTTATCATTTTACTTTTATCAAAAACACAGCATCAGCACCTGACTTATGATTTTAGAAGGCTAGTTACTTTAAACAGTTTCTTAACTGTTCGTTTAGGTATACATAATGTATAAAGGTAACATGAGATAACACACAATATATTGTAGTTACAATTATATATATTTTTACTACACAACTTTTTGGCATAACTTGAAATCGCTTTGTGATAACATCAAGTAATTTCAAAAGAACTCGTCAAAGGTGCACGCCATAAAAAGCGAACAACTGGATTTCCATTTTCTTTATTCTAAAATCTTGTTCCACCACGTCTCCTTATTTTTTAGCCTCCGGGAATCGATGACTCCTCTGACGCTGGAATTCTTTGAAACCACTCCCGCGTTGTAATTAGATGTCGCATGGGCTGAAACACTAAGATTATAATACAGTGTACCCGAGACAGGACTCGACTCTAGACCCTTGGGTCAGAACGCGGAAGCGTTTCCCATTAGAATTACGCAGCCAGAAGTGTAGTCATTTTGTTTTAACTTCTTTACTGAACTTTTTAAAAACCTCTCGACAGCCAAAGTTTTACCAAAAGCGCAGTTTCAGCAATGACATTATTCTCTAGTCCAGGGATCTTTGAATGACTTTTGGTCAAATAATTAAATTGCAGTTTGCGTAACGTAGTTTTGGAGAATTCCAGTTGAGTTTCATTTCCACTCGGATACCCATATAACCACACGTCAGACAAACCAGGTTAAACTTCTATGCATTATTTATTTAATCTAAAACAAATTAGCAACACGAGTTGAGAGCACGTTAAATGAGAAATATTTATTTATGTACCTACGTGAAACCAGATTGAGAAGCATTCTTCATGAGGAAGAGGCAAAACAAAAGTGAAAATTAGAAGTTATATACCACAATTACAAATCGAATACCCTATAGGATGGAATTAGTTAACTTGCAGTTGTATTTAATTAAAGAATTTTCGGATATATAAAAGTTAAAACAAAAGAAACTCGTTAAAAATGATACTCATTTCCAACGCTGGTGCTCAACAGCTGTTAGAGGCTTCAGTAGTATTAAATCGCAAAGTTAAATTAATCGCAGTATCTTGTACTTAAATAAATTTTTGTTTGCAATTAGTTTTTTTAAATAATGTTAGAATTGAAATAAAATCTTTTTCAGTTACCCCAATAGCTTCATTAATTCGAGATTCACTAAAGTTCTGTTGTATCGGCGTTTACTAAGTCTTAATGGCCCTTTACAAGCATAAGAACCCATGATAAGCCAAGCTGACGGCATATACAGCACGATATTTTTCTGCCTGTCCTTTATTCTGGTAGTATTACAGCGATTATTTTCAATGGCCCATCGTAAAATTCATAGTGGCTTACGTGTTCCTGGTGATCTGCGTACTTCCTTTACTTCCCCCTTTCTGGCAACACTCTCGACATTCCACATCGTGTTCCTAAAAATCTTACTTATCTCTCTCTACCACCCTCGAAGAACAATGCACCAGTCCAATCAACTTTAGCAACCATAACTTTGTAAGGTCGACTGGGACATCCTACTAATCTAAGCACCAAGAGATCCTCTTCGCCTGCACGAAATCATGCTGCATAAATATTTCCATGCTCTGACTCCCTTAAATAATCCTGTATAAACGTGTAAAATAATAAAAAAAATGTCATTGCATTTTCATGCGGACGAGGATAAACAAGAATGAAGGCATATCACCACGCCTCGCCTCACCTGAAATCCCCATACGCATCCGCGCATTGTGAACCGACGCTCCCAAATTGTATTAACTCATCCCGCGCCGGAGAAATCTTTTATGCAGAAAACTAGCGCGGTGGAAGCTTATCTCCCCGTGAAAAAGGGAATTTCAAACTCTGAATAAAAAAAATCTCCGGCGCCGCATATTTTTCTTATTGGTGATTGAACTCCCCGGTGGCAGATAAAGGAAGCAAGACGTAAGGAGAAAAAATACACTCGCGACGAGCGAAACCCATCAATGTCGAGACCCCTTGAAGTGTATAAATGCCATGGAAAAGAGGGAAGCGTGCGGGGGGCGATGGGGTGGATAAGAGAAGGGAGAAGGAGGGAGAAAGAGAGTAAGGAAGGAAGGAAAAGGGGCAGTGGGCGGTTCTTCCTTGCCATCGATCAATCTCAAAGCCAAACCGTGAGGTTAACCTCCAAGGAAAAGTTCTCCGAAGACGCAGAAACGAAAGGAATGAAAGAAACGGTTAGACTATATAAGAACGGGCGGGAGCAGGAGGAGCGTAATAAATGGAAGAAAATCCTCGGATCCCAACGAGAACCTTCATCGAAATAAAGGGCATTAGTAATTTTTCCACGCGGGTAAATCAGAGGCAGATCCCGAGTAACATGCGAATATCACGAACGCCCCCAGTTTAACCCGCCCTTGGTAATACGAAAAACTAACTACACCATCCCACTAAAGTACCTTTATACGTGGTGGAGTTATTGGAACCCCATTCCTCACTCGCTTTATAGGAGGTCAACCGTATTCCAGTCGACAATTTTTTTCGACCCCTTTCGGAAGCCGATGGCGGCCTGTGGACCAACTGGGATCCCGATAAGCCGCGCATTTGGCATGCCATTTTATTCCCCGGGTCCGCAAACCTCGCGTTTACACAGGACAGACACCCCAGGTGGGACTCGAACCTGCGATCTTTGGATTAGCAATAATGTCAGCCGGGTCAACCCGACTGGTATATCTCTGTGAGCAATAAAATAAAAATGCATTCCCCCTGATGACATCCTCCATCAAAAATCACTTGACGTGAAGGAGGTACTAAATTTATTCCGAGGGGATCTCTACGCATCTTACTTGCTGTAGAGTATCAAAAACACGCGTTCGTGGCCGCTCGCAAATGCATCTCAATTGAGTTTCCCGCAGTGTCTTCGAATAAAATTTAAATACGCCCTGTGTGTAATTCTAGAAGAAGTAATAGGTTAGTAAAATAGTCCATTTACGTATATTATGAAATCTAAAAGGGTAAATATGCTTGGCAGAAATCAAAAATGTTAATACATAGAGATTGGGGATAAACTATGTTTATTAATCTACTCGCGCCACTAAAATACGCCATGGTTCCACGGTCTAAAATGTCATCTGACGATGGTGACACAGTCACTTAAATATTCTTAAAGCAAATTACATGGAGGAAATCAAAGTTTTAATGATATATCGTGAAAATAAACCTAGCTCCTCTACAAGAAAGCCCCTACCCTACCAAATGTAATCATATTCACCTACAGGTATTTCCTTATTCATTCATTCGCCTGTATTTCCTTATTTATTCATGGATTAACGATTAGTAAATTCACTCTTAAGCCATACAAACGTTTCCATTAATATTCCTAGATGAAAATAAAATTTAGAAGTTATTTTGCGTTAAATCATGAACTTTATCAACTATCGAGGAATTCAAAGAGTTTTCAAAGAATTGCAAAGGGTTCGTGCATGAATGTTTACCATGTTTGGTTTGTGGGCTCTAAATTTGTGACTTCTGCATGCGGGTTTTTTTCCTAATTTACGAGTGGTACCCTAACACCCCACGCCACACACCCTTGCGGCGGTTTGCGGGGTATTGAGTAGATGTAGAATTCTTGAACGCATAAAACCATCAAACAGGCTGCATCTAGGTTACTTACTTAAAATGCTTTTAAGAGTAGACGGTGTAAATCAAGCCAAGTATTGTGATGTGTGCACCTCTTGATAAACGGACAATTTGAATAAAATAAAAGCTTTAACAGAGTAGCATTAGCATGTCGGACAGTCATGAAATGCAAGGGTGAAACACCTAGACACCTTTATACTGACTTTGTAATAAAAAATAATCACATTTCTTGCTTTATTTTTATATAATTAATTTTTCAATCATTTTCAGTATTTCGATTACTTGTAAGAAAAAACGTTCTCAAGCAAGTACAGCACAATCAAGTACAAAACGCCTATCAATGAGTTACCTAATACAAACAAGAGATTAAATTGATATTTAAATTACTAAATGATACTATAGCATCATTATTAGTTAATAGCAATATTTCATCCCTCTAGGGTGTGGATTCATACTTCGCATACTATATTAGGCTGAGCCTCGATGACAGAAATTTTGACTCTACACGTAGACAGAGAATAGAAAATTCGAAGAAATTCGCTCAGATTTGTACGTCATGGCCTTAGGCTTGGGAATGAGATCAGTGTAGACGGAGAATACGACAACGTTGGACACTACTTCAGCCGAAACCAATCCTTTGAAAACTCGCATAATAGACGCCGAGGGCTGGGATTCTGGTTCTCTATAAAAAGCAGCTATTACGGATAGCGGCATGCTTCCCATGCACTTTTTATCTAGAAATACTCTTCACTATGCTTCCGCATGGCAATAACGTAGCGGAAAATATCTCCTCGCCTCGTAGAGAGTGAGATTGCCACTGCAGTAGCGAGGCGACGCGAAAGGTTGACGTTCAAGAACTAGATAGAACCGAGTCATGGGCGAGTAACGAATGACGTTATCGCCCTATTAAGAAACAGATATTCAGTTTTTGAGTAGATAATAATGCTCTTGTGCTCAACCGATAAGCTTGTCGTCAGGCTTTCTAGGGACCGAACTACCACAGGCACTAAAATTAAGTAAAAAATATAAATGACCGACATGAGCCAAAAATAATGTCTTACCCTTGACACGATTCGTCGTGTGACGCACGAGTATAGAAGGAACGTTAACACAAGATAGCGGTACCGAGGAAACTTTCACAAAATATCAAAGCGGCTTCATTAAAATAGGCCAAAAACCTGCCGTGGCAATGTCAAAGTTCTAAAACCACTTAAAATGAATTATTAAGAGATAGGGAGGGATATAATATCGATTGCTATTATTTGAAGTGGCAGTACTACCTCATATTAATTTCATTTGAAGTATTTAAAGTTTTCGAGCAAGTTATTGGCCCTTTCTTGGGCTACCTACAATAATGATGGCTTTATACCTGCAAATGTGTACTCGTATAGAGTTGATTGATTCAAAAGAGAGTTCACTCCCAATTTCTCCATTAATTAAGGACTACTATCTCAAAGGAAAGATTGTCAAGGGTTAACTAGAGTTATGCCAGATGTCGTTGGTGTAGAACCGAAAAATAAATATGCAAAAATCATTAAATTTCAATAGAAATCCTCAAAAAAAGTTTAACGAAAGGCGATTTCGGTAATTAATTTAGCCCTTCTCTTCAAAGATATTTGCGGCAAATGTACCTAACTTAGGCAGAATAATGCTCAAACGTTTCCTAATCCTACCTCTCGAACAACTGAAACTTCAACTTGTGAACGTAAAATTATGAGCTGGATAATAGGAATGACAAAAAGATTATATCGATCAATTTGAAAATAGAGAATTAGTATGAGAATGGTAAGAGTAAATTTCAAAGAAAATAATGGATTTAATGTAACTAAAAAACATTACTTAAGAAACACGAAGAATAAAAAAATTTCTATAAAAAAGTATTTATCGCGTACCTATCAAGTAATAAATGAAACTATTCGAATGTAACGAAGCGTGAAGTCAAAGAGGAGGTCAGCAAGTCGGATGTCAAAGCGAAGAGACCAAATCAAGTTTAAAATTGTTCTTAGGCAGTGAAATTAGAAATCTAGTTTCTTCATGGTAATTTTCATCTTTTTTTTCGAATTCGTAATTACTTATTTTCATCTTTAGACGTAGAGGAAGATATTTTTGAACTCCAAAAATAATTGGAGGGCTAGTCCCTTGCGGAAAATAAACATTTTCAAATTAGATCCACTAAGGTTTCTAGGGAAAACTGAATAGATTTAAAGCGTCTACGCCTGGGTGGAGTCTTAAAAACCCAAGCCTTTTATAATGCCCGCACTATATCGATCGGGTTGGGAACGAAACAGGGAGAAAAAGAGGTTAGGGAGACCGAGGAGGAGGAAGTGGAAGAGAGGCCCAGAAGGTAAAAAGGGAAAAGCAGAAGGAGCGGAGCGAGAGACTTTGGTCGCTATCTTGTCTTCAAAACACCTACGATTACTCACGCCCACACACATAAACGCGCAGGGAGCACCACCCCGATTCAACTCCATCAAGCGCCACTCCGCCTCGCCATGGGAGAGATCACGCCCGGCGTAAAAACCTCTACTCTAGAACCCTCCAGCTTCTCCTCTCCTCCTTCCGATTCCCTCCCTCCCTCTCTCTCTCTCTCTATCGCCGCCATTCGCCAGGCCGCAGTCCCCTTACCCTACCACGCTCCTCTTCCTCCCTCCCCCGCACACTCACATCACCAATACGCTCACTCGCAAGAGCCGACGCAGAAGGGGAGAGGGCTTCCGCGGGTCGCGTAATCCGACGTAACGGCAACGCACTCGTGCTCTCGGCAGTAAAAGTGTTTAGTTTTCAGCTGCGCCGACGGTTGAGATCGTATAACGACGTAAATTCCTCCGCAGGGCTTAAAACCTCCAAAACGTATGAATCACTCATTATTCAAAAGCGACGAATCCAACTTTGAAGAAGTCTGGTTTACAGTGCCGTCGGTGGACTTCTGGTGATCAAAATATTAGGAAGGATTTTCATTATCTTAGTGCATTTATTATTAACTTCTACCAGTGATTCATGACCACCATCCCTTAATTAAAAAAAATACTCCTACACAGGTAAGTTTGACATTTTTCTTGAATTCCCAAGCAATGCATAGCATGATGGTGTAATGACCGATCGTTCGACATAATTATAAAATAATTTCTCTGCAGAATCATTTCAAATAGTTTCGTAGTTATTCACATTTTTAATAATTGTATTACCTATACTTGAAAAATTATAATTACAATCATAACTTAGAATATGGATAAAAAGGGAATTGAATAGTTTGTATCGAAGCAATGATTCCTTAAGCTAAACATGTTGTTGATAGTAATATATTCAAATTCCTTCTGTTTTTTCTTTCTGTAGAAATAATTTCAAGTTGGTTCGATTCTGTCATTTCTAAAATAATTTTCTAAGCCCTAAAAAATGTTGACATTTGTCCCAAGAGACTTTAGTCATGGCTACATTTTACAACGGAAAACAGGATTTAAAAATTCTTAAAATTTCCCCCACCTCTCATGACTATAAACCGATTCACATTTTATATGGATAAGATACAAGTCAATATTCGATCCCTATTAAAGAATGTGGAAAAGAAGTAGTTGAAAATATTGACATATCTTTGGGTGCATATAATATTTAGAGGTGTGGGTCACGAGGAAAACAAAGCTTAGTTCCACTAAGAAGAAAACCATTGCAGAGGTGTTGAATGTACGTTGCATCAAATAAAAAATTTTATTAAATACGTAGGAGAGAATGAACTGAAGAAATATTTATAGATTATATTTGAGTTCAAAAATGGACAGAACCCAAAGCTAAGCAAGAATCAAGTGAAGAGGGAACAAATGAATCGAAGGGTCACTATGCAGTTTGTCGACAGTTGATCCATTTTTTCCACTGATAGCATGAATAATCTAAAAAACTTGTTCTTTCTTGAAAATATTAATATTACTGACGCATATTTACAAAAATATTTCCATTAGAATATGAATTGAGACTCATTGTGGTATAATTAGTACCGTACCTCATTTGAAGAAAACAGGTACCTCAAATCCTATTTTCTGTAGCGTTAGAGGGTAAATATGACATTCCTAGTAATAAATTTAAGGTCACAAACTAACATTATTTTTTTTGGCGCGGAAGAGAAACAGACAATGGAGATATTCTTGTTTCAACTTAAACGGTCTACGGCCTCGATATTTGATTCTCGTCTGTACACAAGTTGTCAAAAGTATCTGTATGCCCTCGACGAAATCCACCAGTGACCTCCGGGTTAAATAGCAATTGCACTACGTATGAACTGAACCCGAGTAAACAGCGAGGTAACTGCAACATCATGGGAAAGAACGAAGCATCTCAATTTGTAAATGCATGGAGGCTCGAATTCCCTACCGTGAATACTAATTTGTCCAAGACTGCGGGTGAGAAAACGCTAAGTAATCCACACATGTTTCGAAAATCACATGCGTTTGAGAGCATTCTCTGTTAATATGGTTAGGGTTAAAGAAGCTCTCGCATTTAAACAACTGTAAAGTTCAAAGGTAATTATTTACATCGATATTACAAGTACAACCCACGCGGAAATATGAGTGCTAAGAAACACTTGGAAATAAACGCAATGATGTTTCCACCTACAAAGACATAGGGACAGACGTAATAGAGGAGCAATTTTATTACCTTCGATTTGGGGATGGGGGAAGAGGAATCCTAAAACCACTCGACAGTAATCCGAGTATCAAACACCGAAATTTACACCAGCGGTCATGCTTCCCCACAAATGAACAAATTTAATGAGCGATAACTATAAAACGCGCCGATTTTGCTCCGATTTACTCCTACTTTAGTTTACCTGCAACTTGTTTCCAAAGAGAAACCCATTCTGTGCTCGCTAATGCGGGCGTGATATTGGGACGAGCGGAGAAGAGCGAGAGGAGGAAAAAATAATCGGATTCCCAAGATTGCCAAGGGTGAAAAAACGCGATCTGCAATGCGAATGCTGGGGAACCACTGGCCAATCAGGAATAAAAATTAAGCTCATTCTTTATGCAGGAACGCTAAGAGCAGTCCTCCCGCTCGTAATTCAAAAATTTTAATAAAGAAGCCCATTGTCTAACGAGATGAAAAGGGCAGGATGCAATTTATGATTCCATGCTTTTTGCTGCGTGCGTTAAAGAATTTACGAGGCGGTTCGATCAATGTGGAGGATGAGGAGGAAATAAGCACAGAAATGCCTAGAAATCTAGTTAAAAGAATTAAAATACATCAGCATAACAATCTCACGCCGCTTTCACGTACTAAATCCCAAGGACTGGCACAATAGTCCCAAGGCTGTGTGCGGTGCCCTAGACGAAAATCTATTCCCTTCCATGTCCTTAATTTCAGGATATAAAGGCGAACATCAATTTTGATATGTGACTAAAATAAACAACATTGCGTTTACCAGGAGGAAATTACCTTGGGGCTTTAATGCAGTAGATGCATACCATAGGAGAAGGGAAGCGCTTTCATGCTTGCCCCGTTTCACAGAGTGGGACATAGCGAATGAGGAATCCTCTGCCGTTGGCTCACCTAATAGTAAATATTACGCAAGATTCCACCACAATGGGGGCAGTGAGGCGGGAAGAAAAACAATCAAGGCAGAGAATGAAAGGGGAATAAGAAGACTAAAGCAGGGAAAGGGCAATAAGAAAGCTAACTGACGGAAGCTTTAAAGGAAAGTATTAACATTGGCAGGGTGGAAATTCATCAGATGAAAATATTAATATTTTAATTATTGTAAAATTTAAAAAAAATAACACAGAATAATACAGAGCTTTTTATGTAAGTTATTAATGGCTATTGATTTCCGGGTGTCGTTGAGAAGTGTCACCAATCATATATATGTCGAATCGAATCGGTTAAACTCCCGTGACCGTACCGGAGAAATAAATGACCATTCCATTCTCGATGTCCCTACTTGATAAATAGTATCCCCAAATTTTTCAATTTTTTTCGTCCCATTTCTCCAAATTCGAATATTCCGATGGAACTTCCGGAAGCCTTAAGAGAGTTCTTTCATTCTCTATTGCCCTTCGTCGAACTACATCCAATGGAGCCGCATCAGGATAATTCATCACTCAAAAACGATTTCAGCCTGCATTCAGGTCAATGCGGTTGGTTTCCTCCCAGAGGCATTCAGCCACTCTTCCCCTTCCCACGTCAATTCCTTCACCTCTTCAAATGTTATTCGGAGGAAATCGAATAGGGACTCTTGAGAAGAAAAATATTTTTTTTACCCCAAAATCTAGGGATCTTCGAGGGGTACGCTCAGAAAATATGTTAAGAAAGGAAAAGTCCAGGCATTTATACGGAGCGTGGGAGTGTATAGTCCCGATCTTTTGACTTTCTGGTATGAGATTGAGCGTAGACTGAAGACCTTTGAGACGAGGTTTCCGAAGAGAATGGAAAAAATCATCAAATTATGTGGAGACAAGAAACAGTATTCTGCATATGGTGGCGGAAGAACGGAAGTTTGCTAAGTGAAATTTCAAGTTGGCAAAAACAGTAGATAGAAAAGATATTGAGAGGAAATGGAATGTTGTAGACCGCGATGAAAAGATGTCAGGTTAATGAGAAAGTGCAAAAAAAATGCTTATTTTTACATGACATGAACACATCAAGCACCGAAGAGAAAAATTATGCAGGAAAACAATGGCACAGACTGGAGTACATCCACAGCAATATGTTATAGGTTCAAAAGACCACGGCGTCGAAAACTAAACTCTATTCGGTGAATTCCTAAGATGAAGACCAAATACAAACTTGCGCAATTGCATTTTCAAAATATAAATATAACATTTTTTTTCAAAAATCTTCCAATTATTATTTTCTGTTTGATTTTAAAATAAACGGGAGTCATCCCTGAATTTGAAACAAGACAACACTGGATGTGTATTAATCATTGTATCAAACTTAAACGTGAGTAAGGGCGCCTACAACGTCAAACAGCACAATAATGGAATCACCTCTCTGTGATTTATTAATCAATTTTTTCCTACACAATAATTATCAACTCTTTCTCGAGTCCGAGAAAAACATTACAGGTACGTCCCTACTTATGAAAAATAGCGCGCGCTCTATCGATCCAGGAGAGCTAATCTTAAAATCTGCAAGTAACCTCCCCATCAACCAGCAGAAGACAAATGGAGATGGGGAATGAGAAGGTAAGAGGGAGGGGGGGAGGACTATACTGGAAGTGAGGAAGGGTTGCATAGCACTCCAACTAAACAGCATTCGCTCTTCGCAGATCCCCACCCCCTCAAAAATAACATTCGCGCATGCATATAATATCCCCGCGATTATGCAAATGAGCTCTTTTGATTAAGATGCCGGAGTATGGGGGTGGGGAGAGTGAGAGGGGGATGAGGGAACCGGAGCAAGGGGGATTCCCAGGGTGCTTCCCCAGGCGGCAATAAATCCGTCGCCGCGGCGACGTCCCTCAGCACTCCTTCCCTCCCATCCCCAGCACTTCCCTCTCCCGCGCCACCCTCAGGGTTCCCCACCCTCACTTTCCACCCACTTAATGTATCCCCATCTCCAGCGATCCCTTTCCCTTCTCGCTCGCCTCCTCCGCCGTCCTCTCTCTTCCACCCCCTAAGTGAAGGCCTCCACCGGACGAGCAACCTAGGCGCTACCCGCTATCGCCCCGCGTCTCACCCCTCTCCGCAGTACCCCCCAATCACCTAGGCGGACCCGAGAGAGCCAATATCTCTCGAGTCTCCCCCTTCCCATTGACGCTCGCCTGCACGCAGGAAGGCCAAGACGGGGATTGGTTAGTTTATGGAGGGACGGAATGCTTTCTACGGAAGAACGGAGAGGGTGGAAAAAAATGGAAGTAGATGAAAAAAGGAAGCGAGTCTTCCCATGAAATCAAATGTTTGAGGCGACGACCGGAGTGAATTAACAATGGTCTGTAGCAATTTTCAATCTATCACAAGTTGATTCAACCGTGCGCCATTCCCCATTCTTTCTTTCTTTTGAGAGGATTCCTTCACGTAAATCACCAACCTTAAATGGAAATGATAAAGGTTTACCAAATAAATCAATCTTTTCAATTCTTCATAACTTACAATAATTAATGTCTGAATGTGAAAATCCTATTTCATGCCTAGGTCTCGTCACAAATGGATTTTTAAACCCAAATTATTAAATAAATTTCTCAGACGGATTTGAGCACCATTCAACTTTACTTCAGAATATTTCAAAGGCAACCTACGAGACGTGTTTCGCAGTCTAGTGTAACGCTATAGATTTCCATAAATATAAGTTTAGGCACATAAATGTTTTTGATTTTCAAAGACAGGCGTATGACTGAACATTTTCAATGAGGAAGTATTCACCGTCTTGTTGACTTTTTCAACTCATAATATCACAGAGGAATCACAATCAGTTTGTTTCGTTACTCTTTCAACCTTCTCAAACATGTCTTTCATTTTAAATTTTTTATCTCTATGTATTTAACCAACTTTTCCCGTCTTCGCTGCAAATTTTTCTATTTCTCCCTCTCGAGACGCCTATGATTCAGCATCACTCTGACATCTGAAAAAAACTGCATCAAAATGCAGTTCTTTTTATCCAAGTTGGCGAAAAAATATAATTTCCATAACAGCATATTCCATAATATATTCTTATTATGTGCCATATTATTGATTTATTCCTCCTCAGGATTGCTTCTTTGGATCTGAACACATATGAACCGAAGATGTCATATAATTGTAAATGCTCCAAAGCAATTAATTCGTGCCACAAGTTTGTCAAACCGTTGTCAAGAAAAAATTTTTTACCGGTGTGATGTAAAGTCAACATGATACGGTGAGGAAACATCGGCCAACTCCAAACCTGACTTATTTGGAAAGATCAAATATGAAATATAATACTGGGGAACAAGCTACGTGGGATATTCCCGATTACTGGGATTTTCAATGAAATGATTAAACCTCCGCGAGGCGGTCTATTTCATCGTGTCACCGGTACACATAGTCTCTCAAAGTTATCTACAGACATTTTGAGCAAAACAGTATCACAAGAGGGAAAAAATTGAATAAACAGGTTCAATATATAATTAAAATGTACATTTGAAGGAAAAATCAAAGAAAAATAAATAAAATTATGGAGTTTGGAATGCAAAGTCACCCGGTGATAATTAGTTTTGAATTTAATACCATTATTCTCCCATTCACGGCCATTTCATTAACCGAACTTGTTTTAATCATTTCACAATCGCTGGTGGTTCAGCAAGAGGGTAAACGTAGATTTAAGGCTTTCGGGGCATATGTGGAGAAGAATGGAGAAAATAAAATGGACGGAAAGAAAAGTGAACGATGAAGTTCTAGACATGGTAGGTGTAGAGAGATTTTCGTTGGGAATATGTTGAAGAGGGCCGGAAAGGTAAATGTAGGAGATACTGAGAGGCAACGGGATGCTAAAAGTGATTATAAGAGGGGATGCTAGGAAAGCGAGATAGGAGGAAATGAACAGGTATTTTTGATGGGATTAAGGAGGCAAAAAGTGATGTTAAAGCTAAAGAATCATTTGCTGTAATATGTAGCATGTGGTTTGAGGATTTTTGCGTCATGTTAGTTAGGGCATGCGGTTACAGTAGTGTACAGAGCCAGGCTCCATAAAAAAACCCACACCCTAAGCCCGTAGAGAATGGCTAATCTTTTAAATCCACATGGCGTATCTCTACTCAACTTTGGCTTGTGTGCTGCTTTCGTAGTCTATCTTTTTTTTACCTTCATTGGATATAATCACGTATATAATTTCATTTTAAATTCATCGTTGCATTTAAGTCTTTAGTATATCAAATCAGTTGATGAAGTACCAAAGGAATTATATCTCCTCAAACTTGGTCTTGCCATTGTGAAATATGAGGAGTTGCTAAGTCTCCATACAACGAATATAACCAATAGAAAGTAAATAGTATTTTGAAAAAATGCCTTGAGTAAATAATCTGGCAAAGGTTTTAGTCAATTATAGTAGGGAACTAATTATAATTATTAAAAAATATTGCGTTTACTATCAACTCCCTGTCTTTACGACACTCTCCGAGTCTAATCGGAGCTCTACTTTTTTATTAAAAAAGGTAAAATGAGTGATGCGTATTAGTTGTGTATATTTTCCAATAATCGGAAGAAGTGACATATGATTGATGATTCACTATTATAAACTCAAGATACAGCCTACTATTGTAGATATGCAATTGCACATCTTTCAAGTAATGTAATTATGATAGTTTAATAGCTATAGAACTCAACCCTATAGAGATTGAACATAAATTAGGAATACACGGGCAGGTAGGGCAGCTTGGATGCAATCTCCAGCGCATGAACGTCCACGTACATAGTGTTTGTACTTTCTGCTTCAAGCTCATGTCCTGGACCAAGGATATGTCCAGCCTAAACTGGGTACAACGGGCCAACCGTCATTATCATTTACTAGGTGTTTTAATAGGAAACCGCCAGGAGCGACAGACGTATTCAAGTGGGCCAATGCGAAAGGAAAAAGGTAATAAATAGTTGGATAATGGATAACCCCATGCATGTCTCACCTCACGATCCACTTCGCTATTGCGGAAGTCAGAGTCAAGACTACACGTTGACTACTACGTCGTAGAGCACACCTTACTTTCGCCGCCCGCCAGATGAGTCCGGCAAACAATCAAGGATAACGAGGGGAAGAAAGAGGTGGAAACGAGCCCTAATCTATTGCAAAAGACCACCAAAAGTGACCACAAAAGGTACTCACAACGGCATCGGAGGCGACAAAAGAACTTCGAAACCTTTAAAAAGACTACACTTTTACAACCCAACCGTAATAACCAGAAGATTCTCCCGTCAAAGAAACAGCTTGAAGCGTCGCATTAAGACCTTCGAACTTTCTCAACTAACCTGCATGCCTGGGATTATCTCTTACGAAATACTTCTGCCCCATTCCAAAAGACCTGAATTCCTTAAATGAGCAATATTCCGAAGAGACAATATCCTTATACAGCTACTTAATATTTTTAGCATTAATCAATCACCAATGTCTACATGGATTTGTTATTCATGAACATTTTCTTTCCTATTCAGCTAAGCTTGAACCTAAAGTGAAACATATATTGTTTCCTATTTGTAATTTAACTTAATCGTGAAGGGATGATTAAATTAAACAGCATTTCTTAATAGCAAACCTATATTAACATATCGAAAAATAACCTCAATATCTGGATGCTATTTTTTGAGGGGTATTAATTTTAGTAAGATTATCACTACACGTGATTCTGACAGGGTTTACTATAATTTTTATTGTGTAAATCAATTTTGTTAGACCAAAAAGCATTCCGGAAAATAGTGATGCTTAAATAAGGAGAATGAAAGCTCATATCCCACAGACTTTAAAAACATGCAAAGAGCTAATCATTAGTTAAACAAGAAATACGAATACAGTATGAGACACATATTCACAACTAAAAAATTAGTATTTACGTATGATGATCGTAAAATATTAAGGGGCCCAAATGGGTTGATAAAAAATTCAACAAGCCAAAGATACTATAAATCAGCAACTTACTCTTTAAAAGTTAAATAATAAAAAATTAAATAAAACACCCAAACCCGAAGTTTGAACATAAACGAATAAATCATATTGACATATTAAGTGAAGCATTTGCAAGCGTTTTGCTGAATGTTATGTTGAAAGAAGTCACACGATGAAAGCGCCGATCGTCCTCTTTCGATTTCGCTCGTAAGACTCTCCAGAACTTGGCAAATCGCGTTTTTGAACGCCCTTTCACAATGTATTGGTTGACGAAATCAAAAGATTCGCAAATGCAACTCAGCAGCGGGACTCATATAACCAACAAACGGAAGACGGAATCGTAACTAAATACGCTAGCACAGCTTCTTTGTTTGATTTTCCTTAAACAACTTTCATAGAATACCTCCTCCTCTCGTCTGATAAAACTAGGCATACACAGAAGCCTCTCGTGCACCTGTCAGACGGCTTCTGGAGGTAGGTTAAGTGTCACGTGAGGAAGACGAGATTCGGGAGAGAAGGGAGAGGGTGGCTTTAAAATGGGATGTTCCTCCTTCATTTTTATCGAAGGGCATAACCATCGCCACGAGTTTCACGTCATTGGAAGAGCTATCTCGTAAAGATTTATGGGGAGGCGATGGAAAAATAAACTCCCGGAGTGAGTGAATTCAAGGAAGTCGGAGTAAAAACTTCTCAGAATATTTTTCTTTCGGCCGCCAGAATTGAACGCCCTTCATGTGGATGCATGAAAGAGGTGTTCCCATGCGTTTATTCGACGTTCATCATCTCAAAGACACCGCTGTGACAGAGAAATATTTCCTAAAAGCAACAATAAACTTCGCCTATCTCCAAACCATTACGAGACCATAAGAGATTAAAATCACCAAATATATTACCAAAGATATTAAAATCACTTCCAAATTGAAAATCGTATAAGAATTCAATTTTGCGAAATATCATTTGAGTCCTATTTAGATATAATTTCCCCTAAAAGAAATGCCATTGTATCGAAAAGAAATAAATGAGCGATCAGTAAGTGAAATGATTTTCTAGCAAACATCTACCGAACGTAAATATTAAAACATATCGTGCATCAATTATCTATGTTCCTTTAATACAAAGGGATTAATTAAAAAGGGATACGATACTCTGAAACCTTCTAGTAACACCAGTATCATTCGATTGAATCTGTTTCAAAATTTCACCCATTAAACTCTGGCCCATCAAGGGGGTTTTCAATTTCGCACAGGTAAGCAGGAGTTGGAAATCAAAAAGGAATGACACTTCCTAAGATAATAAAAGATACTTAGGACAGAGAAGGCTTACCACGATGGAGATGCCTCTTCCCTTCCATGAGGATTAAATCTTTTTTATAGACACAGTAACAAAAACATTTTTTTAACTCAACCAGAGAGAAATGAAATTCATTTTTATGCGCCACAAAATCAGGCTCGTCTCTACGAGATAGGGAAAAATTCAAGTCACGACTTTACGATCGTAACTTCTAGAACGATGCGAGCGTGGCGTATGCGTTGCGCGCGCGCGCAGAGATGATTGAATGTGAACCTGTTTCTATTCACATTACACCAGGAATACCAGACCGAGTGAACAGGGAGAGGGGCACCCAGGAAAGAGGATGAGGAGGAGAGAGAAAAAGAGAGCTGAAGGCGCTTTATAATAATCTTTTAGCCGTCTGCGTCGGGTTTTTTTGGTTGGCTGGCTTGAGACACGATCCCGCCGCCCACCCTTCCCCACCCCTGCGGAATAACTCATTGCCTGCCCCTCCTTCCGATGGAAAACCCAGCATTCAGTCGGACGGTTGAGCAGGCGATGGGGGAAAGGAGGAAGAGTGAGGTTGGTCAGGACGTGAGGGGAAGGGAGAGAGATAATGGTTGGCGGGGATCGCGGGGTGGCTGGGAGGGGGGAGGAAGCAAATCTTTCGGCGGAAATTCGCAATTTCATTTTTTTCCCCCCTTCGCCCCAAAACACGGACGCGCATACTCATTGATCCCCCATCTTTCCACCCTCCCCCCAATCCAGACCATCCTCCTTACCCGGCCTCGCTCCATTTCCCCCACCCAATCACCATTTTCGGTTTCCCCCTCCCGATCCCACTCTTCCTCCTGTCTCTCTCTCGATTTTAACCTCCCACCCTGTGATCTCTTTTTGCCGTCACAATTCGTATGCGCTAACTGCCCTCACAATCAGCCTTCTCATTATGGCATAAAATACGGAGATGCACACTCCCACATCCGCCTGACTGGCGACAAAAAGAAATTTTCCACGAGGATATTTTTATCTCACAGTATTTATTTTCCCTCATTATTATTTTATTTTCCTATTTTGATATAAGAGCAAGTAGAGTTATAACCCGGCACAACTAGGAAAGCTGGATTTGAAATATTTTATATGCTTCACCTTATTGCTACCCATGCGTCGCTTCCATATGTTGTTGATTCGGTATATCAAGGCAATATTAGCACTTACTTGCAATCTCTCCTCATTGTCCAATAACAAACCACAACATCGATCGTAATCTCATTTGAAACCATCTTGCATTTTGGCCATGCTTCTGAATTTTTGGGAAAATTAACTGAATCCACGTCATCTATAAAATTTGAATTAAATATACACTGTTTTATCTATTTGTTGCTATGTCTTGAACTTCATTAATATTAAAAGTATTGTATTCTATTAAGCCGAATTTTTTAGGAACCCCTGTATTATATTACATTATTTCGCACGGTGCCCCTTGGAACTGAGCAGTTCTTCATTTATTTATTCATTCAGGAATGTGTTAAGAGTTGGGAGTTTGCCAGGCGGTAATATACATTCATTTTAGCAGTGATCAAAAGTTAGTATATTACTTGTTATGAAATAATTGCTTGTAACTCATTAAACCATTATTAAACACCACATACTTTCCACTTCCCCTTATGCCGTCTACAATACTAATTGTTTCCCTACCTTTCCCTCGCTTATCCCAAAATTCTCTCCCTTTATCACTTTCAACATCATATTGCCTCTCGATTTTCTTCATCACTTTCTCTACCTTAAATTCATTCCAAAATCTTTCTATATTACTCTACAATTCAGAAGTAACTATAGTATTCTACCTCATCCTCTGCCTTTAATGACCAGGTTTTAGAGTATTACAACAGCTGGTCCATATAAAAACCTTCAGTATTCTTTTCTTTACGGCTTATTATTAGTGACCTAGTCATCAATTCCCTCTCTTTTCTCATATTTCTCTTTTGAAGGCGCAATGTTCTTCCCATTTTTAATATATCGACACCCTTTGTCTTCGTATTTACTACCCAATTTCACCTTCAGCCAGCTTTCATTTATGCCCTCCTTTTTTGTGTTGAGCCTTATCTTCCTACTCACTAAGCATCTAATAATAACTTTCATTCATTTTTCATTTGCTGATTTGGCACCACTTCATACATTTTGAACTAATTTTTCAATGTGCAATGATCAGCAACAGATTACCATGTAATATTGATAGACTTGGATTGAAAAGATCGAATCGAAAAGATTGGTAAGCGTGGGTACAGATTTTTTGCATTATAAATTAGTATAAAATCTGTAAAACTTTGATAAAAATAGTGATAATGAGCTGAAACGAGAAAACAACATGTTGCTTAATATCTATATTTATAAAAATATATAATGTATAGTTTTTAGGTATTATTAAAATATTTAAATGCGGAGCAATAACAAAAGTGTTGGAAGAATGATTATTATATTTCTTCTGGACATAAAAAACCTTGTAGAGCCAACGGTGGTATGCGCTTTCGCTTCCTCCTACTTCACTTATACGTAGGATTTAATACCTAACACAACGAAGCACCCTTCTGGCAAGGCAACTAACTCACTGTGGAAGGTTTATACGCAAAATACTTTCTAAACATTCCATTTTCCCATCCGAAAAAACACGCTTCACCTCTTTTGTGAAGGGTGCTAATAATAAAATCGATGAAGTGACAAGTTTATCAGCTAAACATCTGAGAAATCTTTTAGCATGGAAAATACACTTCCTATTTCGCTAAGTTGGCAGGATAATGAGCATATAGTATATAAAAACTTGTGGATAAGCAGATCGTCGTAAAAACAATCCCGCGACCATGCTTGCTCACTGCCCTCCTCCTGCACAAACTGAAATCATTCATCGATTTAAGACGATAAAAGAGATAAAAGGTGTGAAGAGGTTTTATTGACAACTCTAGTAAGTGGAAAACATTGCTTAAAAGCCCGATATTAATGAAGGATCATTAATGGTGCCAACATTCAAAAATGGCACCGTATCACGAGTTATAATGGACCAGTGCCGCCAGTTACGATGTTTTATACAGTAAGTTTTCCTCGAATTGGATAGAAATCTCGTAGATGATTGCCCGTTTTCTCCCGCGAACAAAAATATTATGGCCTGATGTTATAAACATCTCGGACGCTAAGCAAAACCAAAACACATTACACATATGAAAATAGTGTTTTTTTTACCAGTATCTTCCACTGTGGGTCTATCTAAATTATGAACACCCTGTACGACATCTCCAAACCAGGTACGCTGTGCTGAAAGGAGAACCGACAGCCTTTAAGTATTTAGAGTAAACGGAAATCATACTCATTAACATGGAATATTCTCAAGCAAGGAAATACCATAATGAACTTGCACGAAAACCTTGACAGAAGAAAATATTCCTACCCGCTGAGAACCTCCGGTGGTCAATTGTAAACTATCTGCGTGGCATCTGCCACTTTGACGAGCGAATTTGCTCGATATGCTTCTAAGGTTGCCGAAACTCCTCAATCATTTCGGTTTTGTTGCTGTTACCTAAGAGGGAAGAGCGCACAGATCACCCTAAGCCAGCTTCCGAGGCGCTACTCGCAGCAACGACCTATAGTGCAGTTTTTTTTTATTAGACCAACCAACCACGGGGAACGCGGCGGGAACGTTAACTTCTTTTGCGCCATTTCCTCTTTCATTTACTGAGAGCGACTCACTAACGTCTGACGTAATGCTGTCGTTATTCTGCTTCATTTTGAGGGAACACATGGTCCCAAGGCAATAAACTACTCCCTGTCTCTCCCTTTTTTTTCTTTCAGCCATCCTCCCTCTCACTCGCCCACCCACACTCTCCGTCCGCCACCACCAGACCGTGTCCCTCTGATAACTCACTCCACATCTCCGCTCCTCTCTTTCCTGATACAAAGAATGAGCAGTGTATTATTCGCAGGGCCTAATTGATTGATTCGGACCGGGAAGAGACAGGATGGAGGATCAGCGGTGGAAAGGGTGGAGAGGGAGGGTGAGAGAAAGGAGAGGAAAGAACAGAAATCTAATCATCCTCTCCGGGAAAGAAGACGAATGTGGGAGATGATATGCTCGCGGCGCTCGACTCCCTTTTCCGTATCCTCTCAGTCGATAATTCCATTTCGACAAAGTCCGCAATTAAAATCGGGATTTGTCCCTAGAGTGAGCGGGCGGGTACGTGTGTACCGCATAAGTCTGAAATGAGAGGTAGGTAGTGAGAGAGAGGTAGAGATGCTCAAATTCCTTCATCCTCCTGGTTTCCTCCTCCTCGGCATGTTAATTGAGCTCAAAATATAGGTATGCAACGCCGTCGAAGGACGGTTAGATTTCGAAGGTACCGGGGGGGGGGGGGATATATTTTTGAAGGAGTTTATGAATCATCCTTATTGCCTGTTGGCATTCATCCCGGTCGAACTCCGGATTTATTCAGGTCCTCTAGCCGCGAGTCGGAATGAATAATCCGTACCACTCCCGTTAATTGGGAATATTGCCGCGTTCGTCATTTCCGTCCGTCTCCATTTTATACTCGCCCGAGTAGGTAAGTTAGCCACTTATCCATAAGGGAGAAAATCAAGATTTTTTTTCCTCCCTTGCGAGTAGAAAATGTCGCGCACCACGTTAATAATTTTACGCGACCTTGAAACATCCACATTTCAATTCATCTCAATAATACTTTTTTTTTAAGAGAGAAAATCTATCTTTGCTCTACGGACCAAATTGGCTGCAGTGTCCTCTCACATGAATGGCGATGTCTACTACGTTGCTCATAATACGGACAACCTACAGGATCGATAATACCCTTAATTTTTTCATGTTGGTTGAAATTCTCAATAGTTAGGTTTTCCCCACAGGATGTCTTTGTACTTATATTTGTATATTTGGCTGAGTAAACCCTGACCGTGACAAATTCTAATGTACTTTTGTGACATTTTTATAAAGAATTAAATTCATTGGAGTTTTTTATTCGTAAAGGTTTCTTTCAAGAATAAAGCATTACGTTTCACGTGGAATTCTCTAAAAAAGAATTGGCATACTACCATAAAGTCAGTAAATCCACTTTAAAATCATTCATTTCACAAGCATTGTCTACAACAAAATTATTGCTATTAAATTTTGTTTGTTTCTCAAAGCTGTAAGTCCTCTAAATTGTCTAAAGAACATATATGACCAACTGAATCATATAATATGAAATTAATACATACAAATAAGTGATTTAACATACTTATTATAATTAGCATGAGTAATGTACAAACTCTGGTAAATCGACACTTTATTAATCGCGTTCCTGATGATAATGTGTGTGAAATGTGTCAAAACTATGGCCGGAGGCCAAATAACTCTAAATGTAATTATTAAGGTTTGCATTTATGTACCCGTTTGTCATTTTGCCGTCACACCAATGACGACAAATTTCACTAACGTGACTTAAATATTCCATTTAAATTTAAAATATCCATTACATAATATTGGAAATAGTTTAGGAAGTAAAACCTTATTTAGTAATCCTCATTAACACTCACACTTTTCACACTTGAACCATAGAATGGTTTGAGGCGTCGATTCATATCGAAAAAGAAAATACTCTGCTCTTCCATTACATTTTATAACGCGCGATGAAGGTTTATTTAGTTATTCATGCCTTGCAAACCACCACAAGGGCGTGTGGCAGGGGGTGAATAGACACCAGAATAATTTTACCCGAACATGACCCTACCACGGTCGAACAATGTTATAATGATCCCCTATCGTTCATGGAAAAAAGACATCTTAAATTTATCTGTTCTACACTTACAGGGATCGTCTGGAAAATAAGTTTATGATGCTCATTGTCTTTTTTGACAAAAGGGGAGTCCTCCACTACGAATTTGTACCTGAACGACAAACTGTAAATGCTGCATTTTACGTCCAAGTGCTCGACAGGCTTCGAAAACGAGTCGCCCGCGTCCGGCCAGCGATCAAAAACATCTGGCGGCTGCATCACGGCAATGCGCCGTCTCACACCGCGCTTGTCGTGTCGGACTTCTTGGCCAAGCACGGCGTGGCAACGCTGCCGCACCCGCCCTACAGCCCGGACTTGGCACCACCGGACTTCTTTCTGTTCCCGAAGATAAAGAGGAGTTCGAAAGGAACGCGATACGGGACTTTGGACGCCGTCAAAGAGGCCGTGACGACGTGTCTTCGAGAGGTTCCCGATGATGCCTTCGCGGGAGCGTTCCAGGAATGGGAACGCCGCTGGAACAAGTGTATCGACTCACAAGGGTCCTATTTTGAAGAATATTAGCTTAAGATATGTAAAAGTGTAATAATTTTTTTTTCCTGAGCTCAGTACACTTTTTTTCCGGACGAACCCTGTAATCTCCCTAATTTTGTTAGCATGTTCTCTTTTCCGTAGTACAATGGGAGTACTAATACATTTTCAACATCACAGCTAAAGAGACCTTCCAGTTTATGCAAGAGCTTCAACCTGTAATTTAACCTTCGACATTAAGTTTCGACTTACAAAGTCATCATCAGGTGATCACCACCTGATGATGTCTTTGTGGGTCAAAACCTAGGTCGTGTATAATAAAATGTATGTGGAAGAACAAAGTGTTATCTTTTCCGACACAATAGGACTGTTTAATACGGCAGTTTGTAGTAATTGAATTTTTATATGAAACGATGATTTACCCGAATAATTAGTTTGACGAAATGATCTCCTCGACTGGTATAGGGCTGAGTTATAAAAATCTATAATACATAATATTTACAATTTTGGAAAGTATAATATCGAAGATAATGACTTTTTAAATTGGATTGCTAACTGCAACAAAAACCGTGCATGGATCAAAAATATGGACAAATATATTCTTAAAAAATACATAGCGGCTTTGAAAAATCAAGAACACTCACTTACTTCATCCGCCCTAATCATCCTCAGATGCCATTTTTTTATTCCTACCGCCGCCATCATCATTTCACAAATTCAATTTATTTTTAAAAACGTGAGAGGGCGAAGTTTTTATGGCTTGAATCTCCAGGTAATTTTGTTGGCTTAAATTTATATTTTTAACCATTTAAACAATATAATATGAGAGAGAAAAATGTCGTTTCTTTTGAAGTTTCTGTGTCTTTATACTCTTGATATTTCAGTCAAATTTAGCCAATTTTTTCAGTGCGTTTAAAATAATTTTATACTATTTTTTTGGTATCCCTTTAATTTTCGGCAGGTAATCGGATTAGAATTTCTGCACTCCCACATTATTAAAATACCCTCAGCATTATGCTTCACCGGAAGATGTCAAATCAACGTGCTTCCTTGATGAACCGCAGAGACACGCTGAAGCGAGGAAAAAGATAAACACATAATTTTGTTAAAACTGCCAGTGTACAGATAAAAAAAAATGTGTCGGCCAATTAAGAAAACCTTCCTCACATGAGCACACTGTTCTGAACCTGATCTCTTTAGCCTCCCTCAACCATACTCCCACAAGTGAACCTAAAAAACGACAAAAAATGTATTCCAACCCATAAATGAGGCTTCAGGTTACCATCGTAGGTTTATCTGGCTTCAAATGAAAATGAGGTCGTTGATTACGTTTTCAATGTTCGATGAATTTCCCGGGCACTCCCATGGCGCTCATGAGAATCGGAGCGAGCTGGTTGGCATTTTAGTTTCTTTGTCACCGTGAATAATCAGAGCTAACGCTTAAACAATCGGGAGCCGGCATTGCTTGTCCCTGACCTAGTCTGTCCGCATTATACACGTCTCACAAACGATGGGATCAGTACGGTAATGTGGCCAAAGGTCATATTTTGCTGGAGAGGAAGGTTTCTGAATCACAAAAGAGCTTTTATACTCCGGCTCCGATTACAGAAAGTAAATAAGCATGAATCCTGACTCCGACTCATTGATCGCACTACGAGCGAGTACATCTTTTATTCGGGTGTTTAGTAAGTAACTTAAAAGTTGGCGAAACGATACCCCGCCACTACAATCCCGAATTTAGCATGATATTAAATCACATTTAATTATCATAAAACGCCGAATTGAAGAGTGGCATTTGAAATCAACAAAAAGAAAAAGCAAAAAAATAAATAGATCAATTATAGAACCCTGTAACAAGCAGATTATGTGTATGAACATGCATTAAAATTGGCCACCATATGAAATATGTCCAATCTCCAATACGGGGAGCGGATCTCCAAAGTTATGACAAAACTGCACAAGAACAAGGAGGTGTGTTTTGATTGTACGTGCCAAAATAGTCTGCTCAAGCAGTCGCGTAGCTAGGGGAAAGGGTTCCAGGGTCACCCTTTCCGTTTTCCTGGCCTCTCAAATGAAATAATTAAACACGTCAAAATCAAAAACATAACAATATGTATATAAACCCTTGAAATATGTTTCCAAAGCTATGTCACTGAAACGTTTTTTTCCGGTAAACATATTTTAACGATGCACGACACATTTATCCCTTGATGGCACGCAACATAATACCATTCTCACTTTTATCGACGGAAACCTGTTAATGCCACTGTTTATCCAAGCTTTCACCATTGGCGAAAACACATTTACTGTACTTTTAAATTGAAACAGCTGAACAACTTATTTTTATTTGTTCACCTGACTAACAGTGATATCTTATCTGGTTTCGTATATCCGTGTCTTCAATTCATTTTTTTAATGGAATATTCTGTCAAAGAAGTTCGTAGTAATTACTACGGTGGCGAAAGACAGTTATTGACAGAGTTTTGGGGGACGAGAGAAGAGTGGAGCTAAACCTGGTATCGGTTTGGGAAAAAAATGGGAGTTGGACACATACGAGTATTATTTTAAGCTGATTCACTTCACCCTAGGTCTAGAAGTGAATTGATCATTGTCTGATCGAAAGCCGTAGAGGACCTCCCCGCGTTCCAACGACACCATGAAGACTATCCATTTCCAAAGTCATTGGCACAGTCAAGAAATAAATCTGTAAGTAAATGGACATCGCTGATTCATAAATACCCGACCTTACTCTGACACAATATTTTATGATATCATTAAATGGATTATAATTTTTTAATAATGCACATCTATCATAAGCTATCTTTACTATCCAAATTTAGCGCAGGGAGAACGTCTCTTAATATTTACGTCTGCTTTTACAATAGGACATTGGGATTTAACAACTCTTTTAGAAACAAAAAGTTGGTGGATTATCCGAGTCTTCAGTCAAGTAACTTCCATTTGGCTGATGCTGCTCAGGTTTCGAGAGATACCCGTTCCGTATTTTCCAACTGAAGACAGGGCGTTTCCAACAGAACCATACGAGTACGTCGCCGCACCTCAAGTCTCATACCCACGATATCTGGCTCTCGGTCAACCGAGATGGCATCAACGCCAAATAATTTATTTCAAAGATTCCCACAATAATTTGCAATAGTTAAACAACAAGGTCATGCATCCCTTTGTGACCTCTTCGGCAAGAGTCCCTTCGGAGCCCGATCGGAACCCTTGGGTGGTATTGGTTATCCATTTCCGCGGAGATATCCATATTGGCCCTTCCCAACGGCAAGTATTCGAGCGCGTCCTTTCCGCATAAAAAAAAACTAAAATAATATCCCCATATCTTCCAATGCCCACAACTCCAGTCGTTTCCCTTTATACACCTCTCCACTATTTCCCTCAACGCCTTCCTCCCTAATTCCCTCTATCTGTCCCCCACAAACACACAAACGTGGGCTCCTACATCCCTTTCACTAGACGAAATACATTCGTGAAAATGGTACCTTCTCGCTCAATAGATAATGGACCTGTGGCTTGTCCCCCTCTAGACTCCTTCTCTTTGCGGTCCTAAACCGCCTACGCTGGGTCCTTTGTTTTCTTCAAAGATGCCTTTCACAGGGTTAAATAAATATTAAAACCGCTTTTGGAGTTCATAACCATGTTGGAGGTAAATCCCAGAATAAGTAGCAGTGGTCATCTGATGCTTGAATTATGGTAGAGAAAGGACGAAGAGAATAAGCAATTATGTAATAATAAAGGAGACAATATCGAAGAATAAATCGAGTTATAATGGAAGGATATGTAATTAAATGTCAGGGGCGTGTACTTTTTCACCTTTTTGGTATCAAAAAGTTCTTATTTTGGTTCACATTAACTATGTTGTGTTACAATAACTTTAACCCTTTACGTAAAATGAATACCATATTCTATTACAATTTGCGTTACAAAAAAGTTTGAACACTCGCGGGACCCATAAACACTGACTCCTATTTCCATAAGTTTTCTACTCCATGCCTATTATTGCTATCCATACGTAAGTTTCCTATACACCATTATTCATAAATGTGTCCGTATTCGAAATTATTTATGGCCATAAACTGAAATTCTAAAGCTAAATCATCATTGGCGATGAAAAAGGAGAACGTGATGTGATAGCCAAATATGGAAAACCGTGAAGAATCGAAAATATCGCACTCTATAACTCAGCACAACTGGACAAGACCAGGTCTGGTGCGGGAGTGAAAGAGGTTCAGCTGCTAAAAGGAGGTATCATTGGAAGCTTACGTATTAATGGAAGCATAGCTCAAGAATACCTCTTGACGCGAGACCAAGGTGGTTACCTCATGCCATTAACTCGCGGCATATTTCTGTCCCCAGAAGAAAAATGCGAGGGTGTGGTTTTTGTCGTGACACATTATGTGCCACAAGGATTAGAATATTTCTTTAACCTGGAAACAATGATGTCCCGTTCTCTCCTCCACAAGTTCTACTAGTCAGGAGCTAAGAGTCCTCACTTTGCTCAGAAATGATAATGCTTTTCAAGTTAACAAATGAGAAATCTACGAAGAAGGGAAACATGAATAAATAATTAATTCTATTATACAGGCAATTACAATATACATTATACAATTAAACTATTAGCAGCATGTAGTTACTTTGTTAAACAATATTGTGTAGCAGATTTCAAATGAGAATTTTCACTGATTTCTTATCAGTTTGCCGGCAAGCGTACATTTGACATTTTCTTTAAACCATAATTAACTCAATATCCATTAACATAATTCCTTCCATTACTGAGATAAAAGTTTTTCGAGTCATAATGATTAGTTTGAGAGATTAATTAATTCTGTGCAGTTAAGTTTAGAGTACATAAAGTATTAGTGACTTCCTTGCAAAGAATTGTATAAAATATTATCCATTTCGCTATGGATAGGCTACTTGGACTACACAACAAATTTTAATACCTGACAGGGCCATCTTCAGAAATGCAATTTACCCTCAACCTAACGTCGAAAAAAAAGCATCGTTCCATACCTACTCAATATTAATGAACTCTGAAAATATAATATATTTTGCTACAAATCATAACTAATCCTTGGTTTACTATTAATTTGAATCGTTAGACACTTAATACGTCTCATGTTTCCACTGCGCAAATAGCATCATACCTTGACGACAAACAAATAAAAACTTAAATTCATATTAACAACTCACATCTGTATAACCGTAACTGTGAGGTTTCGTTACACTTTCAAATTTCAAATAAAGAAACTGTTAAGGAGGAAAACATGGTGAAGGATGAGGCGGCTACTTAGATTGAAGAGCTGTCCATCACGAACCAACTCCGGAGTGCACGATTGCAATATTAATTCGAAACCACTCCGCTTCCCTCGTGACTCCATTCGCCGCGGATATCTTATTCCTCCCTTCCCCTCTTACTCAGTTTCGGCCTTCCGAACCTTCACACTTCTCTTTTATCATTTCCCCAATCTCTCCCCGTCGACATCCCTTCGTTTAGCAGCGCTTCCATTCTCTCTCCCATTCCGGCCTTAGACCCGTTCATCCCACCGTCCCTCCCCGTGGACCAAACCCCTTCCAAACGGAGGAAAAGCCGATATCTCGTCCTTGTTCTCTCCCCCTCGACCCGAACTCCGTAACCCTCACGCCCCCTCACCACGCCCAACCGCAAAAAAAACCCTTAATGTTCGTTCCCCAAACCACCCGATCCCTCCGAAACCAAACCCTCTCCTTCCCAGAACACACTCAAAGCGTCTTGAAGAAAAGGTGTAGTGAAACCCCTTACCCTGTTGCATCCCTCGGGCTACGTGGGAGGAAACCTATCCCTCGCGAATATTTTTTTGGCACCTATTGCATCGTTATTTCCTAAATTGATTCTTTCTTGCCTTCTCCCCCCGGGATACTCCCCAAGGGGAGAGGTAAGGAAAAATAAAGGGGTTGAGGAAAGAGATATCGTCATCCATCGATATTAATCAACAAGAAGGTCACGGAGCAGCCAATGAGATTGCGTCCGATTGTATTGGAAGCCAAAGCGGTACAAATTTTTGGCCGACAACTTGGGTAACCCCATTCTAAAACAACCGAAGGTCGACCCCTTTCTATCGCCCCACGAAAGGTTCGAACATTAATCAATCGGAAAGAGAGAAATATGGAACAGGAATCGAACTGCGTGGTACGCGACTCGAAGCCTGGAGACAATTATCCCCCAAACTCAGAGACCTAAAAATATAACGTACGTGTGTAGGTAGCGATTCCGTAAAGTGCCCCTGCCAAACCGATACAGCTTGTGGGACTGCTTCATCAAAGGTTCCCCTTTAAGAGACCCTTCCTGAAGCGAATCCATTCGTCCCTCGACCGTCTTTGAATTCCCGAAAACCCTGCCTAAGGAATGAATAATACTCGCATTCAGCAGAGTCACCGCGTCGGATGAAGGATTCAGCATGACTAACACTTGAAAATATTCGATCTCAGAGAATTTTTTCAAGCCTGCATACGCTAAAAGTTTCATAATCTCACTTTTTTGTGGCATCTAATCAATTAATTAGGAAGAAGAATAGCGCTCGGCAAAGAAGCTTTTACAATGACGAGAGAGTTGATCAAAGAAGGGTTGGGGAAGGATATAAGGAAAAGATTAGCGAAAACTTTGATATGGGGCGTAGGTTTCGTACGGCGCGAAAGCTTGGTCGTTGACGCAGGATGATGTCGTAGATTGGAGACTTTTGATAATTGAGGGTTGAGAAGAATGGAAAAGTAAAATAAAGGGAAGGGAAAACAAACCCAGAAGTACTCGGCATTGTAGTAGAGGAGAGAATGTTGTAGGGAGAAATTCAAAGTTCGTAAGAAAAATGTATGCATGGTGTTTCCATTGGTAACTGAATGTTATAGAATGTGATAGAAGGGAGAATGCTATGTAGGAGAGGTAGGGTGGGGAAAATAATAGGCATTTTGGGCGTATTGAATATAGGTAGAGCGTACGTGGAATTGAAGAAAAGATTATTGTAGTGCTGTGTGCGAGGTTGTCTTGTTGGACGAGGCTAGAGTGGTGACCATGGTTAGTCTACTTATGTCCGCCAAAACCTATCTTAAACGGTAGACTAACAATAATAATTATTCTTATCAAATAATAAGCTTAATTTACAAATTATCATACGAGATCAGAGAGAGCGATTATCATAGAATTATGTACCCCTGCCTATGAAAATCTCTGACAGTTTCGTGGACCGATGTGGAATAGCGGACTTAATTTTAAAAACCACTAATATAAAGATGCATATCATATGTTTGTAAGTAAAATAAGGAGTAATTTTAATGCCTTGTAAAAAATAATCACATGGAAATACGAATGAATAGGTAAGGGCAAAGAACTGTACACGCTATTTATAAATAGTTACACTGTAAAATATGGGTATCTTCAAACAATAAGTTCAAAAATTACTCTTCACCTCAATTTGCGCCTTAAATGGTCATTTTAATGTCAAAACTAGGATTTTAGAATTTGAATATACTAAAATATGAGGATTATCCAAGCAAATAATATAATTTTTTCAAAAATATTACTAAGTAAAGCTAAAAATTTAAATTTCCCTACAAGACTATTATTACGATATGTGCACCCTGATTATGTTGCGCCATTACTATAAAGTTTTATCAATGTGAAAAAGATATGATAATAGAAAAATGGAAATGCTAAATATAGACATGTACGCCAAAATAAACGGGTGTTTCATTGGGATTAATTCAACCTAAATGTGAAGGTATCAACACCAGCCATACACAATGACGACTTTTTACAACCTCGACCAGCGATCCAGATTTAAATAAATGCATAAATCTCTTTGACGAATGTCATAATCCATGAGGAACACAATTCATCGAGAATATACAATTACCTCATCGGTAATACCTTTTGTATGCACGCTTCGTTCCGTGTTTTGAATAAATTTGATAAACTTTTTTTCAAGCGTAACATCGGAAATTGGTCTTTAAAAATATTAAATGGATTTAGTTCGTGATATTTACACCACACTTGGACGAATAATCTGCATTTAAAACAGCATCAGTTACGATTTGCGAAACATAGTTGTTTTGCGAATTGACAAACGCTTCGGCTTGAAATCATGAAGCCATACTTAATATCACAACGCATTCCATTATAACATAAAAGACATAAAAAGAAGATATTCCGATAGAAGAAGGATAGATCGAAGATATACGACATAGAAAAATTACCAGAGTATGCGATCACGGCCAACGTCAACAGCAAAAATCATAAGCGGTCAAAGCTTCGTTGATTAGGAAAATGATTGATAGCCTACAGAGATATTTAATGCTTTCCTAGGGATGTAATCTGAATTAGTTCAGTTAAAAATTATGAAGCTACTGATTTTTAGATGAGGTTATTTTTGACGTCACAGAGAAAATTCTTTTTTTCACTGATTATTTAAAAATAGTCATGCATAATATAATCTCGTGTAAATTAATCTCAGAGCCAATGCCAGCAAATAATCGGGGTTTTTTCTATGCCGAATTAACACACAATATTTTATATTCCAGTACAATCCAGCAATGAAGAAGAGTAAACTGTAAAAATAAATAAGAGAATATAGTGCTGACAATAGCTGAGGCTGCCAAAATTGAAAATCCGAACTTCACTCTAGCCTTAATGCCTACCGAATATGTAATTTTTTTCGAATTTTCCAGCTATTTCTCCGAAAAATAGGTCAATGTGCGGAATGAATCTGCATCGCAGGGGGGGGGGCATATTTCCGTACTTTTAGTCCGTGGTCATCATAGCACAACAAGCATTGACGGAAACGGGATTAGCTGCAGGAGAATTAACGAGTTCCTCGCATTTGAATTAGGGACTAACGTGGGAGCTCTTGGTTCGGCTGTCCCTACCAATGCTTTTCAATTTCCTCGGTGCTCAGATGCCTTTACATTTCATTTTTTTCCTTTTTATTCAACGTGGATTCCTTTAAAAAGAGAATCCACCTCTCGCACGTAAATCCGAGCCGTGAATTCCCGCAAAATCACGACGACGGGCGAGACCCTAGCGCGTTCAATCAAACCACACACTCTCCACCTTCCTTCATTCCGTCCGCTGCCATTCCCCCCCTCACGGCACGTAACGTACATGCATGATCTCGGGGAAATGCTAATCGATAAACATTCGCCCCACCGTGTCATTCAAACCAGAGTCAACACAGCCGCCGCAGTAACGTCAGCCCATCGACTCCTCTCACACGGAAAGAACGCGGGCATGCTTTTACTTGGTTACTAAGTCAAAGGTCCTCAGGCAAGAATAAGCTGGGAGACGGTTATCTCTCTCTTTCTGTCTCTCTCTCTCTTCATCCTCCCACCCCAAATTTTTTTCCCAAATAAAAAAGTATCCGATGAATAGAAGTCACGAAAACTTCTCCTCCCTCCAGAGGAGGATGAAAAAAAAGAAACCTTTTCGTTTAAGTTTCGAAGCCAAGTTCAATAATCGCAAAGGAGGGAACTCATTAGGGATAACGTATATCGCAAATACGGATCAGCCGAGAAGTTTCTTCCCCGTCATTTTTTTATTCCCATTCCCTGCCCACGGAGTATTGAACCTCGATTCAAATTCGAAATGGCGGAGTTTCCAGCGGAAAGGGGGCCTCAAATACTTAATCCCTGACGCGTCGACCTACTTGCTCTCGAGCTCCAAACTTCTACGGGGACACGGCCGTGTGTGTGTTATTTACCCTCGACGCAGTGTTTGATTCCCGAGACTTATCTCTTTAACTTATTGGCACAGCGGAGCAGCACCTATCTGAGAGGGTACCTGAGGAAAAGGCTTCGGGGGTTTTTCACTTCGAATGCATGAGAAACGATTATTCCTCTCCTGAGAGTACATATGCAACTTCACGGGAAGGAAGAAGATTTCGCTTATGCGGCTGAGATTCATTCATGAGGTCAAACAAAAAAACAGCATCGACAAAAAAAATAGATTCCTTAAAACCATAACAATGACTAAAAATACACACATAACAACGATATATAGTAAACTCCGGAAACTAGAATATTTATGATTTGAATTTACAATTATTTAGCACACACTTAAGAAACTTAATGGGAACACACTCAAGAAAAAAATTCCTACCCTAATCTAAAGACATTTCGGAGGGAGATACGCCTTCAGCGTGCCACCGAAGGTTTAAGCGTAGTATCAAAGCAAAGGCACCTGGTATATGTCTTAATATGTCACCTAAATGAATTATAACCATTAATCAGTTCGTGACTTCATATACTTCATTGTTATGTTTCCTTTGGAAAGTTGACGGAAGTGAATCATAAAGAATGATGGACTCGAGCGTGAGAGTTACAAAGTACACACAAATATTATGAGACTAAAGAAGAGTTTTGGATACTTAGTTATCACAACTGATTTCTTCAGCTAAATGTTGCTTCAGCGAAACTGTTATTTCTTTGATTACAAACATAAATATACACGTATACACACGTTCATTCACAGTAACCAACGTGAAAAACACATTTACGGAAGAGAGGCCAGATTCGTACACTCGCATGAAAATAGAAATATACACCATACGAGATACTAAAAACACTGAACGAGTATATAATAAAATAACCACTTAATTCAGGAAGCGATGCTTTTAACTACAGTTTGCCAAAATCATCGCGTGTATAGAATATAATTCTGAAGTGTATTTTTTCCAATCGAATGCACTTCGATAACTTTACTGGCTTTCTTTTTAGACCGGGAGGAGTCACGATTAGAACACATTCCTCTTATTTTCCTCGTACAATTTTGACGGTAAAATTCATTTTGAGTGTTCTACATGCATGGTCTTACTGCACTTGTAAAGTATATTTATTCCACCGCTTTTGCTTAACGCCAAAAACCACTAAAAATGAAAGAGAGACATGTTCACCGAAGTTTAAATGAATTCAGTACTCCTATCATTCATATAAAATTATTTAATCGTCAATTTCTTTCATCAAAAACCTCCAGTTTCCCACTTTTGGTTAACATCCAAAAAGTAAGCCGAAGCAGAAATTAGAGATACAATTAAAAATATTTATGAAGGCATTTCAAGTACCATAAATAAGGTTACCAAATGGAGGATCGAGGTACTAATTAGAATACCATTTACCTTTCAGACAGACGTCAGACCAAGTGATAAAGACGTATCTGGCCCAGTTCGCGCGACCTACGGAGCGAATACACCCTTGCTAAGCATTTTGTTAAACCTCATTAGCATAGAGGATCTTATTCTAAGCGGAATTCATTGGATACCTCGAAGAGAAAGAGAATGCAAGACTTTGTAAAAAAAAAGGAAGCACCCGCTCTAGCCAACATTAAGTCGACGCTACAATATTTCAACCAGGAAAGGGGGGACAAATAAATGAAAGGGGCGGGAGCCTAAATCTCCTCGTGCTATCTTCGCGCCCTGGTTCGTCGAGTAGGCGACGACAAAGGGACTATGTAAAACGCGCAGCAATTTCACATTCGAAGGCGGACTCACAAAACACGAGGCCCTCAACAACGGCCGCTTTGAATTTTCCAGATACACAGTCATTTCCGCGAGCGAGCGAGTGAAAAAGATGCTGGAATAAAAAAAATATAAATCGGGCTCTCTTCGCAGCGCCGAATGAAACGGGTCCGGCACAATGGAGGGTCGGTCCCAGCGTTGCGGGGATGTTGGGGAAGGGAGGGGTGAGGGGGTGGCCGGGTCGGTCCGGACAAACCAGCAAATCCTCAACCTTTTCGCAAACATGGCCCGTGGAAACCGATAAACAGTCGCCCGGAGCTCAAAAACCCGAGCGCGGCGAAAGAGTGATCACCAACCTCGCATATGGCCCGCACTTGCTCTTCGACACGCCCCCACTCATTCCCACCCCCCTTCGTTCCCTCATCCCCTACCGGCTATCTACAACACCTTACAACCCCCTGCAAGCCACCAAAGACCACGCACGAATGGAAATGTTAGGTCAACAGCCATTAAAAGAAAGTTGGTGACTTCATCATGAACCAGGGAAGACAAGTAATACTTAGCAGGAGATAAATTTCAGCGGTTAGGTCACGAATGCTTTCGGCGTTTCGCTCGCGATTTGGACTGTGGAAATTGGATGCCTAAGGACGTTTGCTTCTACAGCTTATTTCCCTACTGGAAAATAAAATTCTCGTTTTATTTCCATCTATTCATCTAATTCAGGGCTAATACTATAACTTGGTTATAACTTAAATTAGTTCATTTAGGCAGGGATTAAAATAAATAAATCAAGACTTTCGTGAAATCACGGGCGTTTCGGGGCCAGGAGGTGGCAGCCGAAGAAAAATTATCATCACCAAAAGAAGTATCGTATTATAAATAAATACGAGTATAGATATTTTAATTATATTATTACAAATCTAAATATTTATTCTGAAATGACAATATTTACTCTTTAATAAAAAAATTCAACAAATTTGCGGATTTTCTCTGCACATGATTTAATGACTTTAAAAAAAATTTCCATATTGGGTCGCAAATGCCCGAGGCGGCTTCAAGATGTGGTTCAACTCCGCAATCCTGCAAATTGGGCGACATAGAGCGTGCCTCATTCTCGAAAAAGTAAACCAGGCTGGCGAATGTCAACTTTAAATATGTAATATCAAATGATTTTAGAGAAACTAATTGAATAGATTCATGAAATCTCTTTTCAAGAAAAGATATTTAATGATTCTATTCAAAGTAACTAAAATAAATTTCTATGAAAAGAACGACATTGAATTTCCTATTGAAATAGAAACACCTGGTGTCTCCAAGTGCCACGCATTAATAATTACCCTGAGGGAAAAGGCGGGAAGGCTCACTAGTGAGTCTCCATTGATCATTTGGAAAAAATCAGTTTCCGGCATAATTAGGTCGTTATAAAACTTTTCATATATGATTGTGAGCATCCTCTAAAGTTTATGATGGCCTCTGAAACGTATTTCATACACCCTAAAAATCATCCTGTAACTTGTATTTTTTCATTTAAAGGTATTTACAAATACACAACGGCTTGCCTATTAAAAAATAATGGACTTTAACTTTCAGAAGAATTTTTTAAGTAACGTCCTCAAGATTTAAATTATTTCGTTTCTTCCTTATAATTGAACTCTTAAAAACTGGTTTGTCTCTTAAGAATCCTGTCCTATGAATTTAAATGTTTTGGCCGACCCCTAGCAAATAATATGTTCTGCTTTCCTCTTGCCTACTCTATTTCTGTTGTCTATTCTTCCTATCTTCATAAGACCCTTCATGCGGTCTAAAAATACTCTTTCTTTCTCTGCTTCGTTTATCTAAAGTTCTCTCCGGTATCATGACCAAAAACACTATTTGAAATACGAGGAAATATTATGGGTTTCTAAGAACTAATTTTGACAGTTTCTATAATTTTATTTGCGTTTTTGACATACCTTTAGGAACACTGTTTTCCACGTAGTCTCGGTCTACAAGTGTTAAAAATTTTCGAATGATTACTTCGTAATGAAGAAAAAATTTACGCCTCGGTTAGGTAATTGCAGGCACGCCACTAATTTTTAAAGAAAAGAGATCCATTGATTACTAGTTCTAGATTAGATATTTTTTAAATAAATAAGCCAATAGTTATGCCTTTTAGAACACGCTCCTGATGTATATTTAGAAAATATTTTGGTATTGATTTTCATAGGTATCAAATATTTATTTCACGGAATATATAATTTATTCATATTTATTTTTAATATTTATTTATTTCATTCCAAACGCAAATCTCCCTTAGCAACGCAGAGACAGGTTTCAAGAACTGCGGGATTCATCCGCTAATGTGCATTAAAAGGCATAAATTCAAAGTGTTAAAATCATCCGCCTTACAATGCGCCACCTATTTAATCGTATTTCATTAATTGTGATGCAGCAATACAAGTAATGTTGTTAATAAGTAATGTTATGAACATACTACTGTAACGTTTAGCATGTTAATTCTTTTTAATTTAACACACACAAATTCATTTATGGAACTCAATAAAGATCATTATAAGCCCGTATTCGGTCCCGAACCGCCAAAAGATCCGGTTCCGGAATCACGGTTAAGAGTAATACCTATGTTGATGAAGATTTTGCACCACGCTCCTATTTACAAGAACCACATTTATTTCTTCGATTAAATATTGATAATAATTTTCCATTATAGTTATCTATATTCCCCAAATCTCGGATCTGAGGTCATTCCATGAAGCCATCAAATAATCGACCCGGTTAAGGATTTCTGTTTTTTTTCCTAGGTGAGATACAAACAATTTTCGAACTAGAATTACCTTTAAGGTGGATTAAGTAAAAGAAGGATTAACCAATTAATGATCGCTGAAATCGAAATCATTCCTAAGGCACACCACGCTGGATAAGGTAAATCACGAGAGAATTTTGAATTTAACTTTAAGTCTTGTTTCACAACTCGCCCCCACCTAAAGAAACGAAATATTAGCTCAGTAGTTGACCGAGTCACAGACGTCACGTGCTAAGATTCATTCCCCTATGAACTTTCAAACAAGCTTCCTAATCCGGATACAATCTTATTAGCAATTCGCACGTCTTTCCGGAGCCACTATTCCAGCGGAGGCAAAAGAGATCGGAACGGCATGCAATCAATCTATATCTACGAGACATGAAGGGGGCCCAGATATTATTTCGACAGATTCGTCCGAAAGTTTAAGCGGCTCCGTCACCACCCTTTCCCAATTCTTTCTTTTCCGCATCTCCTCCCCCCTCCTCAGCCCCCTCTTGGCTCAACACTTCCCCCTCGATCAGTCTCTCACCCACCAACTTTTAGGGCCATCCCTTTTCTCTTTCTTTACCTTTTACTTCTCCTGCTCTCATTTCTCTCCCCTCCAAAACTCTCCACCCCTCCTTAATCGACACCTTTCCGCCCTCGGAAATCTGTCTGGTGCTTGTGACAGCTGCGGGTGTCGGGTGCTCTGGAAGGGGGATCCTTTCATTCGGTGCCTCTGAAGCCGAGGGGCGAGGTGAAGCCATAAAGGAAATTCGAAAACGGAAACAGAAGAATATGAAGAACAAGAGAAACATTAAGAGGAAAGTAAGGGAGCGAGGTGGAACTGAAGATACCGCGAAATTGTAAGAGTAAGGCCAATAATCCATATCTACATCTCTTTGTAGATTACGCAAGTGATCACTCCCAGTGGTTTCGCGCGCGATCTTAACATAAATGAGAGTCCTTGTGTTTCTCACGCGAATGATCTTCGTCATCAACACGCGTACGAAACCCTAATGATTAATACCCATTAACCCTGCTTGAGTTAATTGATAATCCCTAATTCTCTTTTATTTCCTTCAAGTTATATTTGCATGTTAGCTAATAAATTAAACGTATCTATAATCCCATTCAAAATTCAAAAGATAATGTTAATATGACCGGTCAGCACCTCTAACTGCGTAATTGGAATCCCGTAAGCCGATATCAAAAACAAACAGGAGAGTATATAATACGACATTAAGATTCTCATAGAACTCTCATTGCGCCTTCTAATAGCCTCACAAACCTGAACAACTACCTTATTATCCATGTACAAGCTCTCTCTTCATCTATATCAACGAGTAAAGCAACAAAAATGAATTTAAAAGACGGGCCTAAGATAAACCCATGGGAGAGCGAGCAGAGTGTGTTAAAATGGAAAATTCGCTTATGATGGACAAAAGAGGTAAATATGCGAAAGTTTATGAAACAGAATACTGCTTGTACATAGCTTAATTTTTATAATATCACTCAAAACTTTATAATTTTATCTTTTAATTTTTTGGCTTTTTTTGGCACTACAACACTTTAACATATACTGACGGTAAATATTACATTTTTCTCCCCCTTTTTCCTGTCCAAAAATATCTCTAAAATACCCGAAAAATTCTTATAGATACTCCTAAAAGTCAGTCTCCCATGTGGGTATTCATACCAAACAGGTTTTCTTATGACTTCGGTCTCTGATCCCGATAAATGAAAGTGACCCCGAAACATTTATTTTCATTAAAAATAGCAACCCTAGATTAGCATATTATTTTTGGGATTTCGACGTTTACATTTATACGTCACTTCACTTTGCACGCTCGTATTAAAACTGAATCATTGCTGGATCTCAACGACATGTTACATTTACTTTGAAACGGTAGATTTTCGCCGAAACAATGAACATTTTTCTGATGAAAAACGAAACTTAGCATTTTTCAGATGAAAACTCACTCCACTAATAAAACTTTTTAAGAGAAATTAAATATCGCCCCAATTTTATTTTCTATTTGTATTTATTAGGCAACAATGACGTAATCTTTCTTTACCCCTCTCGAAAGAAAATAAAATGGGTATAGCATCACAGTTACCTGTATATGATTATATTATTATTATTATTAGGTAATCTACCGGTTAAGGAAAGTTTTCGGATGGACATAACAATCAAATAAATATTTTGTGACTCCTAAGAAAACCTAATCGACTCCTAAGAAAACCTAATCTACATCAGGTCCCTTTTCATCTCTGTGTACTTCCTTCCTCCCTTCATCCCGTCCAACATCCCTATCCTGTTCCTGCCCTTTCCTCGCTTGCTCAACATTCTCCCCTCTATTACCTTCAACAATCCACTACCGCTCAATACGCCTTTCATCCATTTTTCCTGCCTCCATAGGATTTCTCTCAACAAACCCCTCTCCTCACACACCATCTCTAGTACTTCCTCATTTGTTTTCCTTTCGGTCCATAGTTATATGATATACTAAGAAAAATAAAAATGCCACTTAGGAAGATGGTTGGTTGTTTTTTTGGGGAGGCGACCGACAGCTGAGGTCATTTGCGCCATTAGGGATGGATGGAAAATGTAGTGTGGAGAGAAACCCTGCGTCGGCATTAGCCTAACCTTGTCGAAAGGTTCCAAGGGGTCCGCAGTTTAACGACCCATCCGACGGACGTCGTACTCACTCAAAGTGCTCTCCACAAAGCACCTCAACTAGTGATCGGGATACAATTGAAAAATTTGTTGTCTCCAGGATTTGAACCCTGGAGACAACAAATATTAGAACGCACCCTATCGGTGGGAAGCCTGTCGTTAGCCACCGCACCATCGCGATCCCCTACACTTCAGAAGGATCCATGCGATCATGCAACATATGTTTACAGAATTAGAACAAGTCAATCACACCTTACAGTAGCAATGTAAAAAAAGTCTTTTTTCCCCCACATTTGTAGTCATTTTAAAAAATCTAAGGGTTTCACTGGATGAAACGACTGAATTCTCCTCCGCCTCCAACGCGCCGAAAATACAGGAGCATGATATTGAGGCAGCAGAGGCGAGTTTAAGGTCTATTGACACAAGAATGAATAAAATACGACGGACCTAATACTATGGACCCAAATGTAAAATTAAAGGTCCATAATCCAGGGTCAAAGTTCAATTAAGGTCATAAAATGTTATTTTCATTCTGAGAAAAGACATTTTCCCTAGTAAAGAGGTTTCGCAAAGGAAAAATTTATTATAACTACTACTAAAAGTCATAAAGGTTATACAAAAGTCATATCCCCTTCGCTAGGAAAATTAAAAGTCTAAAAGAAGTATGTTATTCGTGCACATAAACGTAAATGGACATGGAACATAAAACTCAGCAGAAGATGCTTAAGATCAACGGAATTATTTTTATAAAATCCAATTTCCGGAAATATTTGCAATCCCACATACACACATCGATGACGGAGACTTTAATAAAAATTGCTCTTATTACAATTAAATGCGCACCAAACCAATTTATTCGCATCGCGCAAAAAAACATAAATAATAAAATATTGCGGCCCTTCCTTCATTGTGTGAAAACCCCCAGGTAATTATGATGCAATTAAATCTAACCCAGTCGCAGTAATTACGACACCGAAAGTTTTATTTTTTATATCATTGCCCCATTCATAAGAAAATGAAGTCATAAGTTTAGTATCGCTTCATCAAAACAGTTTTAATGCATATATGAAGCCAGGAATATTGAATTTGCTCATCCACAAAGAAATAACTGCAATTACCTAGAATTTAAAACATTTTTCATTACCTCATTATGTTTTTTAGGCTTTTAGGTTAAGTTTAAAACTTGCAAATTTCGATTTATACAACCCTTTGTTTCACTCTTACTTTTAGCAACAGAATTAAGGAATTAGAATTGAAGTATTAGAAGTGCCAGCCATGGTCATTTTGCACCTTCTCTTCGTTTGCCATTCAGTACAAGACATAAAAATAGCTAATATTGTAAAAAGATGTGTGTGAAATCTGCTTGCCATAACGTCCTATCATTTAATGGCATTATATATTTAAACATATTTTCCATTTTCAATGACTTATAGCTTCGATAAAAGATTTACCCCTTCCCAGGGGAATTTTAAAGCATTATACATACCAAAATGGCGGTCGCCTAGGACCTGGAAATTATTCTGCTCTTGTCATTATTCCTTTCCCGAAGACAACCAATTCCCCTTGGCCCCACTCATTCCTCATTGTTCTCGCATTCCTTTCTTCAAGCTTACATACCCATCTAGTATATCACATTGACCCTCTGCAGTGGTACTGTCACAAAGTGTCGTTTTCAAGGTTCGTATGATTTGTACTTGAATATAAGACTGTGAGTTGAAACACGCGTCCATTGCTGGAAAACTTCTATAAAATCTTTTTCATAATGGATTCCTCCCACCACATCAATCCGAAAACAGTGAATCCAGTATGGGATAGTTCCCTAGATATTTTTCCACTATCTCGTAGCGTTTGATACATACGTTTGGCACTTCAACCAAAGGAACCTAAGGTTCACGGGTCCAACAATATGGCCGATGGTGACTTCACCGCATACGAGTAACATAATAATATTTCGCGTACGGAAAATATAATAAATGAATCCAGCTGTTGTAGTTATTCTCAGACAAGTTACTACAACGTCCTCCCTAAGGGTCTTTCCTCGCACCTTCCTAGAATGAAATAATATTCATTTCAGCAATACTGCAGGCACTGCCAAAAGATAAAACGACAGTATTAAACCGAAAGATGTGTTCAAATATATGAGAGTAAAGCTTACCTATCTAAGCAAACATCTTGGTTGATAACTGTGGTTTTACTTTTTGTTAGCAGCCGTCTTAAAGCTAGTTCTACCAGAAATATAGTAATACTAGGAAGCTAGTAGCTTTCCCTGTGCTTCCATTTGGTTTCCAACGATGATCCACTAAACCGGAAATTCTACGCTATGGACTTAAGATAGGATTACCAAGATGCATCACCCGGACTTGAAATAGGGACCTGCCAATCAGCAACCGGAAACAATGACACTAAATCCCAATAGACCAGCACATCGATTAATAAAACAAGGTCTAAACAAAAGAAAATACGAGGCGTATTCTTAAAATAAGTACCGTTTTCTTATATTTAAATATTGGCGCTTCAGAACACAGTTTTGCCCCTGCAGCGCCATCTACTAATTCATTGAGAAGCTATAGCAGCATTTGTTTTGTTTCAGAAGTCGTTTCCTTGTCCGTGCATGCAAACAACCATGTCCGCGACAATCGTTGATCCCGCCAGCTGTGAAGTGCGTTCTGTCATACGATTCTTGTATGCAAAAGGATTGTCGGCTGCTGAAATTCACCGGGAATTATGCCTAGTTTATAAACCTACAGTTATGAGTGAAGGAAAGGTTAGACAATGGTGCTGTGATTTTAAAAATGGACGAACAAATGTCCATGAAGAAGAGCGAAGTGGTAGGCCCAGTATTCTGACCGATGAAATTGTTTCGCAAGTGGAACAAAAACTGCGATGTGATCGTCGATTGACAATTAATGGCCTGGATGAACAATTTCCTCAACTTGGACGCACTACTGTCTACAATATTGTTACGGAAAACCTCGGATACCACACATTGCGTGCAAGGTGGGTACCGAAAATGCTCACCGACCACCACAAAGAGTAAAGAATGTCCAGTGGACGAGAGTTTTTGGGTCGTTGGGAACTCTTTAAACCACCCACCGTACAATCCTGACCTTACATCCAGCGACTACTTCCTCTTCTTGCACTTTAAACAGTGGTTCGGTGGACAACGCTTCGAAACCGAAGAGGAACTCAAGAATGGCGTTGTCGATTGGTTCAACCCTCAGGCGGCGAGTTTCTATGCAGAGGGGTTAAAGAAGCTGGTACAGCGGTACGAAAAATGCTTAGAAGTGAACGGCGATTATGTAGATAAGTGAAGAAGGTTTGTAGCTAACTAAAAGTGCCAATAAAATGTGTTTCATATGAGTATATTTTTTCCTGTGACCAAACGGGCCTTACTTTATGAACACGCCTCGTATGTTAGAGTAAATTTGAATCCGAGTAGAATTCAAAGACACCACAAGATAGGAATTAGAGGCGAGTTTCATGGACACGCATTTTTTCCACAAACGTCTGTTATCCAGAAAATTACACTGCTTTGGTGTCAAATATTGTCCAGACAACACCTATTTGGATCCAGGACCGTCTGGGGGGTAGCGTGGGTGAGACATAACATCCCGACATTAATCACAATTGGATTTCACGGTCAATTAAGGGAGCCTGGTAACAATCCGGAAAGCTGCGCCTCTGTACAAACATCTTCAAAATCAACTTCAATGGTTAGCCAGTTTTCTTCAATTTTCTAAGTGGTTTTCAAAGGTTGTTGCATATTGAGGTTACTCCTGAAGTGGGACCAGAATGCAATCTTTATTTCGGAGGTCTCTCAACATAAAATTTTAGTAGTAAATTATTTCTTATACCTCTAAAGAGATAAAATAAAAATCTTGCAAGAGTGCTTTTACCTTAACCCGTAAGGGACCGTTGCGGCAGGAAAACGTACTGCAGCATGAATTTTTTTTTCGCTCGCTCCATTATGAATTTTAGCGTTAGGAAATACTACAATAATTAACGTAATAGTCATACAGCTAAGTAATATAACACAAGTGAGTCCAAAGTGTAATGAATACCCTCTCGAAATGAATCCCAGTTTTACCACCCTGGATTCCCTGGAATGATTTGCTTCGCTCCACCTCCAAGGCTATTTCCGATTTTTATGTTTACGTTCTCCCATAAGAATCTGGCTCTCCAGCGAAAAGTCCGATGGATTATTTTAAGTGCAATATCGTACAGTTCGGACAAAATTCATTTTTACGACCATTTCGCTTATGGAACGAACGTCCTTCTTTTCGGGAACTAAAAATAAAAAGACCCTTCGAAATCGAACTCGCGCAAGGGATATTCTCGAACTCCTCCCTGGTTACTAAATTCGTATGAGAACCATAAATGGTCTTGCGCATTAATGGTATTAAAGAGAAACATCGGAAAAAAATAAAAGATAAAACTGAAATAATATTAAAGAAAAGCTTGTTTTCCTACTCCTGCATAGCGAGACAGAGGGCGAGAGTGATACGCAGTCCGGAAGGACGAAATGAAATGAGGAAAGCGAGCCAAGTACACTTCCGTGGAGACCATCCAGTTCCCCGACCATTTCTAGGAAACAAGGGAAACAGAAAGTGATTCGCCTGACCAATGCTAACGAGAATGAAGGCTGAAGATAAAATGGGGGGTGACGTAGGATGAGTGGTGGATGAGATCATTAATATGTATGCTAACGCGGCCGGCGCGTTCCGCTCCGAGTTCTCGAGTGAGAGATATTTTTTTTTATTCCGTCCTCCTCGCGTTGCGTGTGTTGGTACTCCTCTGTTTTCCATGAATATGGGATGAAGCCACCCAAAAAAGACAGGCCCGGCAGAACGAAAAAGAATAAAAAATAATGCTCAAAAAAAAGAAGAAGAAGAAACACTAAAGGGACGCGTGCAGGCTTCCATGTCCGAAAAACGTAGGAATGCACGCACGGAAACGGAGATCACAGCCAAAAACAAAGAGATAACTTTTCCCATTTACCTTCCGACGGATTCCCAGAAATTAAAAATATAGGGTGGAGCATTCCTTTTTTCCAGTCGCAGTGACCGTAGGCGAGAGGGAAGTGGTATGTCGATAGAGTGGAGTCCGCGGTTATTCTGCTGCCATATGATCCGCGGAGAGAGGTGTTGGAACGCGAGAGGCCGCCTGTTGATGACCGCGGAATGGGTTCCTGCTCCCGCGGCTCCCTTTCACCGATATATCTCTTTTAAGAGCGTGGAGTAGGTAGGAATCTGAGAGCGGATGATGGGGGTGTGTTTGGGAGAAGGGGAAGGAGTCGGGAGGCATGCGAGAATGAAACGGACTGATTAGAATGTGTGGGCGCTCATGGGTGAGTGGTTTCGTCGCCCTGTGTGGCATAGTGAGATGAAGTGGGAAGAGCGTTCGGAGAACTCGATCCTCAAGGCAAGCTTCACGTTCAACCAAAGTCCTGATGTGTGCGCATGTAACTCATTTTTCGGCTGGGAAAAAATCCGCGGAAGCAAAAGTTTGCCGCCCCCGAAAATCCGCGCGACCGTAAAATAGTAACCGCCTGGAGTGCATTCGGCAGGACGATAAAGATCCCATTCGTTCCATCCAGTGGTGAGGTTGGTTCACGGGGGTATATTGCGTTCCCCCAAAAAAAAATTTAAAGGCTAATCTTCGAGCAAACATAAAACTTTTACTCAAACAATCTCCCTTAAAGAGTGAATGAACAAAAACTCAGACTCAGACTCGTAATAAAAAAACAAAGGTAATCAAAATTATGTTTCCCATCACTTTTTGGGTTAACAATATGAATGAATTTAATTGTCACCGTATTTACATTTTCCCAAGAGCCCTTCTGACCATGTAAAATGATATATTATCAGGTGTGAGTCATCCATTTAATTCAAGCAATGTCCTTAAATTCAACCCACAAAATTTATCACGATAGTAAATCAGTTTACCACTTATTTTATGGATTCCCATTTCTGATAATTTCCTAATTTTTCTCTCTAGTGTCTGGAATATAAATTGATTTCTTTATCATCATTCATCATTTTGCGTGCCACTGGTATCACTCAGGTCCTTCTCATACCGTAGTTTTGACTGATGAGAGTGCATACACCCGCGATGGCCTACGGTAAACACGTACTGATCTTACAACTAAAAGGAGCATCGTTTTTGCGAGCAGTCCCCTATTCCCATATCGAATTCACGACTCGTAAATTGATCTTGCAACCATTTCAAAAAAATTAGGACATTCTCCTCATTTTCACCAAGTTGTTTTAAGGAATTTAGCATTTCCCAACTTTTTCCAGATTTGCCCGACTGAACGACCACAGTTTAAGTAGATGAAGCCCTCAAATATAACATCTTTGCCACCGCCAGAGTATATTTTCTCGTATCTCGGTCGCCGAATATGCTGCACAATTGACGCACCAACAGTCCATTTGCCCAGTCAAACGAGAAACCAAGTATGTATTTTGGAAACCAAGTTTCTTTCCTTTTTCAAAAATTAAACCAAAGGTTTCCCCATAATTATGTCAGTAGAAATATTTTAAAATCATATTTCTATGCGTATGTGGGAAACTTTTTAAGACATTCCATACGTCTAGCTTCTAATGCAAGTTTAAGGCTAAACTTCAGAACAGACAGACTTCAGGAACATAGTGGGAATTCGGGTTGTTGACCTATGGGATGTACATTGAAAATCTCGATGTGGTTTGTCGAGAATCCAAATATGCATAGTTCTCGATGCCCAAATTTTACACGCAAAAGCTTTTTTTTATCATTAGAGATGTGAATGATATCTCGATTTTAAGAGAACCTTAATTGCTATATCCTCTCGGATGATTTTCAGTTTACAGTAATTGTATAATCTAAGTGAATCAAATAAGATCCAATTTTGTAAAATGCGAAACCGATATTGTCATAACCATCCGAGGTACGGTAAAATATAACGACATATGTTCATTCACATTCCCAAATGAATGTGTTCTTATTTTTTTCAGCACAGAGCTACGCAGGTATTTAGTTTTCCAAATAATCGTTCGAAGTTCAAATTTTTTTGTTTTAAATTATATGAAAGGCGGAAAGAATCCCTCTCATTATCTTTCACAGATTATTTTTCCAAATAATTTGTGAAAGATAATGAGAGAAATAAATGTTTTCATGCAAAAGTTACGTAAACACCCTGAATCTGTAATTTTTTATTTCAATTAAATCAAAAAATTTTATTTCGACTGATAAAATGAAAAAACACAACTACGTCAAGTGTCACTTCAAGTGGGCCCAGTTTGCTAAAAACCTAATCAAATGGCCAAATTTAAAAAAAATCATACAATTTGAAATTCGAGGCCAAAAGGCCGGTAGTTTAGAATCATCCTGTCCGTGAAATTTCAATCAAACACACACAGACACACGGACAGATATCATTGAGAAAATGGTCAAAACGTGTAAGAGGAACCCGAGAACGTGTAATGAAAATCCCTAAAGTCCATAAATTTTTCATGATCGTAATACTTTCCTTGATACTACGCACGGAAAAAGTAAAACCAATGGCGAAAAATACCCTTTACTAATTCAGCATTCGGCCGCTTCCACATTGCTAGCCGACTACGCCCTTTGCCAATCCTCCTTCCCGTTCTCATCTTTCTCGAACGGGCGGACTCCCCTTTTTTTCATTATTGCCTCTCCTCACCTCCTGTCTGCACTTTTCCGATATTGATATTGCGAACCACCTACTCCCTCCCATCCTCCTTTTATTTCCGGGCCGTTATCATTTTTCGGTTTCCGCCCGGTTCCTCTCGTTTTTCCCTCTCTTTCCCTCCTTTTCCTCCCCGCCCCCACTGTCCCTCCGGCTTTGATCGCACCGGCGGCGTCCGCGCTGCCCGACCGTCTGAGAGGAGCGAAATGTGTTCGCGTGAGGGAGCGTGTGACGACTTCCTCCGGCCTCTCCTCCTCTCCCTTCCCTCTCTATCCCTTTCCAACCTTCCCCCATTCCTCACGTCCCGCCGGCTGGCGCTTCCTATTTCTCTTTTTTCTCCCTCTCTCACCCGTCGCCATTGAGAAGAGGGTCCCTTACAGCCAAGGGTGTGAGGATTTTGGAACGAGGCCGTGCGGTATTTTGTTTTTCCCTAGGAGTAAACTTTTTTTCCACCCCACCACCACACCAACTCAACCTTCCCCCGTCGGAAGCAGGGTCGTCAGGAGGCGGGTGGGCGGGTGGGTGGTTGGTTGGGGCGAACGACTGGGAAGGGTAGGGGAGTGGGGGAATGGGGGAGAAGGGAAAGGGGTTGAAGGAACAGATCGGTGTTTCGAAGCGTAAATGGACTTCGAAGGGGAGATCAGAAGATTAAGGTGATAGGAAGGTTGAGATCCCTCCCCAAGCCAGAACTTTTTTTTTGCCCCGGGCGGTACTCGAATGCGTGACCTGTTACGCGTATAGAAGTCCTTTTCCAGGACGGAAAAATACGGACTCGCCTTTTTGTTCCCGATCTGCCGAGATATATGCTAAACGGTTTTTTATCCAACTAATGATGATGGTGTTGATTTATCTGCGGCGCCCCCTTATTTATTTGGTAGCCAGACTTGGGAGAAAAGTTCCCTCGACGTTTCCGAATCATATTAATCAAATTTCCACCGTGCGCTCAACTGGTTTATTTTATTCAATTCAATTGGGATTCCGGAGGGAAACAACGATTGCGTCTTGCGGCGAAGGTACGATGAAAGCATAAAATATGTTTTTCCCATGGTAAATGGTTTTTAAAGCTCTTACTCTTTTTACAGCCCATGAGCATAATTAATTTTTCCGTGTCTCTTCATCGTGTTTATTTTAGCTATTTCTCTGGAATCGTGATTCCATGAAATGTTTTATGGCAAAAAAAAATCATTCCTACTCTTCTATGACTGATTCCGGTATTTCGGGAATACATGGTTTTCCCGTCTACTCATTCAGAAATTAAGCACGCTTCTTGCTAATAGTCCGAGGGGTAGATATTTTGAGTGAATCAGTTTCATGGAATTTCCTGTTTTAGGGAAGCAAGTTGGTCTTCTAACGCAGTCGCTGCTTCGATTCATTTATATAAATTACTTGACGACGACGTCTATAAGGGTGCAATGATGTTCGAATGTACTAAAAGGCATGAGAGATCAAATTATCGCACATACGGGTATATTGACATGAAAACACATAGAGCTAAGAGAATATGTATCGCCTAATAATTTTTTTAACGCAGGGAGAAGCGATCGATATTTAAATTTGTAAGTTCAAATAGAATCATCAAAGAAAAATATCTAACCCAACATTCAGGACCAAGTACAAAAGACATCGGGAATTTCGGCTTGATAGGAAAGAGCAGTGATCACTTCGCGTCTCAAGTCCAACAGTGCTCCCGCTCGCAATGTTATCACGGCACCGTTTTAGAAATATCTAGCTTGCCTTAGCTGCTGGATCTGATCTCTAAGCACACATTTCCCTCACCCAAACCCTCTTGATTTGTAAGAAAGATCTCCAGTTGGCTTACAAATTGCAAGCAGCTCCCATAGCTGCTTAAGATCAACATCCTTGATCTGCGGCGTGTAATACCACTCATCCAGGGATGGGATGTTCCCGTAGAATTTCTCCCAAAAAAAACTGAAACCACGAGGATTATCCAGCCATAGTGAAGCCATGGGACAAAATACTGGCTTTGAATCCACTTTCCTTTGGTCAGATGCCGACTGATCTCCCGACCACGCTACCACATGGCTACAAAAACTGTCCAAAATAAAGGACAGTGAGACTAAGTATGACTAAAAGGAAATTACAATAGACAATGAAGGTACGGATAAAATACCTTATGACGGGACACTTAATTTTTATGGGAACGGCCCAACACATGTTCAAAGTCCCGTGATCCGGTGAGAAAAATTAGCTATGCATGAAAAAGAATTTTGCGGTATTTCTCAAATGTAATCCATGTGTATTCACTGAAAGAACATTGTGATAACGAAATGTTGAGTATTTTTAACGACGTTTTCAGAAATGAAAAACCCTCGGCAGCGAAGGTGAAAGATAAACGAATAGAATACTAAACGTATTCAGATTGAGATAGTATCCACAAGAAGTCAGTTTGTTTAGTTATTAGCATTAACTATGATTAATTCTCGAAAAGGTAAAAAAATGGCAAAAAAATAGATATCATAATAGACGTTAAATAACGCTGGAAAACATTCCCACGTTAATGGCGAAATTATAGAAAAAGTAGATCAATATCTACTATATACAGGAATTATCTAGCAGTTTAAATCTTTTTACCTCACATATCAATTCAAAAACGTTTCAGAAGCCTATTAAAGGCACTATATTCCTCATAATTAGCCTCAAAAATAATAATTCTACTTCGAGCTACTGTGCAACTATTTGAAATATTTGAATTCATTCAAGTAAATTTACCCTTACTCTGTTATTTAATAATTAATTTCTAATTTGCATTTAAATTGAGCAAACGTAAATAATTTAAACAAAAAAACCTAAAAACTTAATTTTATCTCATTTAATTGCTTTAAAATACTAAATATTTGACCATTAATATAAAATAAATAGAATAAAATATTTTAACGGAATTTCTGATATATTTTTTCCCTATAATTTTTTCGCTGAGAGGTTGAAACTTAAGCATTAGAATTGTTGTCAAAGAAACTACCAATGACATTAATAAAAGTCCTATTATTTATACAACATGGACGTCGTGGTGTAAAATGTGCAGCATTTACGTGACTTAGTATAGGAGTCCAACTCTCGGTGCTGCCTGAGGACATCCCCAGCTAAACACAGCGGTTTGATTTACCGAGTACCTGAAATTTCCAAAAAAGACCAGCGGGACAGTGAAAGGAGCTGCCCTTCCAGGGCTGAGCGTGTGAATTTCGTACGCCGTGGGGCTCGTTTCCACGTTTCTCCAGCCCAAGCCCGTCCTAGACTCACCTATCAAACTCCAACTTTGAGTTGAGTAATGCGGTTGTTTCTTTGCCAATTACCAGCACTTAAGCACACGGAGCATTGCGAATCTCCAATTAGGAACTGTATAAAAGGTTAGAACACCATTTGAGTCCTCAACAGTAAAAGAATCACCTTAGGACGAATGCCTGCAGCGAGCCACGCCCTAATCCGAGGACCTTATGTCGGAAAAACCCGCCATAAGAGAACTAGATGCAACATACCGGAAAAAATAAAACCAGAGAGAAGTCAATGGGTTTCTGAGGAAACGGGACGACATTGGCTTTGGTTCAACTGCAAAGTATTAGTAATTGAATTTTAAATGAGTCGACGACTGACTTAATTCAGCAGCGTGAACAAAAAATATGATATAGTGATGACACAATATCCATGCTTAGGCGGGAGACGAACTCCGCACTTCAAGGTTTGCGGCGGGTCATTTCGCCCACCAGATAATTTGGGTCGTAATGCAAGTGTACATTTAGTGAGTTCAAACGTAATTTACGGTGCCATACAAGTTACCATGAATGACACCGTAAATGTCATACAAGAAATGCCAACGCGTAAAAATCTAACGGTGGGATTCGAATACTCGACCACCATAATGGAATGAGAGCACTTGACCCAAAATAATAACCTGAATACTATTAAGTGCATAAAGTACCTTCTGGAGGTAGTCGGTCGGCTAATTCTGACTGAAATCTCACATAGACGCACTACGTAGCAGGGGTTTCCAAAACTTATTTGATTGACGTAGCCATTTACCTTAAAAACCTTTCAACGCACAACATACCCCAAAGTAAAGTTGTGAAACACCTGGAAACTTTAAGGAATAAATAATTATTAAAATGGAATTTTCAACCCAAATTTTTACGAACTACACCCTAAAAAGTTTTCACACCAAAAACTTACACGAAAAATGTTTTAAGCTCATCCCACCGAAAATTTATTTAAATCACTCGCGCAGTAACAATATATAATAAAATAAAAGCATGAATTGTAAATTGACATGAAAAAAATCGAACTTTCAAATTAATCTTTTCAGGTTTTCTATTTTTTTTTAAATTCCGTAACACCTCACCTGGCAAAAATTTTAGCCCCGACGACAGAGGCACGACGTAACATTTGGGAATCAACACCGCGCATGGGGAGACCACGGTCCCATTGCGGAGAGTCGAATTTGCACCGCGATGTGTTCACTCCGATGAAAACGAAAGGCGAACGAATTGTTTCAGTCCTGAGAGAGAACGGTGTCCAATGAAAAGGAGATGGCCGCCGCCATGGAGGTAATTTGCATGGATAGGACGAAATTTTCGGGGGAAGCAGACGGAAACGCTCTCCATGGGTCAATTACTGAAGCTCCACCCCGTCATGTTCTCATCCCCGTGACGATGGCAGGAGTCAAATATCGAGGCTGAACCGAGGAGAGCAGCCATCCCTCCCATCCGCTCTCGAGGTATCGATTTATTCATCAGCTTCCATGAGGAGCCCCGATACTTCTTTTTTTTTGGACAGCTGGAGCCACTCAGAGCGAAAAGAGGCCAAGGAATAGAATTCGAAATTTTTTTCGAAGCACTAACGTCGACGATAGGGGTCTCCGTGGTGCAAGGGTCGTAGGGCTTTCTCGAACGATATTTGAACGGCTTCAGTTGACTAGCTTAAATGAGCTATGCTACCTGCGATGGTTTATCACTTTAAGAGAGAACATTTTAATTGATTATCTTCAAAATTACTTACTTACGCACTGAAATTGGCACTAACTCGTCATAGCGTATTAAAATCATTTTAGATGCATTCAATATACGTAATATGACTTTCACTGAAAAGCTCGACAATAGGCAGAAATTAAATTTGCGAAGTAGTTTTCCCTCCTTAATTTCGAATGCAGAGCATATTTTTCTATAATTAATTATAGGATATTGTGTCCTCTTCAATATTTCACTAAAACAATAAATAGTTAATATTGGTTATAACGTTGGTTCGTCGCTTTCGTTGTCCTAGGCCAAAACGTGCAATAACAGCCAACACCCCGGTCGGGAATCTATCATGGATTATAGCGATACACGGTAATAAAATACGACTATGAAGAAAAATGATAAGTTTACATGAAAAGCTTCAGAGCTATTGGTAGCTATATTGATGAAAAAAATCAGATCCAACGGTAAATATGATATATTAGCTTATTAAGAGGTGCGTTCAAGTTCGAAGATGACTGAATTTTTCTCTGGGAGTGGGAGTAAATAGAAATATGTGGTTAAGCTTGAAACACGCGGATACTTGTCATATATACAAACCATAGGTGAATGGATCGTACAATACACAGGGTACGTATAGCATCCACTAGAAAGGGAAGTATTTTCAATACTTACAATGACGTTTTTCTGTACAAGAACAGCATGATCATCCGTTTTCTCTGGTTGCGTCTTTTAAAGCCCATCGAAATTTATCAAAAATTAAGTGAGACATACGATGATGGTGTTCTAGATGTAAACACTTCTTGTTAATGGGTTCGACACTTCAAAGAAGCCCGATCTCGTGTGACAACGAACCAAAGGAACCTGGCAAAGAAGCATTACCGATTTTCCAGTGGGCAAAAGTGATCCCTATAGAAGCGTTCTCAGTAGCCATGGAACGTCGTGAAAAATATAGACGACTAAAGAGAGAATTTTTTTAGAAGAAACGGAAGTTTCACCTTACTTGTTTCAGTAGTTTGTCAGCAAAATTGGAAGATCTCGAACGCACCTCAGGGGTCGTGAAAAGAGACAACAATGTCGGAGAAAATTTGAAATAAAAAGAAATAAAGCGGTAAAGAGAGATAGAGGAATCATTTAAGCTGCTAGAGAAGGGGGAGCGTAAGGTAGACAGGAATTAGGAAGCGAAAGAATAGGTATACTGAATGACTTGACGGAGTAGTTATTATCAGGAGGTAAGGAGCCAATCGAGTGGAGAAAGTGCTGTTTGTCTTCGCTAACTTCTGTGGCAAATGGCCCTTTTGGATACCGATAATCGGTCGACATTCGAAAGGCTTTCTTTCAAATCCTGGTTTAGAAGAACTTTTTCGTTGGAAATCAAACTTATGCAATAAGTTTAATTATTTTTTCAATTTAATAATTAAATCCCTTAGGTTTAAAGAGCGGTACAAAACCTAAGTCTCCATGGAATGAAATTATCGATTTAAAAATGTTTGATAATTGAGCATACAGTATTAAAATAACTGCATCTCTCCAAATGCTAAAAGTTTCAGAATTCCGCTATGTATGTGAAATATTTCCATGAAACGCGTAAAACAACGTCCGCTGCGTAAAATAAGAGGGTATAAAATATTTTTCTGTCCAAAATCTCCTAATATTACAAAGGGTAATCATCATCTCGAGCTATTAACCCGAGTATTCGTTTGGAGCAGCTGTCCAAGCTATCCTTTTCCTTGTCAATCCTTTCATTTCCTTATATCTCCTTGCGTTGACATCTTCCATCAACCGCTTCTCGTAATTCATCCTTGACCTTCCTCCTATAATTCCAACCCTCCATTTTTCCTTCAATTATCGCATTCAGTAAATCATGTTGCCACAGGATGTGTCCAATTAATTCCTCTAATAAGTGTGTCATCTCTCGTATGGGCTTCTTCATTCACCCATACCTCGAAATACTTGACTTGCGGCTCTTGTAAATTTATTTTATTTTCATCACTCTTCAGTAGTTCATCAAATTATTTCCACCGCTTACGTTGGGGCTCTTCCCTGCTGTTCCTACCACCCATGCCTCGTACCAAAGAAAAGAATACTTCATATGCGCGTAAGCGTCTGTACCTTAGTTTATACGAATTGTTTACTCATACTTAGCCAATACCATTTGCCGCTGTTTTGCTCTTCCTATAATAATCCTTCGCCAACCCCATTCTGCTTACTTTGGCCTTCGTTCTCATTTCATCGCTAGTGATCTTGCTACCAAAATGCAGAACTCTTCCACTAATTTCAAGCTTGTTTCTAAATAGTCTAATTCGAAAATTATTTTATCTACTTAAACTGAAGACCAACCCTATGACGAACAGGCATGGCCAATCATAACGAGGTAATTCTCCTTTCCCCAATCGCACATTTCCTATCATATGAACTGACAAGCTATGCTCTTGGCTAGAGCTGTTCTCTACGTCCACTAACCTTGAAATTTCTGCCCACGATCGACCATTATGGAGTAAGGGGCACCATATTAAGTGCCTTTCGCCTTCCAGCACTCTTAATCCTTGACGCCTCATTCTTAATGTCCTTCTGAACACTCTCATTTCTCCTTTGTTCTCTAAAACCTGATAGGTCATTGGGTCAAATGACATTGATCCGGTAGATTTTCGCAAAATCATACCCCCTCTTTTTTTCTTCAAAGAAAATGCCCACGTACAATTAGGATTCAACTTCTAACTCGGGTTAAATACATTAATGATAGCAGTCAACGAAGCAACTTAACTGACCGTACACAATTTCCTTGCAATGCATTGAATCTTGGGCATTACAATGCCCAAGATTACATTTTCACATCATATGACTCGTCAGACGTCCAATGCAGACCTTCCTACAAACGCGATGCGGCAAGGAAACTTGATCTAGGCCGAGCCCTCTTCTTAAAATTCAGAACCTTTTCAAAAAGAAGTGTTCTGACTATTGCAGGGCAAAGATATCAAACCTAAACTGTAAAATGTCAAATCACACTATATTTCAACTAGATTCTAATGATGTGCCTTCAAAAGATACTGCTATTAGTCATTTGGGCCAATTTGAATATAATGGAGCACAACATTAATCCTGGAGATTACGAGCTACAGGAAGGAAATCCTTTTTACAATTATCATTGACCATACAAATTTTGCAATAAATATTGATCTTAGGTGACAGATTGCTCTGACTAATCGCATCTTTCAACTTTTCACGATTCCAACCCAAAAACTACATTCTTTGCTGACTATATAAAAAATACCATAGCACTAAAAGAGAAGTTTAAGTAAAGATAAATTAAAATATAAAAAGCATTCTTAATGGTCCATTTCAAGTGTATTAAAATTGAATGAGCTTGCTAAGCGGTACTCTTGGGTGCTCATCGTACTTTATGTTAAGAGAAGCTCAAGGGTAATGATGAAGATCAAATAGAAGGATCGAGGAAATGGAAATTTTGCGAAGAGGAAAGACTAAAGAGAAATTTTTCGAAGAGCTGGAAGGAAAACAGCGGAAACCACATAAAAGAGGAAGGTATAATATCAAGTCATTGGACATACTTCCAGGGAAGACTGAAGGCTTTTTTGAAGTAAAAATTCAACAGCGGAAACTACATTTCACATACAACATAGAAAAAATTAAAGGAAAGACGTGGCTATGAGTAAATACTAAGATTTTGTAAGAAATGGGAATCGAAAAGGTGAAGAGTTCTATGCGAGAGTTCTGTCGCTACGCGTTTTCAAAGATGAATGAATATATCTTCCCAATACATGCGACCAATCATGACTCTAATTACGATAACCTTACGGATACCCTTTACCCACACCCTCTAATTTCAATTCTTTCAATATGACTCAAACAGACTCTCCTGAAGATCTTTCCTCCAGCAGCGCACAGTAATTTATTCTTTTCAACGATCATCAGCCAAATTTATTTTCATCGGAATCGCAGACTAATTTGTTTTTTTTCCAAAGAACATTCGAGCATGCTTATAGCAGAGACTTTACGATTGTCCGACCTACATGAGAGCCACAAAAATTGTACCCTCTACATCCAGTACCGGGCCTGAGCATGCTGCCCCCTCGTAACTTTGACACCAGTTCTCCTGAAGAAAAACAAAAATCATTTGCCCAAAACTCAAAGCAAGAGGCGTGGGTGCTTTAGGGTCGACCGTTTAATCCGCGGGGTAAGAGTCCTATGGGAGGATCAGAAAATCAAAGAAGGATGTGATCAATATGGACCCAGACAGCAAGCCGTTTAAGAGTTCCGATCCACTCGAGCGGACGGAGAAGTCGCTTTGAATACGCGCGTGCTCCCGGAAGACTGAAAAGATCAAACAGTTCCGTCCTCGGTAGCATCTCCGACCGATATCCCCTTGCATTGTTAGGGGAAGCCGTGGCCGCGGCATCAAAGGGGGAGGAGGCTCAAAAACGGAGGAGAATCCAAAATTAGGGGTATGATAAACTAGGCCGCAAGATTCTCACAAAGTTGCATTTCATGCGAGAGTGCTTTTCGATCTTATTTACATTCGATTTAATCTGAGCTAGATTGCAAGATCACTTCGGTGGAAAACCAAGAGAAAGCTCGAGGCTCCCTGCGACAAAGTCTCGTATTTCGAGGGGAATGATATCCGCATTCGAATATGACAGCAGATCCCAAAGCCCAGGAATAATGGGTAAGACGATCAACCAGCCAAACGTAAAATGATGCACCGAATAATCGGATAGCCTTTGCCGCCCACTCAACCTATTCATCCCAAATGAACTCCATCGGATACGCTGCCTAAAAACCTTCGCGTGAATGTTGAAGTTTTCGAAAATCAGATTCATGAAAATAAAAAATTTGCCAATCTCGGTGAATTACATTATTACCTGTATTAACATTCCATTCCATATATTATTCGAAGAGGTGCTCATTGATTACAAGCATTTTTGCTTGCTCGAAGAAGTTAGGATCAAACAAAATCTCTTCAAATGCTGAATGAGACCCGTTGAAGATATACGGACAATGGACAGGATCGAGGTTTACTGCACTCCCTAATTTTCCTCAGTCACACGTTTGAATCTTACTACGAAACTTCTGCTGATGTCATGTTAACCTCAGCTCTTTAAGGATCAGTTTACAACACGATTCAATCCCAGGTGTAAGAGCATAGTAAAATTTCTAACAGGAACATTTAAAAAGTCAGATCACTACTTGCTCCATGGAAAAATCATTGTTTCATGAGAATCCAAGGGGCAGCAAAAAATTAAATCAAATCTTTTTCGACTGTTGAAATTGAATATTACATTATTTTCAAGTCATAAAATTTAATTAATATCTAAGCAACATCAAAGCAAAACTGATAAAAAAATACTTCAGTACAAGGCAACCAATAACTCGCCGATATGTCGACAACTGTCACTTTCTTGTGCCTCATTCTTAATCATCAGCCCACCAAAGCAGTTCCATCTATTCCGCTCTCCACATAGCCCGTAGAAAAACTAGACCGCCTCTCCAATTCGAAAACGTACCACGAAGGATAATGGAGGCGCGCATCACTACATGAGAATGCACAGAGTTGGTTCATTCAATTTGATCCCTAGGGTTTGTCATCTGAGGAGTCTAAGTTTTAGAAGAAACCTCCAGTTTTTCTTTAAAAGAAGAAGTCCATTAACCACTTGACGCTAATTTTGGCCGTTCCAGACCCTCTCCCGACATCCTGACTCCATCTTCTCATGTCACTCGAGCTCGGACATTCGCATCTCCCATTCCACTTATCCCAGTGGATCTCGAGTTTTTTTTGCGTTTTTCGGCAATAAAAGCTCACCAATTGAAGTGTGCACAGGCTTGCCCATAATAATTACAGTGAGGATGAATGGGTGTCATTATAATTACTCCCAGACCCTTTCTACCTCCCGAGTATCATAATTCATCAATTAGCTCCATTTTGTAAACTCGTCTGAAATACAACTGCTCACATTGTACTCTGTGGTCAAGTAAGTCTCCCTTGACATTTACACAGCCTGAATAAGGCAAGAAAGCTTTAAACTAGCCTTACGCTTAACATGGTAAAGATAGGTGAAGTTTTCAACGCCAAAGACAACTGGCCGAGATTAAACTAAGTAGAGTGTTTGTATCTTCTAAATTCGTTCATAACCAAAGGCTAGATATAGCGGACGCCTAGAGCCTTCTTTTATGTCCTATTTACCGACGCTTTTCATGATTTCCTACCAGGTTTATGAAATGAAATGAAGAGACATGCTGTACGAACCAAGAAGGTGAGAAATCACTTCCCCTCACAGTCCCAAGAGAGACTAAAACCGATCTTTTTGGATGAGGGCTCTCGAAAAATTTTCAGACGTTCCTGCAAACATCAACAAACGTTGACTCTACACATAAGGATACAGTGATATGGAGACGACCGAGAGAATATGAGTACTGCAAACAGTTATGGAAAAATACTCTGCGTTCGAATGCAACGCGTGACACAAATTAAAACTAAGTAAGATCGCGAAAATCTTTCGGCCCGTCGTCCCGTTTTGATTACTCTCACGACCTTCGGAAAACAACGTAAAAAATATTCGAGACTGGCGAGATGCATGTGAAAGGTAGAGAGAAGTTGAAAGACAGTCTGAAGGAGGACAGAGAAGGAGATCGATCCCGTTCAGTCGCATCCCTCTATTTCTCGACCACGGTCCTCCCGAATATTCAACTGAATCATTAAAGTTTCTTTCCCTCCATTCTCTCTCTCTCTTCTATTACACAGAGAGAAGCGGAAAGTATAGGGGATGGAAAAACAATCCCGATATGCTTAGAAGAAAGGGAACAGATTCCCCTCTTATCTCTCTCTTAAGACCGACAACGTCATGCGTAAGTATACACAGTCGCGCAGAAAGAGAGATTATGCAAATTTTATTGCGAAAGGTAATCTACAGTGATAAGGAGGGTACGCTTTGGGACGTTTCCTGAAGCTATTTCACAATCCCTCTAACTTCAAAAAACAATTCAGAACAGCATGGAAACAGTTGTTTCAACAGTTAGCCTTCTTCAGATTCTCGCAGTTTACGATTCCTATAATGGTACTCATACCATGATGGCCATTCCAAAATGACCACTCTCACTCTTCATCTTCTCCGTTTTTCCAGCACTTGCAAAAATGTCCTTTCTGTTAAGGAAATCAACCACTCCTTGTCACTATCTCTTCCAGCCATTTTCTTTGGCCTCATTTGATCATCCTCTTTATCAACTTACTTTTTTATCACATTCAATAGGAAAATTCCTTTTTCTTACTCAATATCCGTGAGATTTTTTCCATCCTTCGTCATAGCCACATCTCAAGGTTTGTCGAACATCCTCTCATATTCTTTTCATACAATAATATAATATATATACTCGTATACAATATGATTTCCTTTTCTTTGCGTTAATACTTATATTCCGGGTATTCAGTTTCATCCTCTTATAGTCCCATATTATTGTTAGTAGTCTATCCATTAGAGAAACCACCATTACTTGTACAATTATCCACCATCCTCACCATAGGACCCCTTCCATTACCCTGAGTAAATATTAAATAATGTGCTAAAAATTTAATATTCAAGCTGTGGTTAAGTATATTAAGTATTGAAATTCTAAAATGTACAAAGCTTAAATTTTTTGTATCGCTTTTATATTTCATTTTTTTTAAATACTCAAAATATATATACCCACCGGTAAATCAGAACAAAATTAGCAGAGTAGCAAGCACCATTGAGAAAGAAAGACATTATCTTATTATCTTTAACATAAGTTAACACGCACCCCAATATATTCCTTGTCTGATCGCCACATCAACGTTCTTGTCTGACGTAACCATCAGGTTTTGGAATAAACGATGAAAATAATGTGCTAAAAACCTCCTAAACATAACTCAAGTAGTTATGTTCATAAATGTGGATTATGAATGGTAACCAAAGTGAATGATAATAAAGTAAAGGAATAAATTCTAACTAAACTCATAAACGCTGATTTCCAGTCGATCCTCGATAGCTATGTAGGCAGGGATTATTTTTTATAAAATAATAACTACATACACAGGGGAAAGATCTCAATAGGTTGAGGGCTTCAAGGAAGATCCTCACTAATCATATTATCTCCGGGAGAAATGGACAGCAAGGGAAAATTATATTCCAACTTGTGTGAGAAGTTCGTGGAGGATTGTATTTCAATCTAGCGAAAAGTTAACTGAGTTATTCGTAATACTTATTTTCATTGACTTAACCTTAATCTCTTGAAAAATATTAAATTGTAACTTTTAATCTGACTTGATTCTTGTGAGAACTATACGTAACTTATCTGGATTAATTTTTGCATTCACTTTTTCAAGACAGGTTTCCACAATATTGTATTGTGTGATATAAGTGAATATTAATTGTATTATATTCTCGACAAAAGTTAAATAAAACCTGAAATCTCCTTCCTGAGCCCAATCACGAGGCCTCTGATGAGGAAAATATGCGCGCAATATTTGAACTCAGTGTTAATACAGCTATAAATTTCACAATTGCGCAATGATATTTCATAATTATATTGTATGTGAACCTTCCTAATATTTCACATCAGTCGAAATCCTACATCATTCCAATTGCCGCTGCTAAGAGTGACTATTCTTCCAATGCAACACTGGTTTGGAAACTGACATATAACCTTCAACGTCACCCCAAACTAAAGTACCTAAGAATATAACAAAAAGACGGTAAACAGAACGTCCTCTATGGTTTTTGTGCCAAGATATCCTTTCAAATCATATATGAGCTTACATACTATTCTGCCTACATTTCCGGGCGAGTTCTATGGAGATGGAGAGAAAGTGCTCCCTCTACCTACTCTCAATTAAAATATTCGCCCTTATACATTTACCCTAAAAATACACTACACATGGAGTAAGTAAAATACGAGGAAAGGCAAAGCCGAAAAGTAGATTTCGAAAGATTCCAACTTAATGGGAAGCGAAAAGAAAATCGGGCAAAATAAATGTCGAGAAAAGAAAGGATCCCGTAAAAGGATGGGGATGCAAGAGTCAGGAAAGTGGGAAAGGAGTTAGGAAAGAAAAGAGAGGAGGCCAGTTAACGGGGAGGGCAGCGTAAGAAGACGGGAGGAGAAAAAAATGGGTAAAGCAGTTAGGTCCATGGAGGGCCGTAGTCGATCCACGCATCTCGGGAAAAACCCCTTGCGCGACCCACGGAGAGAGCTAGGATGGAAGTTTTTGGCGAGGTTTCTTACACGACAAGAAAAGTTCCCAGGGCTAAGCATTGAACTAAAAGCGCAAAGCGGAGCACATGAAGACGGATTTTAGGGTGGCAGCCTAACAATTTGGACAGTAGTAACGGTGGGTTCTATTGTGAAATCCATATTTACAAAAGATAAACCAACGGATAAATAAATGGAAGAAAATAAAATGTAGCAGATAAGGATTAGAATCCGAAAGGTGGCAAATAAGGTTCACTAAAAATAGGGAAAAAAGCGCCGAATTAAGCGGGAGGATTTTTTCAATAAGAAAAACTGGAACACCAGCGAGACAAAAGCCAAAAGGAATATAGTGCTAAGAACAGCACATAAACGAAAGGTTGAAATCAGAAAATTGACCAATATTAATCTCATCACAAGACTACCTTCATAGGCTTTATTATTATTTGGTTTTCTTAGGTTTTGGATGAACACGAAGTTAATATCCCTATTGTACCCCTTAGTCTCACCTAACAAGACAAAACCTAAAATCCCACACCACAACCACTTCTTCAATGCCACACGCTTCCTGCATCACTTCATCTCGTTCGATATGCTTATTCTTTTCCACACTCTCCTACCTCACCTCTCTAACGCTTTCCCCTCTATCGCACGCTGATTTTAGTCTCTGTATTCCATCCCCAATCAAAACGACCAGCCAGCAGTTTCCTTGCCTCTATTATAACTCCTCTAGTAACCTCTCTCCTCTCCTATGCGCCTAGTATTGGCTGGCTTTTTTTTCCATTCCGTCCATTTTGCTGCTCCCATTCATTCTCCTTTTTGATATTCATGGTAGATTTTTAATACTGCATTATTATTTCCGTACCTACTTTTCTCTTACACTCAAAAGCAGTAAATAAACGAACACCTATTCTTTTCCACTCACCCAGACGTAACATCCGACTTCTTCACGTTTACCCTGCTGAATCCTACCTACCCCTACCCTCTAAACTGATTCCAGAGGCTTTGCAGATAAGGAATATTCTTGAATCAGATACCATCATACAAAAAGGCAAAGGATAAAAATCCAATATTTAAGTTAAAAAAAGGCACAATGAAGGAAAACATAACATTCGATGAGCACTTAAAATTTAGCCTATGTATCCAAATTTCTCACGATTACACCTATTCGACAGTAAAATCATTGCATCTAACAACCAGTTATGCCTTAGAAAAATTGGATAAGATGAGACTTTCATGGATTGTTTAAATTTGATATCCTAATATTAGATGATGAAGAATTACTCTTAGATACGACACCTTCGAATTTTGATAAATTTATAGATAAATTTGAGCATTTCAAAATTTTTTATCATCCGTGTGTATATTAATCAAAAGATCTGGTTTCATTGACTACCTCAAAAATCGCAACACTTTATTCTAAGCTCCAATAACTTGCAAAACATTCAGTCGTCCCTCAAAGATCATTACGATGCCTTTTCCATTCCTTATATGCTACATACATACGTCGTAGCATATCAATAGACGTAACTTTAATCTTTATGTCGGCTTGCAATGTATTTCTTATAGGTAGTTACGAGGGCTAGCCAGAAAGTAAGTTACGTTTCGGCCTAACACGGAAATGGGTATGGCTAGAGCCATTATCTTGGTGTCTAAACGTACCTATACTCAGTAACAGCCAGCTATGGTAACGTGCAGACTGTGGTTCTATTTTGCTCACTGCGAGCTGTTAAATATGCGCTGCAATAGAAAATGCCGCGAGTTGTGAAGTGCGATCTGTGATTAAGATTTTAATGGCAAAAAACCATGGTCCAATTGAAATTCTAGGTAACTTTATGAAGTGTACGGAGACGGAATAATGAGTAAAGGCGTAATGAGGTAGTGATGTATTCAGTTTAAGAATGAGCCCACCAATTTTCAAGTAAGTTTTTTTTATAGCACTCGTAATAAATGTATTTTATTGATCAGAATCTCTGTTATAGAGGCGCTAAAATTCGGAAAATATGCATTTCAATTATCATCCAAAATTTTTCCCAATGATTTTACTCCTCCAATTTGTATCCTTTTGGTATCTTAAATAAATCAAACTTATATGATTTAACAATTTAATAAAAAAGTGAAAACTGAACTAAATATAAAATTTTAATATATTTATAAGACTTAAACGTAGCATAAAGAATTGTTTTTATTTAAACACCCAACAGCAAATACGCAATGCCTCAAAGCAAATAATTTCCATTCCAATTCAAATTATGACCCATTCCAAATCAACGTTTCCACATTGAATATCTTTCGGGGAAATTTAGTGCGGACTAATTTTGAAAAGAGATTGAAATTGAAATATCAAAAATAATAGTAAGATTAATTACGACTTTGATAACACACACACAATACTAATAAAATAAGCGCCAAACCAAGGACTGGAGGGAGAGACGCATTCTCGAAATAAAATGCATATATGTACCGAATCACTCTTTTTATGAAAATCAATTGATATATTGTTAATATCGCAAGTAATGCGAGTCATATAGATGCTAGCAAATGGCTAAAAAATGAAGTGCTCAATGATTCATCATTACAAGATTGCTTCGACTCATTAGAAAGTTTGGGATGCAAAACGTGGAAATATACATTGATATCATAATCCTCCCACAGTAAGGTTGAACTAAGAAATATTTCTACGTAATTTTCTCGATAAGTGATTTAATTTCCTTTCATCCACGTTCTCATTTCGTAGATTAAATGCTTGTAAGTGCATTACCAAAGTTGATTTTTCCTTTTGTAATAAACGTTTCATACATCAATCAGAAAATCGATTTTTTTAAACCTTGATTGGCTTGGCTCAACCTATAACGGGTTGAAAGTCTATTATAATTTCAAAATGAAAACAAAGGGTTTTCAATCTCTAAAAGGAAAAAATATTTAATTCTCATTACAATCGCAACGTCATGGCTCCTTCACTGATATGCAACCAATTCCAAAATTAATAGTTGCCAAAAATAATGTGAAATGTCACAGTTAAATCAATTTATGTTTCCGTACCCACAAAAAGGCGTCCATTCGTATAAGGCTTTTCTGAAATATACACTCTATCATAATAGAACCCTATTTGGGAGGAAAAATGATTTTTCATGTAATAAAAGAAGGTACGACAAAAATAAAGGGGCTGGTTCCCTATGCTGGAAATCCTACTCTCATCATTCCTAGTCTACACTGGAGAATCTATATGTAATTGAAACAATTCAATTAGATGAGGCTTCACAACTATCTTGATCAGAAGGTGAAGCAGGTTGTCAAACGGTCGGAACTTATATATTCTCTAAAATAAAACAAAAATTCGTGGATCCAAATTTCTATTTCATTTCTTCATCAATCACACTAAAAATTAATATTTTTGTTTTCGCGTATGAAAATGGTCCCGAGATTTCAATAGGTCATAAGGTTTCCCAGACAGCGAAACACCGGGGTTAACGTCAAGCTTATGTCCGAAAAAAAGAATCGAACGCACGATTTTGATTAGCAGGCTATCATCTAACATCCAAAAATGATGTTAAAATAATGTTTATGTACTTACGTTAATGGAAGCCGAAATATTTAAACTATGTGAAAACACTTCAGACAGGAAAGCGGTCTGAACTCCGAAATTCACTTACCTGTAAAAAAAAGAAATGCAGTTAGTATCTTTCAGGCATAACAGTTCAGCAATTCTGAAATTCTTTCTTGAAATTTTCTAAGGAAGCACGATTAAATGAGAGAAGTGATGGGAGTGGAAAAAATTTTGATTGCACCGAGTGTCGCTAAGAATTTCATTGCGACTGTAGTCAGATCCCCATCACGCGAAACACTCTCTTTTGCAACCTATGAAATCGATCACACATCATAATTGCGCAATTTCTGAATCTCCTCAAAATGCGACATTTTGGCAAGCAGGCAGCAAAAATCTTTCCACTGAAACTTAGAATACGGAAAACTCTGTTGGTAGATATTTTACAGGAAAAAAGTGACAAGTAGCCAAATTATTACAATGCAACGGAGAGGAGATAAAATGATTTGCTGCAGCCAGGTAAAATAATCAGCGGGTCAAGTTGGGAAAAAAGTGAAAAAACATAATTTCTCCAAAACGTAGTTACAGGATTAAGTGACGCCGCTAAATTGACTCGATAGATTTTAAAATCACACCATGAGCAACCATACAATATTAGTTTCTCCTCATCCTTTTAGGGCGTTTCGAAACAGAACACTCCTCGGTTTTCGAGAACTCCGCATTATGTTGCCTGTTGAACATTTGTCCTGCACGTATTCTAAATCACACGAAACACATACCCATATCCGAATATGAATGGACTCGAAGCACAAGGCTCTAAATTATATTGGAAAATTTAAAAGTCAAAATTTCTGATATCACAAAAAAAAGGATGCGATCGGATCTGATACGCTTATTTCTTTCCAACAAAAATGGACAACTTCATAAAATGACACTCAAACAGCAAGAACGATATAGTAAAGAAACACTTTTAATTAAACAGGAGAAACTTCCCCTCCCAAGAGCATACAGCTTGTTGCGCGAACTGAGTTGGTTCGACCATTGAGATATTTAATTGCAAGCAAGAATTGACCAATGAGGATTCCAGAAGCAAAAACATCGCAAGAAGTTTTCGCATGGTCAACAAACATTTCGCATGCATGTTATCACCCATTAAGGGAGTGTTCTCACGTAATAGGAAGGAAAAAAGTATAATCAAAGCTGATGCGCTATTTTAATGAGAGTAGAAACAAATTCACGTTTCAAAATGAATGACTAGTCTTTATAGACTAGTCTTTAAGTTATTACACCTTAAATGAAATCGATGAGGAGCTGAAATCGTAAGAGGGAATGTCATTCATTCCATACATTTAATGAGCATTACCAGTAATAAAAAGAACATCTCCAACACTGTCGTTTGATAGAGTCTCGTAATAAAAAGACCGTAACAGTTTCCATTAAGTCTGAGCTGTTAATAAGACCAAGTGGAGTAGAAAGGAAAATAATGTCACAACATTCGTAAGGACGAAAAGACAAAAAAATGATTGCAGCAACCATTCTAATTAATACGCGACGCTTAAGGTCAGAATTTCCATTGCTTTTCCACAGCGTCACCTGACTTTATTTATAGCTACATACTCATGCAGTCATACCTCAGATTGACCTCAATCTCGAAGAACTCTCTTGTCCGAACGTTATATGACCACCAACTACGCCTTAAAGGAAGTAACACTCGGAAGGTATGATCACGCAATCTGTCTATCGATTATAAATAATAAAATCATCAACATATAAATAATTATTCACAAGTTTTCGTACAGCTCACTATATTATTACACACCAACACTAAGCTTTTAATGAAGGGAGCAAAGGAACACCCAAAATCAAAAGCATTACGTAATTTCAATAAAATCCGTAAAGTTGTGTCCACCATTTCAGTGGCAATGAAAACAATCCACTTTTTTCATAGTTTCCCAAAACATTCACAAGAAGATTGCATGGCTCATTTAACACTGAGTTAATAATATGAACGTAAGCAAAAGCCCTTTTCTCTGAAAACGTTAATCGCTACCTTTACTCATTTTTATATGCTAAGATTACACACCTGAGGATGCCAGACAAATGCTTCCGGTGAAAAGCTCAAATTTCACAAACATTCAATATTTAATAACACACAATGATACTTTTATTATCATAATTTAGCAGGAAACTAGAGTTTACAAACATAACGAAATTCCCTAAGCACTTGATGGTAAATACAGATACTACTGTTAATTGTGTAAGTATGAAGCATAATTTATAATCATGCACCTTTGAAATAACTATAATATATTTCGCTTGATACCTTTATGAACACTAATAAATCAATGTGAACCACTATACTTATGCAAAATTTCTGCTTCCCCTTAAATTAATGACTGGTAAAGTGTTGGTTCTACTCTAAGGGTTGTTGTGCTTCTACCATTCTTTTGCAGCTGAAACATGCACCAAGGTTAAGCTCGATGTGGAAGATACCACAATTTCAATAAACATTCAGGATAATCACATAAACTCGAATCTTGGAATTTGTAAATTGCCACTTAGTTTTAACCACGCTAAATTGATAAACTCCCGCGCATTATCACGCATTAGCCTCCAGGAAATTGCTTCTCGGACCCAAATATGCTTCCAGCTACTCGAGGGATTTATCAATCTTACTCACTGTTATTTTGATCAGGTATGGTTTATTTAATTTCATCCAATGGCGTACCATTTACCGCCATCATTTACCGATCTATATGTAACTAAAAAACAACCGGAATCCGTACTACAGGCTACGAACTCAGCGTGAAATGACTTCAGGGTTAAAAAAAGTACACCAATTCCACATTAAGCACAGTTTCACCAGGCGGAAATAAATTAATAGAGTATAAAGCGAAAGTGGAATATCAATAATTGAAAATAAACAACAAGTAGGAACACGACAACATTGTAACAGATAAGGGATAAGCAGGCTTACATCTTTTTCTATTTGCAGCCATAATAAATCAGAGCGCTCTCATAACAAGCATTCTATAGAGTGCGGAAACATAACTTCCTTTTTTCAAAAGTAAAACGCCTTTAAAAAAGGAAGTTGTGTTGCCGCACCCTATAAGAATATTATACAATGTAAGTATGTATATATGTGTATATACATATATATACAAAAAAAATACATATATATATTTTTTTTTTTTCACCTTTGAATATATATATATATATTCAAACACGGAATCCCGCCATACGGCGAACAAACATTACTTCACACATAGAAATAGATATAAAGAAAGGGGATAGGAAAACACATACAAGAACTCAGTAAAGGTGGGGAAGGCGGATTTGAGCAGATCACAAACGAAAAATATTTCCTTATCCGGGATCTATCGTCAGAATTTGATGACGACAGTCGAACCGTCAATACATACTGTTAGTGTCCTTTCATTATGTCTCTCTGTGTTGAATATTTTGTATTCTTGTGTTTGTGTATTTATTTATTTATTTATATAAGATGTAGTTTAACAAGCAACAGGTACAAACACAACCACGTCCATTTACAGCAAAACCCATTCAGGTTGACTTCGAACCCGTGACTTACGAATACGCAGGCAAGGACTCTGTCTTGCCACAACCAAAGTCGTTATCCCCATCCCTACTTGATATTTCGCTGGGATGTCAAATTAGACCCCTTAGCATTTTCCTTTGAATAGTACGCTAATCCGATGTCAAACTTCCCCTTCGAACTTTCCTTTTTCGCCGAGTTTCTCTCTGCTCCATAAAAATCCCTCTCTCCACCAAATTATCCACCTACTCATAGCGAGGCAAACGACCTCAGAAATCAGTCGTCTTCCCCTAATAACTACTGCTACAACTGAAATCTCACTGGGGCTTAGGGTCGCGGATAATAAGGCCATCCCGGCAAGCTCCGAAAATGTGGGGAAACCACTTTACAGCGAACACGAACATTGTTCAGGCAGCAAGCCGGCAAGGGCGCCAATGTGGAAGACGGGGAGCGGAAAGGAATAACAATATCTCGGGATAAATAAGCACCCTAGAGCCCTACGAACCCGAGGAGCGTAAATCTCGGCGACCCTTAATACCGCTTCAAAACTAATCGTGGAGAAGGAGAGAGGGAGGGAAGGGCGTGAAGCCTTCCTCTCCCGGAGATGCATGTACTACGGGGTGACGTGAGGCAGGAGTGGAGAGGAGATGTAAATGGAGGACATCATTACCTCGCGCGAAAGGCATGGATGGGGAGGGGACCATAACGGAAGACGACGGCAGGGAGGGGACTGGGAAGCGATGGAAATTGGGGTAGGCACACAAGTGCACGAACACATGGGGAAAGACAAGGGGAAGTGAAATATGAAAATATTGCTGCCGGAATGGCAAGGCAGGGTAAGAACTTGAAGAGAGTGCATCGCGCCCTAGCGGAATGAATTTGTGGGTAAGGCAGAAGCGTGAAATTCAACGGAAACATAAAAATGGTAATTTAGAATAAATGGAGGAAAAAAACAACCAAGCCACATCCTCGCCACAAGTAAATCGAGTTAACGTTCTTCACATTAGAGGTTGGTGAAGACTCTATAAATATCCATTTACAACATAAATATTGTTTTTTCTTAGCCTTTCTGACCGAAATATGTCTAGGCGCTCGAAAAAAATAAATAATGATAGAAATAAGTTTTGTGGTTGAAAATTGGTCATTCTCACTTGCATCATTATAATAACGCCGAAATAAAAATTCTAGTAGCTTTCTAGTACCTCTAAATTTTAATTCCCCTCAAACAGAAAACAGTTTGAGTAGATATGGAGATAACATTCTGAATTTTGGCTGTGTTTGAAGTATTTTATGGACAAGCGTTTCTCTTACATTTTATCATGAAATCACAAGATATTCAAAAGAGTATGCAAAAGCACAGTAAGACAATAAGTATTATGTGGGTCTAGATTCAAATTTTTTATCGGACACCCCAACTATGACTTAGGTTTTGTAGAAGATAGCACTATTATTAAAGATATCGGCCGTCTTTGGGTACATCAGCCATTACTTAGGGCATTTTTTGATAAAAGGCGACTACTTCATGTAAATAGGCGATATTCGGTCTAGTAAGCTTATACATTTCAGCCTTTCCTTATTTAAGTACGACGAATGTAACAGGTGATTCCTTCGATTAGCAGAAACCTATGTTATTTGCTTTCTCATTTCCGATTACTATGAAAACAAGAAACTATAAACGAATTCGCAAAGAAATAATCAAACAAAAAGTATCAAGGTATTTCACATTTTAAACCATGAAAAATAATAAAATATCATGTGATGACTGAACCGGACTTTTCGAAAGTTATTTGTTATTTTTTGACTAATTTCATTTTTTGCCCATTCCAACGGTTGAAATTTTTGTATTCTTGTAAAATTTAATACGTTCCAGCGACCATTACGGAAACCCAATATATGCCGTACGATTAGAATGGCTTCGCTTGCAATACAGTGTACCCTAAAAGCCGCAACCAGCAATCAACAATACCGCGGAAAGCGCCTTCTGAGCATAGAAGTAGTTGGTTAGAAAGGGCTGAGATGGATGACTCCCGCCGCGGGTAAACGGTTAAGTTCGGCCGGACTTGACCAACTTTACTCAACTCCACCGAAAGAGGAATGCTCATGTAAGGAGAGGAGTGATGCGTTGCTAACGGGGCAGGGAATACGGAGGTGGGAAAAAGAATAATGGATTTACGCCCGCATATAAATGGCACAAAACTTCATTAATCTCCCGTAGAATATATAATCTCCCCCAATACCGTATGATCATAAATTTTTCAACAATTCTCTTCATAGATATTTTTAATTACTTATATATTAGGTAATATACCGTTTAAGGTAGGTTTTTGGATGGACATAACTATCAAATAAACATTTTGTGACTCCCCACCTAGCAAACTAATCTATATCAGGTCCCTCTTCATCTCTGAATACTTCCCTCCCTTCATCCCGTCCAACATCCTTATCCTATTCCTGCCCTTTTCTCGTTTGCCTAACATTCTCCCCTCCTTTACAGTCTTCATGTACATTTTTTTAACATCCCACCGCCGCTCAATACGCCATTCATCCATTTTTCCTGCCTCCATAGGATTTCTCCCAACAAACCCCTCTCCTCACACACCATGCCTAGTTCTTCCTTATTTGTTTTCCATTCGGTCCATTTCACCTTCTCCCTTCTTCTCCACACGCACATTTCAATAGCCTCCAATCTAAGTCTATCCTCCTGCTTCAGTGACCACGTTTCCGCGCCGTACATAGCTACGCTCCATATCAGAGTTTTTACAAGTCTTGTCTTTACATACCTACTCAACGTCCCCGTCATCAACTCCCTCCTCCTTGAGAAAGCCTCCTTGCCTAGCGCAATTCTTCTCCTTACGTCCCTACCACTTTGACCGTATTGGCCCAAAACACTTCCGAGCTCGTAAGTAAACTGCTCTACCTGCTCTATTTTTTCCCCGCCTATTTTAATATTTAGCTTAGCCTTTTTCTTTCTGGAAAATCGCATAACCTTTGTTTTATTAATATTGATTCTCATCCCATATCTATCGCACTGAACCTCCAATTCACTCAGCAATGCTTGCAACCCCTTGGCCGACTGAGCAACTAATGCTTGGTCATCAGCAAACCTAACCGATTTTAGGAATTCCCCTCCGACTTTCATTCCTACCTCCAGTTCTTCCCATGCCTCCTTAATCATTTCCTCCACATATACGTTGAACAGTACCGGTGACAATGGGCAACCCTGCCTTACACCTCTTCCTAACACTGCCCATCCGGACTCTCCGTTCCCCACTCGCACCTGAGCAGTCTGAGACATTTACAGGTTGCGGATCAGTCTCCTGTCCGTCCAATCCATTCCTATTTTCTGCAATACACGCATTAATTTTTCCCAATTTACTCTATCAAACGCTTTTTCGAAATCTACAAAACAGGCAAAAACGTCCTGATTGTATTCTATATTCCTCTCGACTAGTGATCTCATTACTGCAATGGCATCACGCGTACCTCTTCCTTTCCTGAACCCAAACTGATCATCCCCTAAGTAATCATTTGCCTTACTCTCTATCCTTTTGTTGATGATCCTGAGAATAACTTTAGCTGCGTGGGATATCAAACTTATTGTTCTGTAATCCTCACACGATATAGCCTTTGCCTTTTTTGGAATAGGAACTAACACCGATCTCACAAAATCTTCCGGCCAGATTCCTTCTTCATATAGGAATCAAAAATAATTTTCATCAAGTTCACGCACAGGTGAACCAGGTGCATTCAATGATAGTAATGATAAGTAAGTCTTTTATTACACATTGGTGTTAATGTTCGTTTCTAATTATATCCATCATTAAAAATGTTTTTCATTTGTACTATACCTTTCCGAGAACGAAAAACTTATTTCGCTAACAAAAGAAAGGATTTAATTTTTTCCGCCGCTATAAATGTAGGAAATAGACATAACACTACAACCAAGAGTGTTCAGGAAACGCCAACTTCAACTAATATATGGTACTTTCCCACTATGGTCCCTCGAACCACGTTCCGTTATTACATTGACCTCTCAAATCTGATACATGGCAGCCAATAGCACGTACGCAATGCCATTTAGTGCTGTGTAATGTAAAGTCATTCCCAAGCATGATCGCATATCCGCAATTCATAGCAGAAAAAAAGAATAGTAATAACAGAGACCAGAGTTACTTACGAAACATCCTGTTCATATAAGAGCCAGGAAATACTGGAATAAAGCTATGGGGGAAGTGCGTTGGGGACGAGGGGTGGATGGGGAAAGAATGGGCAGGAAGGAAGGGTGGACGTGGCGGGGAGTCGGTTTAGAGTGATTGATAGGGTTTAATATTGCAGGGGCGAGAGTGAGAGGGAGGGAGATATCGTGGGAGTGATTTGGGAGTTGTGGAAGAGGGAGAGAGACGACCAAAGGGTCTGGGAAGACTTCGGGGATGGGAAGGGTATGGGACGAAGGGGCTGGAGAAAAAGAGGGGTGGGGGTGACTGGGAAGGGAAAATAAGGATGGTTGAAGGTAGTAGGAACCGGGCGGCGTTATCGACGGAAACATTGGGGTATCTAAATTCGATATTTCTCAGAACGTATTTGTCAAACTCCGAAATAGTTACCCGGAAGGAATTTGGAGTAAACGTTAGAAAGAAATTAAGGAATGAAACTAATGGATTTTGCAAATGGGATCCCGTCGAGAAAAATAAAAGAGTTGTGCCGACCGGAAAGTTCAACGCACGGAAACTGCGTTCATTAAAAAGTCTTAGCACGGGATGAAAAGCGCCTTCAAGATGCTTCGAGATCAGGAACGCGATCAGGGATTTTCAATTATCGCGCGATATCGTTAATGTTATTCACATGGATAGCAAAACGGCACCGCCGTGTCTCCTCCCTAGACTGGGAACTTGAACAGAACAAACTACTGAAAATATTAACAGCAGTTAGGTTCACTCTTATTCGTACCCCAACAGTGCATTTGCGGATGAAAAATTTGACATTTTGATATTTCATGAATATGAACTTAGAGAAACTAATTTCTGATCAAATGTTTTATGACATTTGCCGAATAAATTATTTATCAAATTTAACACCGTCTCACAGGTTTCTTCTATTGCGTGCGCATAGGTCGATCCTTATTCCATCCGTCTATTAATATTCATCATTTTCCATTGCATCCTCACACATGAATTGATTGTTGATGGCTGGCAGGGTATTTATGCAGTTTTATAAATTAGTATAACATCCCAAATCCAGCATATTACTATGATTCGAAGCTATACATTCAGACGGAAACTTGGACAGTTGGGAATGGAAAACCAAATAACAGTAGCATGATGTCCAAAAATTATACTAGACAGAAAATTGAGATAAGAATTAAATAGGCATATTAAAGGAGACTTACTTATAAGGAGACACTCAGATGAATAGACGAAGACAAAGGATAGGGCAATGCGGGTTAAATGTGTAAAAGCAAAAAATTAAGATCAATCTGAAACATATTGGATCGTGGCGAATGTACTCAACTGGAAAATTAAAGGAAAGGCAAGGGAAATCAAAATAACGACTTTTAAAGAAAAATATAGAAGGGATTGGGAAAGGTGTGAATTATAATAATGTGATAGGGGTGACCTAAGGACTCAGATATCAAAATTTAGACCAAATACTCTTCGTAATGAACTTGTCCGCCCTAATCATATGTAACAAAGTTTACCTTCCTCTAAAGTCACCCTAATTATTTGATTCCCCTACATTTTCACAAATTCAAACCCATTCATGTTCATCTCTCTTCCCTGATAGAGATCGAAAGCTCCATTTGAAACCCTAGACATATTTTCTTTCGCCTTTTCATAAAGATCATATCAATATTCCACCCTTAGTAAACAATTATGTTGCTAAAAACATTTCTCCAACAACGTCATTACAATCATATTTCAATTTTACTCAAGAAAACTACCCAAATAAATGCACTATTTTAATTGTTCAAATGCATGAATTCTTTATTATATAGAAGCCTTCCGTTCCCTGAGAATCCCATTTCCAAAAATTTCCCACGAGCCGTCTCCTTTCCATACCTTTCACGATGATTCTGTAACGCGCTTAACGATAACTGCAATCCCATGGAAAACAAACGAATTAAGGCACGATCACCTGCAATTCTAAGTGGCTTAATTATATCTCTACTACCATTCCTGCCTCAAAACTTTCCCATGCACCTGTTATAATATCCATAGTGTACAAGTTAAAAAAACACTGCTGATAATGGTCAGCATTCTTAAACTCCACCTGGCTATTCACGATTTTCTTTCGCACTTTTCGAACTTTTACTTGTATACATTTCGGATAGATCATCAACAGTATACGCCTGCATTCTGTAGCACTTTAATTACCTGTCTCCACTCTACCCTGCTGAGAACCTTACCCAAATCCATGAAGCAACCAAAGATATTATGTCCCGTATTCTTTACTATTAATTTTCTCATTGGCTCATGAGTTCCCTTGAACATTTTGAAGGCCCAAACCAATTGCATCGAAGTATTCAGACACCATTTGTCCAATTTTTTGTTTATAATAAGCACTCTCTTAGCCGCGCGTTTCACCTAGCCGCGAGCAAAATTAAATGTGTGGCTTCATATTCAACTGTTTCATTCTGTCATGCATCAACAAAGTAAATAGAAAATATTAATTTGAAATTTCTAAACGAATATAATATCGGAGCCTTAAGAACAAAACTATAGGAATAATTTTCATATGTTAAACTTTAAACGTAATATTTAAGCTTCATAAATACTCAACGTCTGATACGGTTAAATACGTACGGAATCCTATTGTTCTTATTTTAAATGTGAGTTCACAGAGATTTATAATAAAATTTTCGCTGAACTTCGAATAAAAAGAGACGTTTAAGGCGTGATATGGTGGAATATTATGATTAATTAAAATTGGCAATTTTCCACAAAATAATCTTTTTTATCAATACGACCGGTTTCGATGTAACTACCAGAATATGATGTAGTTACATCGAAACCGCTCGTATTAATAAAAAAAAATATTTTTTTGGAAAATTGCCAATTTTAATTAATTCGTTTGTGAAGTTACGCAGTCACCTGCTTCTACTGATTCGGTGCTAGTCTCGAGAAAATGATGTTTCATAATATTTTAAAGCATCGCGAGAGGAATACAGACTCGAATCACTGTGAATAGCGACTGTCGGAAACGTACAAGACGGGATTCGATCCATTGAATAAAGTCATAGGGTCAGGAATTCCACTTGATAATTCTTGATCTTGGAAAGGCATTTGGAAAACTCTGCAGCTGTCAGTCATCTTTGGAATAAAATAGAACGGGCTGGTAATGGACTAACATCAATAATTAAAAGTATATTCCAAATGTCTTAAGCTAAATTTAAGGGAGGAAAGATGCCCTCTGCTTTACACCCAACATTTAAAGGCCTTAGACAAGGCTGTGACCATTTCCCTTCCTTTTACAAACAAATGTGTGGAATGTGTTGAATGTGAACGACGGAACAGATTGTGTGAAGGTATGAGCGTCTCCTTTAGGCATGAAACAATATATGGTCTACTGTTAGCAGGTTACCATTTCTTAATTGGTACAAAGCCAGCAGGATGCTAAGTTTAGGACAATAAAGTCACTGGGGGCAATTATCAATTGAATATCTTGTAGGAGGAGGAGATGGAAAAGATATTTATTTTTCTAAGTAGGGTTTCCAAATTCCCCACATTTTGTATCCTTCGAGAATCGAGAACGGGAAATCGTATCTCCCAAGAATTTTCGATAATTCCCGAAATAATCTTTTTCATTTAATTTTCGTTTGTCATCTGTAATATTGACTGCAATAGTAAATGCTAATAAACAGAAAATCCGTAGAGAAGGTGGGGCAACTGGGTTCCTGACCAAGTACTTCAGGCTCAAGGAACAATTTAAATGTCAACTGGGGTTCTATGGAGCGCGATTATATCTAAGAAAAGAGAATTCTGAAAACAATAGTAGAGAGCATACTCACTTGTGAGGCAGAGACCTGGAATTTGAGTTAACGCCTGAAACTACATGTTAAGCATAGCCGTGGCGATAGACGGAAGAAGAAGAGGATCCACGATACATTCGTTAGGAAGGACATATTCGACGAGTAATGTGCATGAAAGAACCAGTGCTACACAGAACCCAGGGACCAGATCTCCAATGGTATGGGCATATTCGAAGAATGAATTAGGAATGATGGCAAAGAACCCTGTTAAAATGGCCACCGCCAGGAATAAGGAAACGTGGACGGTGTTGTAAAAAAATGGAGGTTAGAAATATCTTTAATGAAGCGGAATCGTGGCTTGAAAGAGATTGTTACAACCGAGGAAACTGGAAGATGGGAATACAGAAAAATGTAATGGTCCTTAGAAGTAAAATGCAATAATATAGATATCTGAGCGAAACTGTTAAAAATTTCCTCTCCAAAATTCGACGAAATTATTTGATATTTGGCGAAATCATTCCTGTTGATTAAGATGCAAAATTTACGGGACACAGAACGATTTGATCAGCCTCATAGAAAAAAAATAAATGCCAGCAATTAAAGAAATGCCAATAATTTGTAAATATTGTCCCAATACTTCTATTTTGACTCCAAAAGAAAATATCGCATTTAAGAATGCAACCTCGGAAATAAAACTGGACAATGCCAATATTTCCAATCAATTCCCCAGCCTCTGGTTAACTTTTTGTACTTATTTTTGGGGAGGAAAAATTTGCAGGACGAGCATAGAAGCTTTTACAACAGAGACGAAAAAGGACGAAGGGAAGCATTTAAGTAAAAAGGCAGGGGGGAAAACAACTGAGCCTCAAGGATAGAATCTCTCCCGCAACAACTTCAGCAAACTTAAGATTCCACGTCCGGTTGCAACCTAAACTTTACCCATTGCATTACTAATTAAGGGGGCCGTGTGAAATCGGCCTTTAAAGCTTACCTATTAGGTAAGCTTTTGTGGAGCTCCTACAGTTCCGGGCTTATGAATTCCTCCGACTTTTCCACGCCATAATTCCTATTTCTCAAGGCGAAAATTTCAGGGGAAGGAAAATTATCAGGGTGCAAGTTTACCTCCACAATACACTAGCTAGTAGATTGCCAGTGCCTTACGAATACTACATGGCATCACACTTAAAGAACAACGAGGATTCCCGCAATCAAAGTCGCATCGGAGAAAATTACGTGATACCTGCACCAAATTAATAATTTTTGGCGGATCATTATGTTATCGATTCATTTTAGAATAAAAAACAGTAACTTTCTAATTTCGCTTCAAATTTATCAAAACAAAAACCGGGATTTGACGAAAAACTTCATCAGTTCAGTTTGAAGATGACGTTGTACGCCGAAATATGAGTCTTGTTTCAATAAATTAATATTAAAAATGGGAAGTTATTTTTTTTCATACCTGAATAAGAAGCCCAAAGCACGTAGACAGAGCTATAAAAAAGGATTATTACTTTTTTAATTTTTGGAATGCCACGTTAATAGAAAAACATCTTTCATGAGGTGCTACGAAAGAATTCCAATTTCGTTAAACGATCATTTTAATGAAGTAAATTGAACACCCGACAGAGTCCAAGGCATACCATTAAATATTTTGAGATCCCACTTAGGGATGAATCGAGATGGAGGTATTCAAAGAAGTCATTATTTATTTTTAACGGTTAAAGTACTCACTCACTGATTTTAAAACGCATTAAATAAACCAAAACAACTACATGTAAGTATTATAAATGTAAATATGGAAAAAGATAATTGTTATTATTTTATTATTCAGTAATCAGCAGGGGACAATTACATAGGATCCTACCAAGTAATGTCCCTGCAATTAGCTCAAAATAATTGTATTCGTTCATTTTATCCACGAATTTAATCATTTACGATTAATAAATTATGGCATATCCTTTTGAGGTACTCTTGGATTTTCCTACGCCCGAAAGAATATTCTAAACACTATAAACAAAAGGTATTTTCTTGCACTGAATCGGAGAATAGCTCACTTCTGGCCTCCTAACGATTCTGTTCAAGATCTGCGATTTGACTGGTAACATAATAAAGTTCTCAACGTTTGCAAAGGCTTTTTAAACGCAAAACCGGTGAGTGCGTATTAAGTTAATCGAAAATGAGAAGCTTTCACCATAAAAGGGGATGGATGATTAAAATATTTTCCATAATGTATGGTGAAATTCAAATTTTTTTGACACCACACAGGCACATGACGTAAATGTAGAGGAAACTGTCACCAAGAAACATCGGTCATTTGGCCCACGTCCAAACCTCCCTTCGGGTTGAAAACAAAAATAAAACCTCGTTCTATAGAAATATTTCACTACACAATTGACAGAACATAAAGTGAAGGAAACTCCACAAATATTATACAGATGAATGCTAACGTCAAGAAGCAGTCCGTAAATTTCCATAAAAACTTCGTATTCCGAACGTAGGTTGCTCCCTCCTATTTTGCGAATTTTATATTGAAAAGTAAGGTAGAGAAGTACCGGGTTCTCACATTTTTCAAGTAATTTGCTACACTGTCTCAATCATCACATATCTGTGAATATAAATTCTTATGAAACTTCGGGGCACTTACTACATTTCGGTGTAGGGTAAAAATGGGTGTTGAGGATCAATTGGACAAATTAAAATCGATATCTCTAACTATTCCACGTTTTTAGTTCATTTTACTTTCAAAGTAACTTTGACACTATTCCTACATATCATTTTCCCACAAGAGTCACGAATTGCTAAACCTTAGTCATGATGACCTAACACCGAAAATCACTAAACAGTCAGTATGTGGATGATGTTACGACCAGCTTCCAATCTCTACTATTTGAATAATAAATAACTCAATATTTTTTTCTAAATATTACTTATTTTATATGTCATCATTGATACTAAAAATATTTCAGTGGTTATAAATATCCGCTTAATAACTCTGCCTCCAAATTTTTAGGCAAATGTATTTGAAATTTATCATAGGTATTTTCTCTGATTAGGCAAAAGAAGCTATTTATTTTTCCATTCCCTAATTCACGTATTTACAGTCATATATACGGCTTAATACTCAGCTCGGCGCCAAAGATTCTTTCCTCGTAGCCAAGTAAAAACCGTATCACAATAAATAACCAATATATCGGCTTGGTGTCATCTTTATGAGTGAATTTCGTAAAATGTTTTGGCTCATTGCAATTCTTTAGCATAAACCAAGAATTTAAAACTGCGAAAGATATACAAAGTTGAAAATTTAGAGAAAAAAAAAAGAATATTGGAACTTATGTACCATAAACCATTCCCCTTCGTAAACCGTTTATCGTCCTCCCTGTCCTATTATTTTCTTCACTCTTCTCCATTTTAAAATCTTAAAAGCCGATTTCGTGAACATTTTGGCAAATATGTTACTATTAAGAGTATTATTTCCACAATAAAAACATTCAAGACTACAGTGGAAACTTTTCTGAACAGATTTTGCAAAAATATGAGGTCATTTTCTATTTTACACTTTAGCCAATTATATTTTTGAGCGTCTTTTCAACTAAACATCTGCATTTATTTGTACATGTACTAAACATCTAGGAAATTTTATTTCATCAGATAATACATATTAATCTACGCACAAAGTGCCTCTATTTAAAATTTTGAATTTGAATTCATCCAAGGAGTGGTAACATTTTCACCCCTAAAAAACAGCCAAGAGGTTTTACTAAAAAGTTCAAATTTTTTTACATTGAACCTGGTTTTTACGTCTTTTTGACATGCATGTATCTCGATGTTCCGTTAAAGGCAGCTTCCAGACTTCCATTATAGTGTGGTCCACAATACCCTTTGAAATTGTCTCCAATACAAATTATTCCATATCAATCAACCTGAAGACTGTGGCGGAACTAGAAAACTTCTAAATCTGGGTGGGGGCATTTTAACATGAACAAAAATATTTTTACAACCCTTTTTGCTAATCAAATTTAAAATTAACCTTCATCACTTAGAAACCACAAAGAACTCAGCAATAAATAATTTGCTGCTAGGGGTATAAATATGTACTGAAAATTAGTGCTGTGCAAGTAATATTATTATGAACTTTGGAAACCAAAAATATTCCCCAGGCGGGAAGATGTTCTGACACGCATTAGATTCAACCCAGCTCATAGACTGGCTTTATTAAGTGATGGGTACACCCGACTTCATACAGAGGCAACGTCCCACCATGATAAACTGAGTAGCAGTTAGGGGTACGCTGTCCCGCTGCAACCGCCGCGGCGTATATTGCCGAACTACAGTGATGCGTACGATTAGAATAAATTATATGAAAACAAAGGAAATGAGATTCCCAAGGAAAAGGAAGCGTAAGGTAACATTAAAGTTGTGGGCCCTAAACTAGAACACGTAAAACAGTTCACCCACATAGGAAGTGTTTTGAATGAAGGTGGGCCGAGTAGTAAGCACGATAAAAGAATTATTGCATCACGTAAAGAAGCGTACACGAAGAAGTTGTAGCTGACGAAAAGCACGTTAGGACTGAAAAAAACAAGTGAAAACTTTAACATGGAACCTCATTTTGTATGGATCGGACACTTGGTATTTGATGCACTAGGATAACGGTAAAATGGAGGGTAATGAGATGGGCATGGAGAATAATTGACAAAATAAAATAGACTGAAAGGAAAATAAGCGATGGGTTTCTAGATACAAGTATGGTAGGGTAAGAGATAGTGCTGTTGAAATAAATTCGAAAAAAGAGAGCACAAGTGGATTTAGGATATACTGAGAGGCAGTGGCCATCTGAAGATGGTAACAGAGGGGACGGTAATAACGGGGAGAATGCTGGGAAAGCGAGGTGGGTAGAGGAAATAAATAGACATTTTGGATGCAATTAAGGGAGTTAGAAAGTAAGCAGAGTACGCATGCGTTCTTGTCATATGAGGATGAATCAAATAAAAACCTTAAAACTTGAATACTAAAGGCTCTCACTCGTACAAGCGTCACATGTAGTCCTCTTGGCGTGCAATAGAAGAATTTCAGCGCTTCGAAAGTTCACGGATACCTCCAGAAAAACCATATCTTCAACTGCTAATAAAGACTCGGCCGTCACAACACGGTGTGCCTGACCTGATCGAGGGGAGTCTACTACGGAAATAACAGTTTATGAACTTTTAACCCAGAATTCATGTGAAATATGTGCATCACCATGCTGAACACTCATTCGTCGATGAATGTAGAGTACGTTTCACTCCTCTTACTATTGAATAAACGAATGAGAGTTCGCTATTTCTCTGTGACGCATATGGAAAATGGAATGGCTATGTTATGCCGTATTGTTGCGTTCTAACGCCATGCTGTCAGTTACATGCCAACTATAAAACCACGGTTATCACTGAGGGAAACGAAAATTGGCACTTACACGATGTGTCGAAATTAAGGAAAAGTTTTAAGATTTTCACTTGACCTCGTATGTAGTATGTGGTTTCCTTCCTCGTATGTTGTATGAGGTTTAAGAATATTTTGTGCAATGCTAGCTAGGTCTTGGAAGGAAAGTAGTTTAAGTAGAACCATGGTCCACAAAAACCTACTCTCAGTCGGTAGGCTACTACAAAAAAAATATTTATCCACACAAAGTGCGATGAAAAAAAATTACACTTTGTTGGAGGCACAAAAACCGGATCACAACATGCTGCGGCCAATGTGTGTGTCAAACGGTAGATTTTGACAACGAACTGCCATTAGTCCTGTTCCGTTATATGATTCGGAGCATGTCTCCAAATCATGCCTCTATGGAGTGAGCAAGTTGTCTAAATCTACCGCTAGGCCCATTCAATATCTTCAATACCATGCTTAATGTGACAGACAGTAAACTATTAAAAATGTAGACATATTTTCAGTACCCCCGTACGTTCTACCACCACGATAAAAGTCTAAGATATTACGTAGACGATATATCTTTATGAGAAACTTGCGTGCTCTTGATCCCATACATTTTTTAGTTGACTGGATAATGTATATACTTAGACCTAATGTATAGACCTGGATTAAAATAACGGATAGACCTGGAAAATCACACCGATGACACCCGACTTCAATATACACACGATAATAATACGGACATACAGGTGTACATACACTTGTAATTGCATGTTGAACAATTGAAATAAAGAGGCGCCGTTGGCATTCAATAAATTTTCTCCACATAATATTAACACATGTAGAAAACGAAAATAAATCGATGATATTCACAAAAAATCTGAATTTAGAACGTGAGTACGTAATCAGATGTTTTCTGAAGCAAGTAGATCAAAGCTAATTGAGATTGGTCATTGATGATTCAGAGTATCACGAAAAAAATTAGGTGTGAAATACTGCATTAATTATGGAGGAACAACTGGATAATTATTAAGAAGGAAAGGTGCAGAGATTAAGCATAATATTCTGCCATTAGTAGTTGTGAATGTGTCAAAATAAATTATCATAATTAGAGCAGGTAGAACAGTTTTCGTATCTCGGAAGTGTTTTGGACCAACACGGTCAAGTAGTAGGGACGTAAGGAGAAGAATTGCGCTGGGTAAAGAGGGTATCACAAGGAGGAGGGAGTTGGTGACGGAGACGGGGAGCTATGTGCGGCGCGGAAACGTGGTCACTAAAATAGGAGGATTGACGTAGATTGGAGGCTTTTGAAATATGGGTGCGGAGAAGAATGGAGAAGGTGAAATGGACCGAAAGGAAAACAAATGAGGACGTACTGGTGATGGTGGGTGAGGAGAGGGGTTAGTTGAGAGAAATCCTATGGAGGCAGGAAAAATGGATGAAAGGCGTATTGATCGGCAGTGGGGTGTTGAATACGGTAATAGAGGGGAGAATGCTAGGCAAACGAGGAAAGGGCAGAAACAGGATAGGGATATTGGACAGGATGAAGGGAGGAAGGAAGTACACAGAAATGAAGAGGGACCTGAAGTAGATTAGGTTGCTGGGTTGGGTTTTGTTTTGAGTTACAAAATATTTGTTTGATAGTTGTGTCCATCCAAAAACCTACCTTAACCGGTAGATTACCTTATAATAATAATAACATAAAGAGAAAGAAAATTTCTATTTCGCTAAAGTTAAAAAAGTGGGGACAAATAAAAGCCGAACTAATCAATTAATGCGGGATGGAAGTAGGAATAGTTCCCCTAAGGCTTAACAGCCATATGGAAAGCATATGGCCTTTAAATCGATATGCCTACCTTCTAACATTTCACTGTAAATTCCTGACCACGGTGCCATAAAAAAATTTGAAGTCAACTTATTTAAATGCAGTACTGTTATATTTAAAGGAACGAATCTTCATATCTTAGCGACTTACCGGCATAAGAAAATCATAGCAATTATTATCCTTTAAAGCAAAACTTCCATATGATAATTGACGTCCACCGAATAAATTCATTAATTTGAATTGAGCTTTCAAGAGCACTTCGGTTAACTTCATTAAAGTAATAATGATTGCATTGGAAAAAATATGACTTTTGGAAAGTTTAAATAAATCAACTGACATACTATGAAATTAACCATCACTGTTTACAATAGTCCGTAAAACAGTTTAATTTTGAATCTTATCCAACCAACTCCAAACCGGTGACTAGATTTAGTAGTTGGTTGAATTTGAGTTAAGACTGTTGGAATTTTGAAATCCTTTTTCTTTTCATTTATGAACTATTAGCAATCCGAACTCTCAATTCAAAAATGATTCTAGATGTCGATATCTAAACACGTTGATAATGATTGAATATTCATCAACATCTACGAATCCCGGAGATTGCCTTTTGGAGTTTTCTTTTGTTACGAAAATATTGACGTATTCCGAATCAGGGAGCTTTGGCAGCCATAGGTATTGGTCGGTCCAGAGTTTAAACACAAAATTTCAACCAATGATAGCGTACCTTTCCTTGCGTATCATTTTTCAAGAACAGAGACGTGCAAATTAATTGCCACGATATGGCGCCATATTCGTCAATACGCCTGAACACATACAAAGTGCAACTGATGACCGCCTAATGTTCAACTACGACAAATCTTAAACGGCTACACTAATGAAATGTGTTGGAAGTTTAGATCCGAGAAAGAAGAGTATATGTTATGAGAGATCATCAGTTTTTGGATCATTATTTTGAGCTACATTTAAAGATTGCATTGTCCTTTGAGGTCATTTCAGTCAGAGAATTTATTCACATAGAAATATATTCTCATTCCCATTACATGGCTCAGAAGAGAGGTGTACTGTACCGTGCCAATTAAAGTTACAATTAGTCTTCAACTAGCATTTCAATTACAATGGTAGAGGAGTCGAATTTTATTAGGATGATAATGCAAAGAGCTAAATATTAAAATAGGCGGGGAAAAAATAGAGCAGGTAGAACAGTTTACATATCTCGGAAGTGTTTTGGACCAATACGGTCAAAGTGGTAGGGACGTAAGGAGAAGAATTACGCTAGGCAAGGAGGCTTTCTCAAGGAGGAGGGAGTTGATGACGGGGACGTTGAGTAGGGATGTTAAGACAAGACTCGTAAAAACTCTGATATGGAGCGTAGCTATGTACGGTGCGGAAACGTGGTCACTGAAGCAGGAGGATGGACGTAGATTGGAGGCTTTTGAAATGTGGGTGTGGAGAAGAATGGAGAAGGTGAAATGGACCGAAAGGAAAACAAATGAGGAAGTACTGGAGATGGTGGGTGAGGAGAGGGGTTTGTTGAGAGAAATCCTATGGAGGCAGGAAAAATAGATGAAAGGCGTATTGAGCGGTAGTGGAATGTTGAAGAAGGTAATAGAGGGGAGAATGTTGGGCAAGCGAGGAAAGGGCAGGAACAGGATAGGGATGTTGGACGGGATGAAGGGAGGAAAGAAGTACACAGAGGTGAAGAGGGAACTGATGTAGATTAGATTGCTGGATTGGGTTTTGTTTGGAGTTACAAAATGTTTATTTGATAGTTTATTTGATAGTTGTGTCCATCCAAAAACCTACCTTAACCGGTAGATTACCTAATAATAATAAAATAATGCAAAGAGGGATAAATCTTTTTTGTGGCGGGGAGAAGAATACACATTCCTTTGATTTTAACAGAATTTTTCTCTTGTTTCAGTATATTTTTTGTGAAAAATTCCGGGCGGGGAATAAATCACAGTCGGAAAACCGAAAATGGCGTTGATTTAGCCAGATGTTGAATTCGAGTCTTAGTTGAAAATATTTTTTAAAAACTCATTACCACGATCGTATTTTACGTCGGAAATGAAAATTTGTCACATCTCTGATGAGTTAAACGGACCGGGTACGGATTTGTTAAATCATGTATTGGCATTACTTATGTGTTATTTCCTCTTGAAAAATATAAATAAACAGGACTTTTGATTTAAATTTCATAGAAATCCGTCGGTGGATTATTGAAAACTCCAGAATTTCCGTTCAACTACCAGCTGCTACACATGGATTTGACAGAAAGGTCTTAATTAGTTTTCTAGGACATAATTATACCATAATCGCTACACAATTGATTTTAAGCGATTTTATTTGTTTTCATATTTTTTCAAATTCTCCCAATCAATCCTATAATAATAATAAAACAAGATAAATGCTTTACGCCACTAGCTAATCGGCCCCTATTATGACCTCTAGTGAATATTGCCTGCATGGCTTACATACCGCTACACAAAAAGAAATTAAAAATGCATCAGTGTGTTAATATAATGTATTAATACAGTTCTCCTTTCAAAACATAGTTAATGGCCATTTTAATGCTGGAGAAAGATCTAAATGCCCATGGAGCAACATATTTTTGAACTTAAAACTCTTGATTGCTGAAATGGATATTCTGGAAACATTATGAGGTAATTGTTAAGTCAATGCTTATCTAGTTAAACTAATCACATTTGACTACACCCACTCTCGAAGAACCGAAGTGTTTGCAATTAATTTTCAATTTATCGTCCTAAATCGTCCTCTCATGTTCCTTTCTGGATGGCCAAAATTACGTCTAGTGATAGAAAAACTTTAACACGTGTGAAATGAAAGCTCATCATCAGGAAAAAAAACCTATGCTAAAACAAAATACACAAGGCTACGTATTATTGTTCGCTTAACAGCAGTATTATTGTTAGTAATTGCGCTTCCGGTCGAATCACTGCCATTATCTGCATTTAATAGTAGGTACACAATGTTAATTAGACAACACCTCGATTGAGATGAGTATTTATCACTTTTCACAGGAGTTAGCTTATGAACTAGATAATAACACACGCCGTCGCGTCGAAAATAGCTTTAGACGAACGGAAACAATCACAAAAATGTTATAAAACTCATGATAACAACCTGTCGAGCCATGAAAATTGCAAACAAGACTAAGAAAACACAATTTAATTTGCACGAGAATTGCATGATAATATTATCAATGCAGTAATTTTACCGAATAAAAATGTGTTTTAGAATCTCGCTACTCTAAAAGAAAGCTTCAAGTCATCTAAGTCAAAATATGAAATCGAGCAGACACAAGCATTTAATTAAAAGGCAAGACCATAAAAAAGAACAATAGAAATTGTGATAAAATGAAACAATTAATACAGAACTGACTTGATAAGACGGTATGTACACTTAACGTTGATACTTTCCAAAATATATGCTGAGAAAATGTTAATGGTGAGATGGAAAGGGTTTGAACTGAGAATGAAAGTTAAAAGCGAGATTATTGATTTAGGCTTGCAGATGACTAATCAATCAGACTATCAGTCAAGGACTCACAGTTTTATTGAGGGATTCACTGGAGAAATACTAGAGGTATGGAATGAAGATTAATCACAATAAAACTAAAGATCTCAAATTCTCAAGTAGTACGAACACTAATTTAAACGTCACGTTCAAGTAGAGGGGGAAAAGCCATTTATATAAAACGAAATGTTTCACGCATAGTATGTGAAGTTTTTTTGGAGGAAAACGATTAAGTGGCAGGGACATTAGGAGGAATGCGTGTATTGCGTCGGCAAAACCCACAATGAATTCCCTTCACCAATCTCGGAAATACCATCACATGGGACGGAAGAAGTACCACAGACATCAAGCGAAGAATAGCTCAAGCTAAGAGAGCATTCACAATGAAAAGACAACTGCTGTGCTCAAAGAAGATAGAACTACAGACGAGGAAACAATACGTGAAAACATTCATATGGAGTGTGGCACTCTATGGATCAGAATCATAGACCATCGGAAAAGTATACCATTAAAGACTAGAAGCCTTCAAAATCTGGCGCTGGAAGAGGACGCTTAAGATTAAATGGACTGATAAAATAAGAAATGAAGAAGTATGCAGAGGAATAGACTAAGAATGGACCTTATGGAAAACCACAGAGAATAGAAGAATCAGATGGATTGGCCACACCCTGAGGCACAATGGATTCATTAAGAATATAATAGATGGAAAAATAGAGGGAAAAGGAGGATGGAAGAAGGCCAAGGGATAAATACATGGGAGAAATAAAGAACAAATTACATTGCAAAAAATGCGAGGAAGTAAGCCAATTAGCATGAGATAGGGTAGGATGGAGGGCTGCAGTCACCCAATCTTAGAATTGCACGACTAATGATGATGATATACGGAGAGCATTCCTTCCGCTTATCGTAAGAAAAGATACAAGTTTTACTAACCAAAAGGTATTCAAGTTTCGTTAGCGTTTTCTCGATATATTTTCTTACAAAATACTGTCACATGCGCCTAAGGTAAACAGTATATAAATGCTTGGATTAAACATTTTACTTTTATTGGAGTGACTAGTGATATAACTAACTGCTAATTCAACGTTTCGTTTCGGGTTATATATTTGACGAAAGAGAATGCAGTATCTTGGGGCCTGAGAACTAATTTTATGTGCGGAAACAATACTCGGTAATAGAGCCATACCCACGGTTAAGAATGTCAGTATCGCCATCCCATCAAAGGAGAGGGGTCGGGAAGAGCTGCATTCGTGTAGACTTTATTATTATTAATATTAGTCTACCGGCTCAGGATGGATTTTTGAAGGTCCCAGGCACTACAAACTTCTGTACTCCTAAGCCTTAACTATCGTGACACAAAATATCTGTATTCACCATATTAAATATTACGATAACTCATACTTCAGCTCTTCATACTTTCCACCTCACTTAATTTTATTCAAAATGCCCAATCTTTTCCTGCATCCCCTTTCTCAGTATCCTCCCGTCCTCGTCCTCATTATCGTCCTCGGAATCCATTTGCCTCTCAGTGTATCTTGTGTATCCACTTTTCCTGCCTTCTTCGAATTTCACCCAACGGCATTCGTTTTCCTTCTACCATGCCTAGAACTTCATCGTTCTTCATCTTATCATCATAACCTTATTGTAGGCACTGTTATATTAGTGCAGCTACTCAACAGAAATACGTCTTACCTAATTAAACTAGTCTAACTAATAACTAAACTAGTCTAAACTTAAAAAAAACTGAACAAAAAACATTTAGTTAAAGGCAGAAAAGATACAATAAATAAAAAGGTACTCCCGTCCAAATTACTGCGTTGAAGTGAAACTTGGATACACAAGGATTAGCAAAAATGTCGTACTTGAAGGGTATGAGAGGCGAAAATAGAAAACACAGGTATACAATGAATAATTAGTGAGTTATGAAATAATGCGTATTTGATACGACGTTAGACATGAGTAAAAGTGTGGTGCGCTGGTTTAATCAGATTGAAGTAATGGATGGGGGAAAATCATCCAACAGATATATGAGAAGAGAGTTTAACGGCGAAATAGGAATAATAGATGGATAAAGTCATGAATGAATGTTGTCTAAGAGAACGAGGACGAGGACTGTTAGAAGTTTCAGGAAAAGATGAACACTTATTAAATAAGGTGTGAATGTGGAAAACGCGAAAGAAGTACGCACGGATAAAGTGGCATTGAAGAAATTGGTAAAGGAGAGTAGGTTTCCTTTCGTAACCAAAAACCAGGCTTTCCTTAAAAATGCCAACCTCGAAAAGGAATGGCATGGAGGGTGTAATGTATGCATCTAATAAATCCTCCGAAACCCTAGCCGTAAAACGCAGAATCACTGAAATGGACTAATCGTAAATCAGTCTTATTTCGGAAAAGAGCGCATACAGCGTCGATTACGATTAGTTCATTTCCATTCCTACTCCCACTTGATTTACGACAGTGCCTTGAAAATTGGAGACGTCCTGATAACTCTTCTCCAAAGATAGGGTTCAAACAAGTGCGTTTGTGGGAAAGCAGACACTAAAACCAGCAACCGTAGATGCCGCATTGAGTCTTAAAAGAGGTTGGTTTTAGAAGGCTCAGATTATAGACCCCCGTTCCACAGACAATTTAATTTTTCATTTAACTCTCCCTTTTTTAAGATCTAGATACTGCAAAACTAAAGTGCAAATTGCCACGTTATCTACCTCATCTCGTTCTTAGGGATGCATATACAGGGTGATTTGATTGATGATGGTGGTGATGCCCGGGAGGATGTAAGATATATATACGTATGCACCCAGTGTCACAAAGTGTGTTCCAATTCTAAGAGAGCTACTCTGTTAAAGGAAATTAGGTCCCGTGATTTAGAGATAAAATAGTAACCCATTAATGAAAAGCCTAATTTTCATTCTAAAGGTCAAAAGAAATATCTCAATGTTTCCCACGCATTAATCCCAAAAAACTAACGCAGAAATGTCCAGAAATATTGCTCGTTTTCACATACAAGCAAAAATAATATCTATAAAACGATTTTTCCACCCTACTCTCCGGTTGAAGCTCGATCCATTAAGACACAGTTCCATAGTAAAAATTAATTCCGGGAAACAAAAATATTTTTATTCTTAAAGTGAAACACTGTAAATGAAAACCAAAAGACTAATTGAACGCAGGTTTAATTTACAATGTATTAATGCATCACGTGGATGTTTTCCTCGTTCAATATACCAGTCATTTTGTATTTTCAAATTTACCTAACCCACGTTAAAAATATTTTCCCAAGCCCTAGTATCACCTCCCCTCAGTTGAATTTTGCATGTCAACTTTTAAAAAAATAATACGGCGACCAATTCCATTGGCTTAGGATGCACATGGAGAATTTTCAACCTGGACTTCGGGTACATCGGGTGGAATTAAAAGAAAAAACACCAAACTCATGAATGGCAATATTTGTTCCCGAAATTATAGTCAAGAGTCTCGTCCTGCAGAAAAGAGAACCGAATTACAGCGTGGCTCCTTAAATTGCCCTGAAGCTATAATTATGCGCTCGGAGGGACAGTTCTCTCGTCCGCAATGGGAGACAGGAGCAGCCGGGTGCAAAAGGCGCCCCTAGGGGTGAAGCCCCTGAAATAGTACAGCTGACTAGCGCATGTATACATACATGCATGAACACAGAGGCGAATGCACGAACACTTCACCTCGACCACCTGTTATGCTTGCGGTCTATCCCGAGCACCCGTAGAAATGGTCCCCGTTGCTGGCGATAACTAGAAAAAAATACAGCGAAACCTAAAGCAGAATTGGCATTAAGCGTAAATCAGTCGCAGGCAAAAATATCTTAATCGCAAAGGATGCTTATCAATTTGCAATCGAATAAATTCCTCTGAAAGATGGAAGGTATTTCGTGGAGCATTTATTCTAAAAATTAGTTACATTGCGCTCTTTTAAGTCGCAGAGGAACTTTAAACGGAGGATTTCAATACTTTGGCTTAGAGTTTTTCTACCATTCACCCATCACTCGCCCGAAATTCACTTTTATTTAAAATTACTTCATACGATATCTGGAGCGTTTTTCAAGGTAAAAAATGTAATTACATATTATTACGTTGCGCTATTAGAACTCCTATTGAAACTTGACCTAGACGATACGAAGTGCACATTAGGTTATTGGTAATTTATTATTCATGATATTTTGCCATAAAAAGTAAGTTTTGGATGGACTGGTGCTAGACGACTGTCCAACTACTCTTTCCTCCCTTCATAATGTCTACAATACGCCTATCTTATTCCTCCCCCTACCTCGCCTAATATTCTAACCTCTATCGCAGTTTTCGACATTTCATCGCCTATTAAAATCCTATGTATTCATCCTTCCTGCTTCCTATGGATTTCTCCCAAAAACTCTCTCTCCTAGCCCACCATACCTTTCTTCGCTTGATTTCTTTTCCAACCATTTTACCTTTTCCATCCTAATCTCCTACACTCACTTTTCTAAAGCCTCCAAATCATCGCCCATTATCTTACGTTAAATTCCATATTTACACACTGTGCAAAACCGCACTCCATATCCAAGTTTTTACTAATGTATCTTAACATCCCTACTCAATGTCCATGTCATCAATTCCATCCTCATTGTGAAGGAGTCTTTACCTATGGTAGTTCTTCCTCTTACGTCCCAAACGGCCACGGTGGCAGCGGGGTTAAGTCCTCGCCTACCAACCAAAAGGACGTGAGTTCGATTCCCGCCTAGGTTTTTCTACATCTAGGGCTTGGATATTTCCAAATCCGTCATTTTGTTAAAAAAAAAGGCCAAAATGTGCAATTTCCGTTTAGCCCTTTAGTTTTCAGGACTCATCCTAATTATTCTGTTCGTGGTATAATAATCGAGTGATTTCCCGTTGACACCTTCCTGAATACCGTTTCTAACGTAACACCATCATTCATATGGCCTTTCTCTGGCATATTGGCATATTCTCGCTGAGGAATAGACGCTACGTGCGCGCAGATAGACCTTTCGTCTGGCTTCTACCCTTCCACCTATCTGGCATTGGTGACCCTACCAGAACCAATTATTACTGCTCCCACCAGCGCAGCCCTAAGGCACAAGCCATTCCACCACGGCAAGGTTGTAGTCCATGGGGATAGATTTCATCAATAGGTCTTATTATGATCATTTTGAACGCAACTTTTAATTTTGAGCAAGATGCATTCCAATATTTTTCTCGAATATTCGCTGGCCCAGTTTTTAATGTGTTAATAATGTAAGGTGGAATGCCTGGTCTTCGTGGAAATATCGCATGACCCCCACCCAAGCGATTTCATCTTTGACAGGTTTCATTGTACAAGGGGCGCGTGGGTAATGGCGTGAAGGGGGTACGGGTGGCCGGCGGCGGCGGCTCCCATCGCCGGGAAGAGTTGTCCGTCCGCCCCGACAAAACGCAAAGGAGGAAATGGGAATTATTCTCGAGCGATAAAACATCCCTCCCACGCGGTGAGTGGCCGCCGGGCAAGGACAGCAATCCCCCTCGGTGGGCAAAGGCCAGGACACCGTAGGGAATTAATGCGTGTAGCCCTTCCCCTTCGCCACTAACCCCCTCTCCGTAACGCCGCAGTTTGTGAGCACACATCCTGATGCGCAACGTGATAACCCTTCAACAAAGAACTGCCTCTCCCAACCCCCCCCTTCTCTCTCTCTGCACCAGAATATGACGTACATTTGCGAGCGAAACGGAAACGGGTGGGAACGTTCGACAGTCATTCCACAATTCCATTGTTTTAGTGCTCCGTCTCCAAGCAATAGACAAAGGGTGACGCCCTTAAGCATTGGCTTGGGGAGCCAACTTAACAAGATTATCGTAGTCATGATGTTATGGGTCCTCTTCCCTACCCCGATCAACTTCTGATTCCAAATTGCTAGACTTTAATATTTATTATAATATTGTTCATGTCACTTCTGGGACACAGCACATACTAGGTTGTATTCTATAAGTTAACAATACGGACGTTAGACAACGTGACGTACCGAGTGACAGAAACCTTTTTAGAGAGTGATTTGCGGCCTCTATTTGTTGAATTCTCTAAGCACTTCGTCTACATAAAGATATTGTGTACCCTATTCTGTACCTACCGCGGCGTCCTTTCCAACATATTTACCCAGATCCTTGCTCAATTATCTCGTATAATGAGGTCGCGTTTCTCTTTAAAAATGATTCACCGTTGTTCGGATACATGGTGCGGTGCAAATTGATGGTTGTCAAAAACAGGAACTAAATATATTAAAATTAAAAAAAAAACCTTCAACAAATGTGCGCACACTGCGAAACGACTGCAAGTTTTCTTTCGGGCACAAATAAACTGACTGATACCTTTCCTACGCACAATTTCGGGAACACCAATCTTTATAGGTAAAGTGGTTAATTATAAACTTCAGTCATTTCCACAGTAAGTCTTTGCAGTTAACTGATTTTGAGAGAAGGTGAAAATTATTAACTCGATCCAGAACCTGGAAACCGATTTTGTAGTGCTCATCACCCAATGTGTGTTCCTTATTGCTCCAAAGTGGGAAATCGGATTCATTGCTCATTCTGCAGGAAGGCATGTTATACATCCGGCACTTGCCTACGGCGGTTTAATCAATTTTCGTCCAAATTTAACAAACACTTTCGTGCCCATGCTTTGGGCTTTAGTTCCCTGGCAGTTCGAACGACAAGTTTCGAGTGAAAAGGTAATGCCCTGCTCACAAACTTCTATTATATCCGAGTCTTCTCATAGTTTACATGGAAATGATGGCTGTAACTTCAGCATAACTTGAAATTTCCATTTGAGCATATCATTATAAACTTGCGGAGGAGACGAATCTCAAAATGGTTCTTTCTTTGAAGACATATGGGGAGTTAAAATTAAGTTTTAGCAATGAAAAGCATTACCTTTTTATAATATAATTTTGCTCATATGAATTATTTGGATGTAAGGAGAGCTAATATAATTACTTGGTATCATTATAAGTAATACAAATCAAAATCGAGGGCTTATCAGCGTTCTTTCTCTTCTCTTTAATTAACAGTTTAATTCATTGTACGTCTTCAATGGTACAGGGGATCATAATAGACTGGAATCTTCAGCTATAACTCTTCCATCAGAAATGCTACAAATATCGCACCATATGAACTATACCATTACCATATCTAAATTCAATATTGGCTAGAGCAAAACAAGCTGAACGCGGGAATTGTATAAACTCATACATGCCTAATTGATAGATTATTCTGATCAGTAATAGACAAAAAAGGGACTTAGCTATTCTTGCCTGAAATAAATTAATAAACCATGATATTGATTTTGCAGCCAATGGAAGAGATAAAACCCTTCAAGCAAATCCAGATATGACCACCTTTTGACAAGATGAAGAATTTAACTCCCGACGAAAAACGAAGAGCAGCGTTGATAGAAACAAAGAGGAAGGTGGTAACCACAAGAGATGAACCAAAGAATCTCCATTATTTTATTTATTTAACTTCTTTATTGGAGCACGATATGGAAAAACTACCTAGGCGGGAACCTACGCCCTCTGGGTTTCACCTACACCTGAGCGAGCAAACAGTTGCAACAACAAATGAAGGAGAGCCCCGTTTCGTAGATAAGGAAACTTTTGTAAATTGAAAAACTATATGAGACGTATACTTCTCTATGACTATAACACGCAAGAGATGTCACTGAAATATTAAAAAAAAAAACAGAAATACCATAAGTAACCATACCCGTGCGTCTAATGAAGAAATCCTACGAAGATTGAAAGGAGATAAAGTCGATGGAATACAATGGCTAGATGAAAAAAATTAGTTCGATGCCTTCTAAAACAAAATATTTTTAGTGAAATCATGATTGAGTAAGTCATGAAGAAGTTAGAAATAAGAAAGAAAGTCCGCGGATGATTTACGATAAATGGTTAAGGAGCTGTGATACCTACGCCAAAGAAAAAATTAGGTAATTTTAAGGTCAAGTGAGGACAGGACAGCTTCAATTGATACCAACAAATCAAGGCTTGACTCCTACAAGCCAATCCTGGAAATGAATTCTGTTGATGATAGAGAGAAAATTTGCTGTTTAAATAAAATAGTAAAAATAAATAAATAAATAATAATTTTTCCTAAGTACCTGCCTTCCTCGGAACTTCACACTTCCAATAATCTACCTGTTCCTTTCCTCCCGTTCTCATCGAGTCCAAAAATTCGGGTTTTACAATCGAATGCTGCGGATCTGTAGCTACGAAGTTACGAGATTCCCCACTACTTTGCGCTTCGCGGGACGATTTATTTGTTGATACTGCCACCTCTCAATGTATTTATTCATATTCACTTACAACGCAACCTCATTTAATGAAGTATGGGAAAACTATACGCGCTCGTGATTGTCTCCATCACTGTAATACTTTACTTAGTCTCCTGAACCCATAATGAGTAAGAATGATTTATCTTTTGCGGTTTCGAAAATACTCCAACGTATTTTTTTTAATTACTTCCGAATTTGGTGCAAAGACAACTTCTTATCAGCACTTAAACTTCAAGAAGAATTGATCCTTAGTCCAAATTCTTCCAAACTATTTCTGTTACAGATGAGGAATTTTTAAGTTCCTTCAACTTGAGAGGCACTTCTGAACGGTAATTTTTTTAATAAAATGAATGAATGAATCACTGGATACCGAAACGCTGAGATTCGACAATCTAGGTCAGGTAGCTCTTACAAAAACTTTGGGGCCCCAGGGTGTAAACGAAAAAAAGAAGCATTTTCCGATTAGTTGGCTTTTTAATTCGCCCACAGGCCACATTAATAAAACGCTGCTCCCCGTTTGTATTTTCAAATTCCTTTATTCTTCTTTCTAATTACAAAAGTTGGAGAAGTAATAATGGCTTGTAAACTTGCTGTTTAAGGATCCGATTCGATAAAAATATAACAAATTGCTCGATAAATTGTTGGGCAGATGCACCCATCTGACTGATTTATTTTTCAAATAAAAAAATCTCAGGAATGCGATAAAGACTAATGGATCAATGTGTTTTAAAATCAAATTCCAGGACGAAGTAAAACGCAGTTTCCCCCATTTAATCTTTTTTTTCGTCCGACCCTTTGAGCACTTAGAAAAGGAGGATATTAATTACTAGGGCAAAATTAATGTACACGAGAAATTTATTTCGGTTACTCCTTGAAATTATTCCTCCAGTTTTTACATACATGCAGTCAACAACCACGAAACGTGATCGAGGTCAGTTTTAGGGGATGAAAAATTTGCTAAATGAATTTGAGGGTGGAATAAAGCTTCATTGAATTATTAACTTAAGGCACTTATGGTGGATTAAAAATAATGAGATTTTCCCGGATTTCCCTAACGGCGAGCTTTTTTCATCATGAATATGGCCGGAGAGAGCACAATCATTTGGCCACCGTCACATCCTTTGTGAAGCTGGCCAAAGTTACGACTACGAGAAGCAGCGAGCTATTTATTGGAGGGAATACACTTTAAGTTTTCCTAAGTTTCGATGATATTTTGAGATGCAACGCGTCTGTTGTCATGCATCGCCAAACGTTTTATCCCGTGACGACATTTTGAATAAAAAACCATAAACACAGGAATTAACCCGAAGGTCGGTTTGATAAGTGTTAGAGTTCACTCAATACATGAGCCCAACGTGGGTGAAATTCACACAGCCACATCATTTACCCATCAAGAGTATAATTTCTCAAAAGTTCCGATACGCGAAAAATCACACAGCGGACTACCACATCTCCATGGCAATCGGAATGCATAAAATAAAATAGTAAAGAAAAAATTTCTCCAGGACGAAAGATAGCAACAGTAGTTATTTGGAGGACCGACCGTTGACCAGAAATTCACGGAATGCGTATATATTTTGAATGAAATATTCGTTAAGAGTAAGAATTGATAGAAACATGTCGAACGTCATGATGGTCATGTTCTTAACGAAAGGCACCAATAGTTTCCCCATACTAGGGAGTGAGTTCTCTCCAAACATCACTCAAGAATGATTCGAAATGCCTCTGATAAACGGCCACGATCTTTTTCAGTAGAGAAGCCACCGTACAAATGTGTACTTTTACAAAGTCGACCGCACAAATAGAGAGTTTTACTAATTCATTCTCAAATACAAATTTCAGATTCAACAGAATAGTTAATGATATTATGTTGAAATAAAAATAAAGTACGATTTCCTGACAAAGATCAATCTATCGTAGATCGGAGGCTTTCGCAGCTGTTGAGAGATGCAGAGGTGGTTCTCGGGTTAGACTGCGTGAGAGACATTTTTACCTCAACGTTTCTCTCCCGGCGGAATGAGCACGCAAGATTACTTCGCTCCTGAAGACGCTTCCTGCAACGGGAGAGAAACGTTGAGCTAAATATGTCTCTCACGCAGTCTAACCCGAAAACCACCTCTGCAAGATCAATCTATACATTATCGATCATCATATATTTGTACTCCAGTGCATTCATATATCATCAATAAAATTACAAGAGCGTATTCGAAAATGTATTTCCGAATAAATATCACAGCTGTTTCTGTTGGGGTTATGTACAACTTTATTCGAGATGGCCAGCGATTAACTGTGTTCTGATTCTACAGCATGACAGATATAAAATATTTTTCCAAGGAAAGGTCAATAATTTTTCAATATACATGTACTTCAGCATGGTATCATTTAATTTCGAACTGCGTTTAGATTTTGATTGCACCTTATTCTCTTCCAGGGGTGCTACATTTATGTGCTACAGCCGTACATAGTTCATTTGGCACGAATGAATGGCTTATCTATAGCGCGGTATTGTCATTCGAGGCTTTATGGGGGAAAATTAGTCAAATTTCACTCCTAATTAACGTTATTTCTCCGACCAAAAACATTAATGTCCTTCCCAGTTTCTTTTGGCGGCCCAAATGTTTTTCCCCAAAGTTTTCTAGAATTCAAGAATCCCCGGTCAACCTTATGTTGTTTATACACACATCGTCAACGACCCCCGGACGCCTGAGGGCTACCGGGCGATCTTTTGCTCCGACGGTGCCTCAATTCATCATATTTCCCCATATGCTTGCGCAGGAAATTTCTGTTTGCTCTCTCACTCTCTCTATCGAGTCTTTCGGGCGCTCACCAAATTCGTATTCTATTCTGCAACTTCATCCCTCACCCCCCTTTAAAGCACCCCTAGCATCAGCAGTTGCTTCCCTCAACCGGATTTGCCACTCCTACGTCCGCAGAAACTAGCCCAACTCTCTCTCTCTCTCTCACCCCCCTTTCCCTATTCTCTCTATCTCTCCACACGCACACGTATTTGTACATATAAAGATATATATATAAATATATATATATATCTCTCTCTCCATCCCTCTTTCATACATCCTCCAGCAAGGAGTAGGACACATCTCTTTTCGAGCGCGCGAGGGTCAATTAGATTACTCGTCCAATTAGGTTCTCCACCATCTCGGGTCCTTAATGAAGACTCGCCCTGCATCCCACTCCCTCTCTATCTCTCTCTCTCTCTACCCACTGTCCCTCCCTTCGTCCGTCGGTCTCCGAGGGCCCTCCCGAGGTCCGCTGCTCAACCCCCGCTCCCTTTCGTCGCTCTCTTCGTTCACTACCACGCACCCATTGCCACCTCCACTCCACCTCGTGAGTTTCACCCTATTCCACCTACCTAATCTGTTCCTCTCTTCTCCGTCACCGCATTTCCCAACAATCGACCAAATGCTCTGCCTCTTTTGCGCCGAGTCATTGTCCGTGTCGTTTTTACGGCGGTGCAAAATCAATCCCTTTCTCCCCTCAACCCCCTTCTTACCCTTCCCCAACCAATCTCTCTTTCACTTGCTTGATTTCGCTCGGATCGCCGCGACGTGACGCAACCGTGGAGTAGGTTTAACAACGATTGCTTTACGTTAAAGGGGTAAGGCGATCCTGCGAACGGCGGCCGTTGAATCACTTGCACAAATCCCCACTGCCCACGGTCAAGACTCCGCATTTATCGGGTTTTCGCACGACCCGGGTGTACCGTCTTATTAAAACCCTTTTCCGTTTTTTGACGTCTAATTAATAAGATTCTATAACCTTGCTTACGAGTGGTAATATACTAGCGAGCGACTGTACTACCCAGAAGAACCATAATGCTCTATTATCATTCCAACACGTGCAAAAATCTCCCACACGATGTTTTTAAAGCCTACCATTGAGCATAGGGCTTTCCAATTCTGTTTTAGTAAAAAAAAACACTTTTTACCAATGCATTAATTACGTGAAACGTTGAGAATGTAACATTGGTTGAATAAAAAACCGTTTCTTAAAGATACCAGTTAGCTTATAATCCCTTTAAAGTTTGTAAGTATAGCAAGTTGACTTCCCATTTTCGTTTTAGCGCATTGTTAACTCATTCGCGTGATGAATACCAGATAGTTTTATGCGTAAAATTAATTTTTCTAAGAGAACTATGTGCAAATGGTTCTAAATAGTAGAAGTGTAAACATAGGCGATAGAACAGATAGCGTCGTGATTGGAAGGAGAATGCTTCTAAATCAGGGAAAATAAGTCTCCGGTCATTAGACCAGGGGACTATCATGTCCATGTCCATTATCCCAGCGCTCCACCCAATGACTCCAAATGTATATCAAAATGCCCAAAAAAACTGCTTCCACGATATTTAATTCGGATACTTTAAAGTTGAAGTTTAAGCTGAGAATATGAAACATAAAAATAACAAAAATTAGACGAAAGTCTTTTCCCGTCGGTGCATTTGAACAAATTCTAGACAGGTTTATTTATCTAAAAAATGGTTAAATATCAAATACGCAGAGATTTTGAGTAATATTTTGTAATTTATAATTCTGACAAAATCCCAAAAACACCCACACACAAACATGCACATGAGAAGGATCGGGCAATAAGCGACTTAATGGAAACTGAAAAGATCTATTTCATTTGAGATTCTGGGTCGCGGTGGTCCAGTGGGTAGAGCATTGGACTACTGACCGGAGGGTCCCTCGTTCGATTCCCGGGCAAGGCACTTTGGGCACCTGCAGCTCCACCCAAGCTAGTTGATTTTTCGGGTACCAGATCTTCCTGGGAAACCATAACCGGCACAGGGAAAGGAACTGGCCCCCCTACCCTGATGTGTGAATATTCACACGCCGTCGGGCTTGGTACATGGGTGAGCTCTACCATCACCTACTAAACCGGCCTTCGGGTTGATTACTGTGTTTATGGTATTTTTTATTTGAGATTCTGTATTATATTTGTTCGTGCACACAATACGGTTGTTAAGAGCGTATATTTTATATAGTATTTCTTTCGTGTACATAAATTAAATCTACCCTATCTAAAAAACAAAGAAACAACTTGAAAAAATCTCCAACAGTACCTATGGAGGAAGTATTTAAAATGTGTGTTAAGGTACATCGCCCTACAACCATTCATAATTACAGGTAAATTAAATTTTCAATAAGAAACTGGAACCTACCAAGCATAAGCACTAACTATATACAGCTATTCTTTCGCTTAGTGAACAGCTGACATTTGTCATACATTTTTTGCAACACCTGAAAATGGAGTAGTAACTGGAAAAACACCTAGAATACACAGCAAGCTACTCAGAATCGGCGTCAACCGATCATGGTTGGCTATCATGATGCAATGACAATTCATGTATGTATGTAACATGTATTTTTTTTCTTACAGGTTCCCCCCACCTTTCCTCACCTATTTGATAACCCCAACCCCCTCATCCCTTACCCTTCCCTCATGGTGCTACACCCCCTGCCACACACCTTTTTTGGTGGCTCGCAAGGTATTTATATAGATGTAGATTCACAGAATGCAAAAATGCATTTCAAGGTATATTTAATGACGTAGAAATCGTATATTTGTAGTAAAAATACAGACAACACAATTTTAAGATATTAGGTCTGGAGTCACTACGTGAAAATTTCTGATGCGATAGTTGAGAAATAACTGTTTAAATTTGCTGAGTTGTAAAAATGAAAATATAATTGCTCATTTGTCCACTCCGTGATGAATACTGAGGATAATGTGGTTTTACAGCGCTCCCGTATTTATTTCGCTCGGGGTTAGTGATATTAAAGACGTTTATTGAGAAGCATCTTGTTCACAAATACGCATAAAGTAATTAGTTACTGAAAGTTAAAATTGCACATTCACTACAAATTTGGTCGTAGATACGAGAGAAACATGCACTCCATCGTCTGTTACAAAATGTTTCTATCCATATTTTTAAAGAGAAAAAGACATTCAAATTACGAAATACTAAGCCTTTTGATTGAAGGGCAGATTATTGTTTTCTACAGAAATGCGACAGAAATGGCTGTCATTGCAATTGATTTTTCAAAGTTTTTACAAGAAATTGACAATGTTAATGTGTGTCGCCAGATATCTAAGACACGTGTATTCAAGCACAAACCTCTCTTTATAAAGCACATTATTCAAATCTTAAATTTCACCATTAAAGTGAGTCTAAGTACGAATTTATTCTTTATAATTTCTTGTATTAACTGAAATTCTTCTCAAGGACGCTATATTTATGTTTTCTTTGAACTCCGTTTTTGGGAACCGCTGTTGATATTTCTCAATTATACGATTTACGGCCCTCACTTCTACAATGATCGACTAATCAATTTCGCATAAAGAATAATTTTTGCACGGCCAATCTTCATCCATTCTGCGACGTTGGTCACTCGATTGGCATTCCTATTTGAGATTCATACATCGGGGTAAATGAGAACGAAAAATAACACGTGTGGGAACAATACCGTAGAGAGTAAACGTTCTCGGATACTGGCAACGGCATCTGATTACCAGGGACACATTTCGGCTTGTGATGCGAGGAGAGGAGAGGGAAAGAAAGGCACACACGGAGTCGTCGAAACAGAGCGACGCGACAAGAGAGAAAGGGAGGATTTTTCCCCGCGCTTTCCGCCCACATTTTTTTCTATCCTTGCGAGATTTTTACGCGGAATGCCACTAAATTTTTCACTGACCGTCCTCCCACCCGGACCCGTCGAATCCCCTGACCTCCCTCCAGTGTCCCACGCTTTCTCGGTCCGCTGAACTAAAAAAAAACCTAAGCGTCCGCCCGCGGTGCGGAAATAATTGAAACGAACAGCGATTCGCCCGACCCCACGCCCGCGCAGGCGTGCGTGTAAACGCACTCTCGACGAAGACTTTCTCACGCACTTCGCCTTCGTACCCTGACCGCCCCAACGACTTTCGACTACCCTCACTCACACCTCCCTACCATTCCCACTTCTCTGTCCACGCCAATGCAATCCCACCACTCACTACTACATGCCTGCCGCCTCTCGCCCGTCAACCACCCATCCCCCACTCCCACGATCCATCCTCACGCTCTGACTAAATTTACAGCTAGCCTCCATAAATTCCCGCAGTCCCTCCCAAAAATTTTCTCCGGGTCGAGGGATAAAACAACCCTTGTATTTATGGCAGTTCTTATACGTATATACACTTCACGTGAGCACGAAAACCTACACATGCAAGTGCACATCAGACGAAAGGACGCGGAGAAAGATGATAGCTAGCACAACGTTGCACGAAACCCAAAGGGAAATAAAAGGGGACTCGGCGACAGAGGAAAAATATGAGCCCTGGCCGGGACCCGAACTCGATTCCTCCCAGCAAGTAAAGAACTAGCTTTCTCAATACATTACCAGGGGAGAGATGCCAGCCAAGGCATTGTATTCCAAATATACGCATCCCCATGCATGGTTGACCCATATGCATTATATACGAGTACGTCCATATGACATATGAATTCGTGATGGAAATGCTAAATTACTTCAGATTTCAGGGGAGTAGAGAATTAATAATGATATCAAAGAGAAAAATAAACAGGCCGGCAATGCAATTGAACATTATATTTATGTCGCAAAGAGTTTGTTGAGGAAGAAGAGTAGTATCATGAGTAGGAAGGAATAAATTATGCACATTTTGTCAATCCCATTCAAATTCAAAAAAGGATGCATTGCATGTAACTTTGTGTTCACTTTCTGAAAGTAACAATACGAGAGGTAATAGGCAACAAACGTCGAGGATCGGGATGGAAAAATGAATTCTAATACCCGGGATAATTCAACTAGAAAGAACTGCTCTACCATATGCCATGTTTTATTAGGAAAACGAAACTGCTAGCATTTTTAGAACAATCACATTAAGAACAATTAATTTAGAACAACTCACCAGGTTTGTTTCAACTCTATAGATGGGGCCACGCGATTATTGTTTCGTCGTTAACGGAAAATTTTGAAAGGAAACTAGTCCCGTCCCGTTTACAAATCGAGATCTACGACGAGTATGATTTCCACATTTGCTTAATGCCCCAGCATCCAGGGGCAAGAATGGCAGTTGCACTGCGACGGATATTCCCACGGCCTCCAATGAACAAACGACCCCGAGGGGCAAACCAAGGCAAGGTTACAGAATGAAATATGAACTGGCGAAAACATCATTCTGATCGATTTCCATAGGTCCCGAACGCATTCGATTACTCACTGGGGGGTATTCTTGTGTCAGCAGCGTTTCGTTGCAGGATGGGCCAACGGCGCGTGAAGTGTGGCAGGCATGCACAGCACGTACTCTACTCTTTTCGACAGCGCACTCAACAAAAGAGCAACTTATCCTTAAAAATAACGCTGAACGATGGCGTATTTCAAGATTGCCAATTCGGTATCAGCATTTGGTCATTGCATGACGAGTTGGCGAATATTTCAGAGTCATAATCTTCCACCAGGCGTTATAAACGCACGCAATCTTAACCTACAATTTACCTCCACGCGAAGATTTACCGGAAAGATCATGCTATTCAAACCTATTCCATCTACATTAATAAGGCAAAAACAACATATGTGGGTACTTAGGGTAAAATTATATCCATTTCTGGTAAGGGTAAATTAATGAAACTGAACATTAAGGAAAAGCGGAAAAATAATTATCTGCCATTAAATGAAACCTTATTCAACTAGTATTTTCAAGCCATAAAGTAAGAATTGCATTGAAGAAGGTGCGTTCACGAGAGAATTCATAACTGGGATTCTGCATAGAGACAATTAGGCAAGATTTGAATACAATGCAAAGGGTTGTGAGTCCCTGAAACTTGGTATCCAAAGAAATACAATCAATATTTTCGAGCTTGGAATTTGAGAGGAGAATATTCGAAATAGCATAATTCACGAAGAAAACAGATTTAGATATGTTCGAGGCTTTTATGGAAGAGAGAATTTTAGGTAAACATGGAAGAGTCGAGGCGTGACAGTGTATTGGGTGGAGTGTTCGACCAATAACTGAAGGGCCCAAGTTTAAATCCGGGTGAACCCCATACACCCACAGCTTCTCTCAAGCTGCGCGATATTTCTCGAATCATATCTTCCTGGGAAACCGCAGATGGCTCGGGGAAAGGAAGTGCCTCCCTCCCTTACCTTGAAGTCTAAATTCCATTCCGTAGGCCTTCACCCCCCGTGAACTCTACCAACACCCTTCAAATCAACTTTGTGCTGATTACTCTGGATGATACTCGTATCAGAGGTGAAGGAGAGAAAAAATTATGAATTTTAGCCGGCACAATTGCATAAAAAGTCGAGCAATCTGAAAATGATAGGAAGAACTGTTTTATATTTACACTGTGCTGAGGTATTTAACTAATCCCGACTGAGGCATATTTTTTACATTTCACCTAGTTTTATAGGACATACTAGCTCTAATGAAAAGAACAGAGCACCTATGGTAAAACCGCTGAGCTCTCAGTCATGTATGAATATTATATGTCATTTCTAAATTCTCTGGTTGGTTTCTATAAAACAGATGACAAGACACGCGAATGCTACTAGTTGCGCATAGGTCCAACTCTCTGACCAAATTGGAGAAGTGGGGCCTATTACGCATCCACAAGGTTGATCCCTTATAAAAATTCAGAAAATGTACCCGTGTCTATTTCCCGAGGTTTTTATTCTAATCTATCTTATAATGTAAGATTTAATGCCAAAGATCGATTTAATATTCCTCTCTAACCATATGCTAACCTCGATTTTAATGCGAAAAATCACCAATCACTATCAAATTTATATTACGGATACGGATTTCACTCATGAGGAATTTCAGGTAAAACAATTGAGGAGTTAAAACAACTAGATAATCATCATCTCATAATAATCAATTTTATTTTTTCTCCCTTAAAAGCCAGATCCTCCTTGAGTAAACCACATAACTAGACTTACATACCAATTTTCTAAATTAAAAATACCAGTTAAATGCGCTGTTGTGAAATGTACGAGATGAACACAGCAACACATTTGTGTTTTCTCTCATTTAGCTACGAGGATTTTACCATTTTTCATTCTATCGAAGCGTCTTCAACGTTCGTTTCACTTCCTTTATTTTTAAATTTCCGATGATTTTGCAAATTTTTCAACTAATTTTGTAAAGATTTGATGAATACACTTTAGCACAAAAGATAGAATAATTCCGGTTTTCATAATAAATCTAGCTCAAAATAAAGAAATTGAGTCGGAAGTACATCTTCCCAGTTACCACTCGAACGAGAATAAATCGCTGCATAACATCGGCAAGGCAATAGGTACTCCTCACAATATCGGATTGCGAACTAGCGTCGGTCTCCAGTCTCCACTGTCCTAGGATAAATTAAATTTGAAAAGCTTCTTTTTTTATTTTCTCTCATAACTGGATGTAATTAATTCCGTTTTAATTCAACATATAAGCCTAAATGTATAATTTGAAAATTAATATGTTTAAACACTTCCCAAATTGGGATCCGCACACCAATAAATTTAATCTACGGAAGTATAATATTCACTCCACCACACCAAACAGTTTAAGAAGAGCCTGGATACAGGGTTTGAGTAATTCTGCTCACGCTAAATTATGAACTAACGCAAAAGAGCCGTCTGACTCTGCCCGTGAACAAACTACAGACTTTTTCTTAAATATTTGTTCTGCACCCCCGCTACTACAGACCCCGGCCGGTCAAACACGCCCAGCCTCATCAGGCTGAAGCAGGAGGATAAGTACGTAACGAAGGGGAGGGGGCGAGACAAAAAATAACTGTTGGGAATGGAAAAGGGGAACGGAGGTGCGGAAAACACACAAAGGATTGATAGATGCGCCGGAACGAGGGAAGGAGAGAGGGTAGCAGCAGAAGGGAAAGGGAGGGGCACGTAGTAGAAGACGTGTGCCGCGAACATTTGAGTACATACATATGTGCATAAAGAGGAGGAAGTAAAGGACCGCAAACAAAGCTGATTAAAGTGGACCGGCGCGCAAAACAATATTTTTTTGAAAAAAATGCCCCTCCTCCCCAACCATACTCACCCACCACCCCCTTACTTTACGCGACGAAATAATAAAAAAATAAAACAAAAAACAAACGGAAACGTCGAAGGGTCGGAGAGGCACGTGGGCAGAAACACCCCGCTCCGACGCGCACGGCGTTTCAATTCGGGGGAGACAAGAGGAGAGGCAGAGCGGAGAGAGAGAAAGAGAAAGGCGGGGTGTCGAAAAAGGGGCGGGAAAGAGAGAGAGAGAGAGAAAGGCGGAGAGAGGGAGAGAAAGTGTGCGTGGGAGTAGATGAAAAGAGACCGCCAAAGTGCGCGTGGAGTCCCCCTGGCGGTCGACGTCGAGGGTGCAAGGGTGGCGTCCGACGTGGCAGTAGTGTCGCGCTAGTGGCGCCCTCCGTGCGCCAGCGGCGCGCAACAACGAGCCCATTAAAACCCTTTCCCCCCCTCCCCCCACACCAACCCCTCTACAGACCAACTCCCACTCTCGTTTCTCTCACTATCTCCCCCCCCAAAACACCCTTCGTTACCTTATGCCGCACGCCCTTTCCCGAGTGCGAGCGAGGGTGGTGTGAGTCGACGCCGTACTCGTGCGATCACCACGCATACACACGCCCACTCTCTCTGTCGCTTAGCAGAAACTCCACCTCTTCACCCCTTTCCCTTCAAAAGAGCCCTCATCCCCCCCCCCGGTCCTCTTATATCCCTCGCCCATCCACACGCCTCCCTGGCCGCTAAAAAACCCACACCAACACCGCCGCCACCGCCGACCAACCGGCCAACGAACGCGAGTGCGCCAAGCTTGGCGCGCGTGGTAATTTTTAAGCACACGCGAAACCAATTGAAACGCCGGCGCTCGCACCGGCGTGATTCTTTCAATCGACACCTAATTGGCTCAAGGTTAGCTGATTATGGTCGCACTTGTTACGCGGGCCACCCGAGAGCGGAATGACAACTAAAATTCACGCTTCCCGACGTTTCTCGGACGCGGTCCGAATTTGCGCGAACGAACCCGGATTTGACACACGCAAAACGGTCCGAGAACGTACGAGATTTGATTGATTAAATTTTCTGTGGATGGATGTGGTCACGGGAAAAAATTATTAACGTCAAAACTACTCGTGAATTTTTAATTATAGACGAATCGTGCTCTACGGCCACCATCATTCTGATAATATTAATATTAAGTCATGCTCGTGAATGCAAAACAAATTTTGCGTAATCACATGAGTCTACTGGGTTCAACACTAACCCTATGTAATACATATCCCCATATAAAGAACAGAAATAGCAATAATAGAAAGAAAGCCCCATATAAAATAACAGTAGAATCTCATAGTATTTATAGCAAACTGAATGTTTCACAGTATTTGAGCAAACATATTTTGATACATTGCCCTATCATTATCTAATCTACCGAATTTTCTGTCTACCCAGCCAAAACATTAGAGGTACATGGAATGGAATCCCCACAAAATTGCATTATTGCCTGGCAATTACATTATTCTCTCCTTGGAGCATGTCTGTATTTTCATTCGCCAATGAAAGGTTCCTAAGTATTTCCGAAGAGGAATCCGCTCGAAATGACTTATCGTTATGGGTCGACCGTTTGTAGAAATATAGTATCCACATTTCCAATGAGAGTTTGGTAAATTGAAGAAAAAACAAGGGATCAGAATTCGGCATGGTCTTCATCCCTCCCTGTTTTCATATCTCGAAAGGCTTCTCGTTCGCATACCTGGAACAAAATAAAAACAAACACATCGGTCGATTTTAATCAAAATGAGCATTGTATCAGACCAGGAGAAACCGTGGACGGAGAATGTAGGAATCATAATTCACAATCAGTCAGAGCTTATTTCAAAGAAATTCCACCGAGGAGGAGACTGCCGCCGGGCGTATCCGCGACGACAAATGAAATGTGGAATACGAATACGTCGACGAATATTGACTTCCTTCGTGTCCAAGGAAACTATGCACAAAAGGAACGTGTATTTTTCTTGTATGACCATGTACCATCTCTATCGAAGAAGGTAAAGAAAATAATGCGGAGAGAAGCCACGTGCCCTAAGAGAAGCCATTGATCGTGTAACAGATATTCAATTTTTTCTTCGAAATGCATCTCCGTTCTCTGCACACACAAAAAAAACCCTAGATTTTTCCATCCGGCAAGGATGAAATAAGAAAGAATAGGAAACTTCGTTTTGCTCTCACAATTTGGCCACAGTGTATTTCTTTAACAACTGTATGTACCAGCCATCGGTATAGCACACTCTACAGAGAGCATAGAGAATAACTGATTTTCGATTCATTGTGATAAATATTTAAATCTTAGACAGTACGCACATAAAAAGATAACTTTTACCACCACCTAACTTGAGAGAATGGGAAATTCATTTTAACTATTTCGGTTACTATATGACATTCCTAAAGTTTAAACTTATACAATTAAAGGTAAATTCAACATTTAGACGAGATATGCGTGTGTGTGCCTGAATATATTATTAGATAATCTACCGGTTAAGGTAGGTTTTTGGATGGACCCAACTATCAAATAAATATTTTGTAACTCCAAATAAAACCCAATCCAGCAACCTACTCTACATCAGGTCCCTCTTCATCTCTGTGTACTTCTTTCCTCCCTTCATCCCGTCCAACATCCCTAACCTCTTCCTGCGCTTTCCTCGTTTGCCTAACATTCTCCCCTCTTTTACAGTCTTCATGTACATTTTTTTATCATCCCACCACCGCTCAATACGCCCTTCATCCATTTTTCCTGCCTCCATAGGATTTCTCCCAACAAACCCCTCTCCTCACACACCATGCCTAGTTCTTCCTTATTTGTTTTCCATTCGGTCCATTTCATCTTCTCCCTTCTTCTCCACACGCACATTTCAATAGCCTCCAATCTACTATCTACTACTACTACTCTATCCTCCTGCTTCAGTGACCACGTTTCCGCGCCGTACATAGCTACGCTCCATATCAGAGTTTTTACAAGCCTTTTCTTGACCTCCATACTCAACGTCCCCGTTATCAACTTCCTCCTCTTTGAGAAAGCCTTCTTGCCTAGCGCAATTCTTCTCCTTACGTCCCTACTACTTTGACCGTATTGGTCCAAAACACTTCGGAGATAAATTTCAAGAATCTGTAACAGTAACTTTAACGGAGTCACCCGCTATGTGTGCATTATAATGCAACCATTGCAGAGAGTAAAAATCATTCGCCTTGACCGGGATTCGAACCCGGATCCCTCGATATCCGGCCGAGTGCTTTAACCAAGGCGAATGATTTTTACTCTCTGAAATAGTTGCATTATAATGCACACATAGCGGGTGACTCCGTTAAAGTTACTGTTACAGTTTCTTGAAATTTGTCTAAGGTATGAACAGCCTAAGTGTTTGAAATTGGCTTTATTAACATCCTGGACTGTGGCGCGTCGCGCACGACTACGAATGCCTGTGACATTGTACGTACGGTATTTCGTCATAACATCTTGTTCCTTTAAAGCCCCCAAAATTTCAGAGCGTAAAAGGACGTCTCGGCAGCTTAATTGGTTAAAGCTCTCGGCCGGATATCGAGGGATCCGGGTTCGAATCCCGGTCAAGGCAAATCATTTTTACTCCCTGAAATGGTTGCATTACTTCGGAGATATGTGAACTGTTCTACCTGCTCTATTTTTTCCCCGCCTATTTTAATATTTAGCTTGGCCTTTTTCTTTCTGGAAAATCGCATAACCTTTGTTTTATTAATATTGATTGTCTGAATCTGATATATGTATACACACACACATATATATGCATATATATATATGCATATATATATATGCATATATATATATGCATATATATATATGCATATATATATATGCATATATGCATATATATATATATATATATATATATATATATATATCAGACATGCCAACTTTCAAAAATGAAAAATCGGGAGATTTTTAGAAGTGTATCACGAAGTAATCACTTTTAATTACCACAATATTTGCATGGCACCTTAATCCCTTTATGACACTTTGCCAATTTTTAATGAATGTCACACTTTATTAACATGTTAAGCTAAGTACACAATTTGAACAGTTCATCAAGAACGTAAGAAGGAAAAATCGGGAGTCTCCCGCTTAAATCGGGAGAGTTGGCATGTCTGATATATGCATATATATATATATATATATATATTCAAATACGAACTCCCGCCATACGGCGCACAAATATTCATTCAAACATAGAAATAGGTATAAGGAAAGGGGATAGGAAAACACATAAAAGGTGAACACCGGACATGTGGGGTAGGGGGATTTTGAGCAGATCACAAATGTAAAAATATTTCTTAACCGGGACACTCTGGGCCTACTCCGAGGCCTTCTTCTGACCTGAAGAAGACATCGGAGTAGGCCGAAAGCTCGAATAATCTTCTAGGTGAGTGTTCTTTTACGTGTTATGTGCTTTATTCTGTGTTCTATTTTGCCGTCCAAAAGTTATATATATTCTTAATTTTTACACTCAATGAAGACAGTATTTATATACATAAAAAGGTATTTATAAAATGACTTCCCTATGTTAAATAATTATGGTTACGTGCATGATAGCCTGAAATGACAGCCGGAAATGTCCCTAAGAAACCGCGGAAAGAAATGTCAAAGAGTAAGGAATGGAAATGAAGTAAGAAAGGACATCGTAATTTAAATAACATGTGCCTTTCAAATAGGAAAAAAACATAAGCGATACTACGATTACCAAACGCTCCAACAAAAAATCAGATTAAGTTAAATCAGTTGGTCTCCTTGACCGAACACCTGTGACAATATATCTTTACAGAGAATAATAGAAAGTGACAACCAGTATGCCCATGCTCAATTAATGCTATATACGAGGGTCATCCGGAAAGTAGTACCCGTACGTGCCGCATGAAGTGCTGACGACGCGAGTAGCCGCTGGACTAGGTCAGATAGCTTCAGTGGCTTGTCTGCCTTCTCTGAGCCAAGTTGCGTGACGCTAGCATTGCCTGTGTTGTTTCTGTGATTGTTTACAATGTTTAAAAAATTGAGAACGCCGCCAGTTGTGAAGTGAGGGCAGTGATTAAATTCCTCAATGCAAGAAACGTTCGCCCATGTGATATTCATCGCCAATTAAAGGAGGTGTATGGAGACAATGTAATGGACGAGTCGTCTGTTCGGCGGTGGTGTCGCAACTTCAACATGGGGAGGGGGAACACACACGACGATGAGCGTTCGGGGAGACCGTCTGTCATTACAGACCAACTGGTGAGCTCAGTTGACGAATTCGTGAGGAACGATCGGCGCGTCACAATTGATGACATCTGTGAGCATTTTCCCAATGTTTCTCGAACAATTGTTCATGAAATTGTTAAACACCATCTGCATTATGCAAAAATTTGTGCAAGATGGGTCCCTCGCATGCTTACAGATGAGCACAAAACCAAGCGTATGGCTGCAGCACTGACGTTTTTGGGACGTTATTCTGATGAAGGAGACTCTTTCTTGACTCGCATAATTACTGGTGACGAAACATGGGTTTGTTATGCATCACCTGAGAGTAAACGACAGTCAATGGAGTGGCATCATGCTCATTCACCAAACAAACCAAAAAAATTCAAGACAGTTCTGTCCACCAGGAAACTCATGGCAACCATTTTCTGGGATCGACGAGGTGTATTGCTTATTGATTTTATGGCCCGTGGAGACACTATTAATGCCAATGCGTATTGTGAAACATTAAAGAAATTACGGCGGGTAATACAAAATCGGCGGCGAGGTCTATTGTCTACTGGTGTCATTCTAGTTCATGACAATGTCAGGCCTCATGCAGCTGGGATAACACAAAAACTTTTGCAGCAATTCAAATGGGAAACTTTCGACCATCCACCGTATAGCCCGGACTTGGCCCCTTCAGATTTTCATCTCTTTACAAAGCTTAAAGACTTTTTGGCAGGAAAAAGATTTGACAGCGATGAAGAACTTAAAGAAGGAGTGACCCTGTATCTCAATGAGCTGGCGGCGAAGGACTATGCAGCAGGAATACAGAAACTTGTCACACGTTATGACAAATGCCTTAATTTGCTTGGAGATTATGTTGAGAAGTAGTTTAAAGTATCCTCTTTCAAATAAAATTTTTTATGTTTGTTAATATTTACTTTTGTGTCTTTATTTCACGAACGGGTACTACTTTCCGGATGACCCTCGTAATTTAATTATATTGGATGACCATAGCTACGGAACTACTTTCGGACTATACTACACCAAAGTACACTGAGAACAGGAATGCCATTAAATATCCTGCCACTCCCGAGAATGGAACCCGGCCTCCTAAACGGTGAAGCAATTAATTTTACACCGCTCGGCCATCAAAAAATTACATACAAAGCACTTAATAGTCAGATATATAAATAGCAAAAAAATGCGCTGCAAAATGAATCCTTTGAATGTCGAGTGCCCCAGTTCTTTCTGCGTGAAACCCATTAATAAATTGAGTTTTATGACGCTTCTTCTGAAAGAAGAGCTTCGAGCAGTGAAACACCATCTGAGAAGTTTGGAAAGGGTCTGAAAAGTTACTCTTGAGCAATACCTTCGGACATCACGTTCTCTTCAAATTTATCTGTCCCATTAAGTTAACTCAATGATAGAATGAGTCTCCAGTTCATTAATTTCATTCAAATTTCACTCCAACAAAGCAGAATCAAGTGCTCCACTTTGGAATTCCACTTTTGGCACTAATGAAATTCCACCATAGCAACGTAATTTTCGTGAATTTAAGCTAGTTATGTTTTCCACTTCTTTAGAGATAAAACAGATTAAAGTAGGACGGCAGAGCAAAATAGGATGTTTCCATAGTAATCTTCATGTTGACATATTTCCATATGTATTCGTATTTTTGCCAAAACTAGGGGTGAGAGAGTTTTGTGTATGTTTCTGGTAAAGACGACAGATTCAGGTTATCGCATGAAAAATGTTATTTTAGAAGGGATGCAGAAATTAGCATTCATGCAAAATTCTTCTACCTCTAGAATGTTTTCTTATCTATACAATATAAAAATAGATTAAAAACTCAAAAGAGTTTATACAAAATCTATCACTCCCAGAAATCACGTTTATCCTGCACGTTACCTTTTACAGATTTTCTTCTGCTTTTTCTGCGTGAAAATAATTAGATTTCTTTTTCCTTCTATTTATCTTAGTTCCCTTCATAAAATTCATTTTTTATAAAAGCGAGTCGATAACACAATCTTCTACTGGTCTCAACCCAGCAATTCTATAATTTGAAACAGTAGTGAAAACGTGGGATGCACTGGCGAGGGATTTTGATTTGCAATAGAAGTAAATGATTTCTACAGCTGATCTTGGCGTTTCCATGTTTCTACTAGAGATTATCTTATTATATTATTATGTACTAATGATTAACTTAAGTCACGGGTAACAGATATGGTAGTATAACTTTGAAGTTCATCTATACACTTAAAGCACATAAATTCCATCTATTCAATAATGTCAATCTTACTAAAATCGTCTTCATAATGTGTTCAATTCAATCCATTTATTTCAACTAACAATCATCAAGTTGATCATTATGACGAATCTTAACTGTAAAAATAGAAGAAATAACGATAAAAACATTTCTAAGTGGTACTATCAAACTAAACAACTGTTGAATCCGATAAATGGTATTTCCATAATTTACTAATGACGCCCTCCGTTTCAGGACTACCTCATGCAGGTTAAAGTCGTTCCTGCATTCTAGGAGCCAGTGTTGTTAGTCCTTGACACGAGAGTACTAAGAGGAAGGCTTTGCGTTCACGCAAAATGACGAGGTTTTTCACAAGAGAAAATCTCATTTCGCACACCATTAAAACAGCAAAAAATCTAAGATTTTTTGTTACGTTGGTAATTTTCAAGGAAAATTTTGATTTTTTGCCTAATAGATTATGGTCTACAGCTACTCTTTTAATTCATTGACGACTGGACCGCTATTATCCCTAACACTACCACGACTCCAATCAAATTCCATTAACATGTGCGAAAATCGCGCTGCCATCACGATATTGCCCTGCTAATGCTCCAAAAATACATTCATAGAGACTGAATAGAGATTTTGTGATTTACACTCGAGTATTCCATTACTTCGCGTGTTAAGGAAAACGACTAACGTAATCAAATTCTCTCTTGTCGACACGCGGACGATAACACCTACGGTTACGAGGTCACTTTCCCAAAAATTTCACCAACGCACCACGTCTAAGGAAAGAAACGAAAACAGATAATTTCCCCATATTTCGTCAGTCGGATTAAATCGACGCGGTGCAGTTTCCTCTCATTCGGAGTTATTAAACCAAAAGGCTGCTTCTTTCAACCTCAAAGTCATCGATCTCTTTCCTGAAAGAGACTCTCCTTTGATTATCCCGAAATATCACATGAAACGATTTGAACGAATTCCTCTCTCGTTGCGAGCATACAAAATATTCAAGGAGAGAATTCTTGATTCATCTTGGGACGACTGGATCCGGCGCTCTTAGGTTCACAGCAAGGATTCTGAAACGTCACGCACAAAGAACGGCGTAACGCACAAATGATCTGACCCACCAAACATGCGGGATTCCCAGAGATAATCAGGAAGCGAATTCAAAAATGAAGAGTTCGAAAACGGGTAGGAGAAAATGGTTAGGGTGGGGAGAGAGTACTCGAAAGAGCGGGGTGAGTGGGGTGCCGCCTGAATCAGTGATACAGAGGAATAAGACGGATGAACTGATGTGCACATTATTCAGAGACAGGGAAAGGAGACATACAATTCAATTTAACGGAAATCACTCCATAAAGCAAATAAAAAAAGAATACGTTCAGCCGACCTCTTCGTGGGCGGTCCGAGGGAATGACAAAGGTAAATTCATCCTTCTCGACGCGTTTAAAATCGCCGCTATTGCACAAGACCTCTTTGTGCAAATAGCATTCTCTCTAGTAAAATATTTCCCAAAGCCTTCATGCACACTGATCCCATTAACTTTTGAAATATGAATATAATAATGAATATGATATACATAAATACATAATTTGAAATATGAATTTAATATGAAATTGAAATATGGCCCACTGGTAGATCCGTACTAGTCGTGCTAGGTTACCATGATATATTACGTAAAAGGTACGCAATAATCGAACTCTACAACTACAAAACAGTCGCACTATTCAGGAAAAGTACAACTAGATTTTTTTTCAAATTAATATTCAGAACAAAATATCTTTCATACAACATAAAGTAATGATTTGGGCGAGGTAGTTCAGTAGGCAGAGCACTGCGCAACTGGCCGGAGAACCCGGTTTCGATTCTGGGTGACGTCTCTAGGCATTCTCAGCTCTACACAAGCTGTGTGACTTTTTTCGGGCACCGAATCTTCCTGGGAAACCAAAGGCGGCACGGAAAAGGAACTTTTCTCCTAACTCCGACGAGAGAACTTCACCCACTGTTGGGCTTAGTACAAGCTGAGCTCAAGCCTATCAAACCAACCTTGACAAATGACGCATAATACACACAACCTTTGCCAATCGTTGGGTTGCACGAGAAATATTTCCCGGAGTTGCTAGTTGCATTAGGAAAATTGTAATGGATATAAAAGTTACTTCATGCTTTTAAAGTAATTTACTATTTTAGTGCGTGTATAAAATAACTAATAAATATAGTTTTCATTGAATTCAATAACATAATTAAGTATTTTATTCTTTTAAAGCAAAAAAACAAATTATGTTATGAAATTAAAAATATTGTTTAAGCTTATGTGTAATCATGGCGCATGTGTACCGCGGGTTGTGTCTCAATGTTAAAAATTCTATTATTTTAACTTCAAGCCAAAAAAAGAGGGTAAACTAGCTAATTTAAATTAAATGGAATTTAAAATTAGAATTATTGAAAGGTATTACAGTAATTATTTAATGTCACTCACTATTTCCACTGAAAATCGCGGAGTTAATCACAAATCACACCACACTATTTCGAGGGAGGGGTTACCACAAACAGGTAAGGATAGGGATTAGCAAAACTTGGGAAAGTATAAGGAATAATCTTATTTATTTATTTAATGACTTCATTGGGGCGAAATTGAGAATTCATAGCCCCTTCTTCTACTTAAGACCTACAATTAAAGACAATTACAAACACCCAAGTCCTAGGTGGAGGAAAACCCACCTAGGTGGGAATCGAACCCGCGATCTCTGAGTTGGCGGGCGATGACGTTACAACGCAGTCATCGCGACCGGCAATCTTATCTGACTTATTTTAAGACACAATGAAGATAGACGCACAGGGTAAAATAGAAGAATGAGAGGAGATCGAGGATGAGACACATAAAGCAAATAGTAACCGATGTCAAAGCAAAAAATATTTGCAAAAATGTAGATGTTAGCCGATAGGAGAATTGAGTAAAGTGCTTAGACAAAACATTCATTATCAGCGAGGATCAGTAGTTGTTAACTTCGCCATATCTATTCATAAAAATGAAATAGGAAATATTAAACGCGATACGCGAAAGTTTATATAAATTTCCGTTATTTGGTAATCTTTGGATTTCATTTGTTAAAATATTAGATTTACTTCTTGAAATGGCATGTTGACGCCAATTAGAGAGTTCTCAGAGATGAACACATTAATTTTTCTCTCCCTCATTACTCCTTCATCTCTCCAAACCAATTTCACCCCCGAATAAGCCCATACCAACCAGCAGAAAGAGGGGCAGAATGAGAAAGAGAATGAGAGAAAGATTGAGACAGAATACGAGAGAGAAAGAGAATAAGACGGTTATTAATATTAGAGAAAGATTCAAGCAGAATACGAGAGGCAGATAAAATAGAGAGAATGGAGCTGTTTTATTTAAATCGAATACTGACATTAACAGTTAGTTATGATTTGTAGTCTACCGTTGAAAGTAGGTTTCGAATGGATAGACTATAATACGCTACATTTCTTTGCCTCTTCTAACAAAACACAATTTGAAGCAAGACACTACAATAGGCCTTCCTCCATTCCGTCCAACATGCCTATTCTATTCCCAGATCTTCATCGCTTATCTAATGTTCTCCCCTCTATCACACTCTTCAACATCCCATGGACAATTACAATGCTCCGCGTCCACCAGGTAAGACTATGAAGAGAGAATTCGCAATGAAAGAGAATTAAGGAGAGAGAATGAGAGAGAGAGAGGGCTCTTTCGTCAATTCACCCCAATTAATTAATGAAAGAAACCTTGAAACATCGCGCCAGCTGTCTGATATCTCTGCTTCTCGACCCCACGCGTCAGAGTAGTTCCTCCTCTCGGCGCCCTCCCCTTCAATCCCTTTCCACCCCTCCCCCATCCACCGCCCTTCCATTCTACTTGCCCCGATCGCCGAAGGCCCTCGCGTGATCCGAAAATCGCCGTGATTTCCCCAACCTTCTTCTCCTCCCCCCACCATTCACATCCTTTGCAGGAGCATCCACAAAATCCACCTGCCCGAACGATCTGCATACATAATTTTTTCAACGAGGACCCCGCCTTTAGCTGATCCACGAGAACCATCAAACAAACGCGAATGCGTGTTTAGCAGTGCGTTTTCGAAGGCTGTCGACGCCTTTTTGATGATTGCAACGTTTTGATTACTGGCGAGCCCACGGTCATCCGGGCCAATCCGCTCCATATTTATCATCGAGTTTCAAACATCAAACCTTACTGCCCCGAGGGATATAATTCTTAATTATGTTACAGGGGGATAGGGACGGAAATTCGTCCCCTGACGTACCTACTCCGAAATCCTGAATTTCATCTCTGAACAGTAGTACCTAGTAATTTAAGGTGGTGTCCGGCAGTTGAGATTATTTGCATCTTTAAGAGACTGGTGGGAGATTTTCATAGCGAGTAGGATTTTTTCGGGGAGCGAAAGAAGGGTGGAGAGGAACACGACATCGGCAACTATCCCGTTGTTGAGAAAAGACGCCAAGGGGTCAGAAAGTTGAACGTTCTATCCGACGGACGGAGTACAGTACTTGAAGTTTATTCCCGCTTCAAAGGGAATCGGAACACTAACGAAAAGTCGGCTACCTTCCAGAGATTCGTGCCCATGCCTTGACGTGAGATTGCCCTACGCTTTACAGCACCAATCAGATCCCACTATAATTTCGAGCGGATGGAGGCTACTTAGGACGCCTAACATCTATATTAATCCCTGACAGCCACCATACGGGCGTGGCATGGAATTCCTGAAAAAAATGTGACTGTAGGGAATTCCGAATTGGTTTAATGAATGTTCGCAGAAGAATGCTAAGGGACAAGGCCTTTTATCGAATTCATTGGGGTTTTCAACCTTGACTTAGTCGTGATTTCCATCTGTGAGAGAGAAATACGGAGATTTTAATCCATCATTTTGGGAGCCTTTTTCTTCCATTTCATCCTGATGGTCCACTCTGGGGATACAATGAGTGGGTTCGTAGTGAACTCTCCATTTCAGTAAATTTAACCCAGAGCAGAAGTCTAGTTTAATGCGGGGATCACTGCGAGAGCAATGTCCATCTCCAGGTAAAACTCTGGGGAGGACGAAAATGGAAAGCAATATATCAAATAGCGTGATTTCGGCAGTATATAATTTACCTTACGATATTTCGTATTAATAAATGTATGATTATAACTGAATGTATTAATATGATTTCTTACCATTGCACATTACAAAAGTTGCATTCTAAGAATGGATTATGATATTTATATTGACAAGCAGAAGTTTTGTTTTTCTTAAAATATATTCATTTTTTTACTGGACATGATGAGCTGATATTTTTTTTCGACGAGGACCTTACCCATGCGGTGAGCAAATGGTATGGTATGCCTTTGATTACCTCATCAAAAATTTATACTAGAGCACTTGTTTAACAACCAATAGCATGCCTGTTTTCATTTAGCAAATAATTCATTAAAGGCACTAAAAACATAAAACACCAGCATAACTTGATAATAAATTTGATATCTCTACCACACTAAAAATATCGAAAAATCTTTTTACGTAATCGTAACTTTGCATCCACCTATCCATAGTTCCTTTCCATCCCTGGACGTTAAGCTACAGACGCATTGCCACTTATCGTTGGTTACGTATTAAACATTCCTTGAAAAAAATAGAAAGTATAATCAATATCCCTCAGATTCCCGCAGCGGGAATAATTCTTGCAGCTATTATATCTGGGACACAACATTTTGGTTTTGGCTTTTGACCAAATGCCTGAAAAGTTTCCTACGAGATACTGGTCGAGGCAGCCAGATGGATAATGCACTTGCAGGCGAGCAGAAAACGAGGTGGGGTCGAATCACGTTTTGGCCGCGGACCATTTAATGTTAGTTTTTTTTAATGGCCAGCACTACCAGTGGGCAAGTTATATCCCTGAGCGTGAATCTCGAGGTCGTTACAAATTTCCAAGCATTACCTGCCGCTTGCCCGCGAGTCGATATTTTAATCCAACACCCAAAAGAAGAAAATTAACATTCACAATTTATTTATTAAGGTATTCTACTGGTTAAGGTAGCTTGGATACATACAAAATATGCACTCACTTGGTTGCGCATAACTAATCTGTTGTGATACTTTCGTGAAAATATACGCTATCATTCATAATTGACTAGTGTGATCGCCTAAAATGGTTCTGATTTAACTTTGCACGTATCAATAAATACCATAACCACTGGTAACCCTACCTTCATAAAATGTTCGTTAGAAAAACGGAGTCACACAACATATTCATCAGAAACCACATTGACTTTCATTGTCACGTAAAACCGCACCTCGCACTTTTATAATAAATCTTTTGTGGCAACTGCCTCTTGGTCGTATTGCTCTCCACCCGTGGGGTTGTTGAGAGATAAACTCCCCCTAATTCTATTTGCATATATCTGTATTATTATTAGATAATCTACCGGTTAAGGTAGGTTTTTGGATGGACACAACTATCAAATAAACATTTTGTAACTCCAAACAAAACCCAATCCAGCAACCTAATCTACATCAGGTCCCTCTTCATCTCGGTGTACTTCTTTCCTCCCTTCATCCCGTCCAACATCCCTATCCTGTTCCTGCCCTTTCCTCGCTTGCCCAACATTCTCCCCTCTATTACTTTCTTCAACATTCCACTACCGCTCAATACGCCTTTCATCCATTTTTCCTGCCTCCATAGGATTTCTCTCAACAAAACCCTCTCCTCACCCACCATCTCCAGTACTTCCTCATTTGTTTTCCTTTCGGTTCATTTCACCTTCTCCATTCTTCTCCACACCCACATTTCAAAAGCCTCCAATCTACGTCTATCCTCCTGCTTCAGCGACCACGTTTCCGCGCCGTACATATTTTTTCATATTTGCAATGGCAGTATGTTGCTATTCACATCTTGCTTACAGCTATGCATTTAATTTTTTCATTCTTCCTGGTGAATCGGCGAACCGTCGGAACCCAATAGTTTTTTATCTAAGTGAACGTTTACTGCTCTTTGTGAATATGAAAATGTAGAGCGTATAAGTGGGTAGGGTGCTGGTTTACTGACCCAAGAGGGTATGGTTTTGATTCCGGGTTCTGGGTTCCGAGAGGACACTGGTTTCGAATACTTAGAGCACCCTGAGCTTCACCCAAGCTTTTCAACTTTTAATGTCAAATCTTCCTTGAAGACCACCAGCAGCAGATGGAAAGGAAATGTTCAGCGCAACATCCTGATTTGCGAATTTCACACACCATTGGGCTTAGTATCAGGTGAGCTCTACCCTGACCTATCAAACCAACCTACAGACTTATTTTTTGTAATTTTTCTGTCATAAAAACTTCTTCTTTAAATGTTTTCCAACTGTTCCCTAATCAATTGTAATAATTCAATTGCTCATTAATCTCTATTAACTTTTCTACACATACACAATACCCCGCAAGCCGCCAAAAGGGCGTGCGACGGGGTGTATTAGGTCACCACCCGTAAAAGAAAACAAAACCACTTACAAACCTATGCCCACAACGGCATATATTATTACTAGGTAATCTACCGGTTAAGGTAGGTTTTTGGATGGACACAACTATCAAATAAACATTTTGTGACTCCCCACCTATCAAACTAATCTATATCAGGTCCCTCTTCATTTCTGTGTACTTCTTTCCTCCCTTCATCCCGTCCAACATCCCTATCCTGTTCCTGCCCTTTCCTCGCTTGCCTAACATTCTCCCCTCTATTACCTTCTTCAACATTTCACTACCGCTCATTCCGCCTTTCATCCATTTTTCCTGCCTCCATAGGATTTCTCTCAACAGACCCCCTCTAACGGCATATACATTCTTTTAAAAACCCCTCCAAGCTACACTCATGCAAACACATGTACTATCAACCTACAAGCAATTGCACCTTAGGACGTAGAAAAAATTTATTCAATAACGTGCAAGCTAGAATTTGAACAGTAAAAAGGTAAAATTCCACTAACACAAGGATATACAACGTACAATGGTCTCCTCCCCCAAGGAAACAGGTAGGGAATGTGACCCATCGCTGCAGTTAGCGAGAGAGTCCCCCACAGAGAGAGACGAGGGATGGAAGGATAATTTTAAAACAGACAAAGCAGAGCAAGCAATGCTGTAACGAGACTACTTTGTATAATAGCATTCTAATGAGGTCGTACGGAAAGGGTTTTGACAACAAATCACACGAGGTTAGTGAAAGTGCATGCAATTGAGTAGGACTAATTATTCCCTAGACGCTGACGGTGGCAAGTGGAACTTTTGATATCTATAACCTTGCATTTGCCATCCCGTATTGTCCGTGGGAAGAAGGAGTCCTTGGGTCTGCTAATTCTGGCATCTATTTCTCGAATTTTATATACATGATGCATGTGACCAATGTATGTTGGAGTGCAAATAATTTGCGGCACCGCGGCGCTGTAACATGCGGATCTGAATTTATTTAGTAAGTTCAACCTAGCATTGAATCGTCTTTTTTCTAATGATTCCCACCCCAACTCCAGAAGTATTTCAGTGATGGTTTTCGTTTTATCATAAGAGTTTTTAACGAAACGGGCTGCCCGACGTATTCCTTCATCATGGGCTGGTGGCTAACAAAAATGAAAGAGATAATAATTAGCACAAGCAAATCAAAAGTAGTGAGCCACTTTAATAAGCCCATGGTATTCATTATATCCATTATTAGAGGTTAACTCTTCGACCGATGCACCTACATTAGGGCCACCAAAAGGGCAACTAACTTTCACTTGGTGGGCAGAATAATCGAATATTTTACGGATAATTAACGAAGAAAAAAATGTCTCCCCTGTTGTCGGATGTTTCCACAGAAAACAAAGGTGAGAACTACCGCAATGATGACTCCCACTCTGATCACTGACGTCACCATGGAGTTTTAAGTCCCGCAGCTATTGGTGTGAAATGAGCCTACAGCGTCGCCATTCATGCGAAAGATTCATATGACGTCAGCGGTATGCTCGTAATGTCCGGTAAAAGGTTAACATGCGTCCATGTTCAGCAAAATAATTTATCAAAAATGAGTCGATCAATTGAGGAAATAAAAAATACAATAACACCTGTCAAAGGATCTGCATTAGGCGGAAACTTTTTCGAAGCTTGAAATGTCAGAATTGGAACGAATACGTGCATATCACGTTATTCAAGAATAAGTCTCTCCGAAACTCTGAACCGTTGGAGCACACAGACAGGGAGCAGTCCGTTTAATATTGCTAATATGAATGATTTGCACTTGGATTTTAAAAAAAAGCATAGATAATTTCAAACCTGTTTTCATCTGTAACTTTTGTACGGCGAGGAAACTAAACGTTGCAGCGAGACGATTAGCATGGATTGGAGGCTTTTGAAAAGTGGGTGTGAAGAAGAATGGAGAAGGTGAAATGGGCCGAAAGGAAAACAAATGAGGGAGTACTTGGTATGGTGAGCGAGGAGAGGGGTTTGATGGTAGAAATCCTAAGGAGGCAGAAAAAATGGATGAAGGGCGTATTGATCGGCAGTGGGATGTTGAAGACAGTAATGGAAGGGAGAATGTTAGACAAACAAGGAAAGGGTAAGAACAGGATAGGGATGTTGGACGGGATCAAGGGAGGAAGGAAGTACATTGAGATGAAGAAGGACTTGATGTAGTGTAGGTTGCTTAATTGTGTTTTTTTAGGAGTCACAAATATTTATTTGGCAGTTGTGTCCATCCCAAACCTACCTTGACCGTTAGATTACCTTATAATAAATAATGGTTTCGTCTATCCCTACTTTACAATTTATTGTATGCTCATTGACACTGCCCCTATCAAATCTTAGTTATAACCTTACTTGGTTTGAACTTACAGTAGTTGACCATTTAAACATCACTTGTGATCAAATACCCCTTTTCCATCCAAATATTGACCCTGTTTTCTCCTGTCGCAAAAGAAAAACCCAGCTACTGCAGGAATAAGTACAGGCTAATTGGGTGAAAAAAGCTGTATCATCCTTCTACCGGAAACTACTGTAATTTTAAAATACAAGCGGTCTTAAGTCAAAATATTCACGGTAACACGTAGAAGTTAGCATTTGTTAGAGCGTAAAATTATTTTCCGGGTAATATTATAAATTTTAAAAAATTACAGGAAGTTTAAGTCATTGTCGCAGGTTGACGAAATAGAAATTAGACTCGCTGCAGAGCAGAGACTGTCCTAACAACATTTCCAGTAGCACTTATAGCATTTCCTTCCCAAAATTTATCATTAAAACGTTGTTGTTTTCCAACAGTACGTAAAAATATCAATTAATTTCACTTAAAACGGCGCAAACTGAACGGCCGCAGCTTGACATTTCCACATTTTTGAAACAACGGAAATAAATCATCTCTTAAGAGTGAATTTTTAAGCGTAAGTTATCTAAAGCAAAAAAAGAGCAAATCGCCCCGGGGCAAAATGGCAGGAAGACAGAAACAATATGTCAGGGAGGAAAACTCAGCTAAAAATACAAGGCAGGCGAGGGGGAAAAACGGGCATATTTACTTAAGCGTGAGTGAAAAAAAATCTCCGTCGAAGAGAATGTTTGGGAGGGAAGAGGCTTAGCCGACAAGAAACACTGGAATCCCTATGGATTATTCGATGGAATGGCGTTAGGGCGAGGTTGAAGGGAGGTTGGTCGGGGGGTGGAGGCGTTCGGCGTTGGACTCGGAGGATGAGCGTTAAGGACGGCAATCACAAAAGAGGGTGCGGGAAGAACCAGGCTTTGGTCCGAATGGAAAGTGCTGAGGGGAATGGGGGTGGGAGAAGGGTCCTTCCCGGCACTACCATTGAAAAAAGTAGAATAAAACAGCGAAACCTTCGCTCTTACTCGCTTAATTGGATACATGCATTCTCTTCACGCGGCATGTCAATCCTACCCTATAGACTCACGTTGACGTCTGATGAGAATCTGTTTCACTCATACGAACGTCATTGCAGCACCTCTTCACGAATTGGGAGGCATCAAATACTCGTATATCCCAGAGAATTAGTAAAATAACACGATGAAAGATTTGAATTAATTTTCAATGATTTAGAACGAGAATAGTTTATTGAATATATGGAAACGCCTTGATTCTGGTTGCCTCAGTATGTTATCGAGTCAGCTATCGTAGGACGTAACAGAATCTCGGCTTAAATCTCGTCGAACACGGGGGATCAAGGACTGCAACTGAGAACGTGGGATCTACTTTCTCATTTTTTTTTTGGTTCTTTCCCTCTTCGTCAAATTTATCAATAACGATGGCGGTGAGAGAGTTAGGAATTAGGACACGAAAAAAATAATGAGAGCCCTAATATAGTATACTAAGACGTAGTTGAATTTGTATTTGTTTGCGAATCAATGAAAAAATTAAATGTTATTCACAAAAAAATTAACATAAATTTCGAAGGAAAGGTTATTATATTTTTTCCAACAGTGACTATCTTCAAGAAGTTGTTTGAAAACGAGACTGCTGAAAACAAACTTGAGAATGTTAGGAAACTTGAGACTATTAAGGATATTAAAAACTTCTGAGTAAATCATTTATTTTAAAAAAGACGTAGAAAATACGAGCAAAAAATTATTGCTGAAGTTTAGAAGATACAGACCCATAAAAAAATCCTTTAGAATAATTTTGATCGAATAATCTTAAATTGCAGTTTATTGAAATGCATTTCCTAAAGAAAACATCTGCTGCGTGACTTCAACAATATAGCAAATAAGAGGATCCGGTAAGTGCAGTGGCTAGTGCGCTAGTTGCTCACCAAGAAGCTTCGGGTTCCAATCCCAGCGGTAGCGGATATGTTTAACGGTATCCCGATCCTTACGTCGAGTACTTCATGGAGAGCACTTTAAGTGAGTGCGCCGTCTGTCAGATGGGACGTAACACTGTGAACCCCTTGGAGTCTAACATTTAGAGTAACTAATCCCGACTCCCGAACTCAACTCTACCCTTTCTTCTCCAATTTCTTGACAATCCTAACTCTATACCTACCTATACCTAATGGCTTAAATGGCATTAGCAATCGGCCTCCTCCCCAAATAAATTCAAAATAAATGCAACAATAAAATAAAACAAAAATAAATACAAATAGAGAAAGCGACCAAGAGAAAATTCAATAAAATTTAACCCGAATTCCAAATGATGAACGATGAATCTTCTCCCTTCAGAATTTCGTATTATTTTTATACGTTAAAAATTGGTGAAAATATAATTTCACATTTTATTGACAGCTCTTGAATTTTCAATCGAATACATGGCGTACTAACCTTTTAAAAGACAAGGGAAAAAATAATGCCAAAGTTATATCACAGATGCCAAGGATTAGATGTCTATCATAATCTACAGACAAATTTTAAAATTATATTTTCAATTAGTGGCACCATCAATAGAACTTGGAGCGTCTATGCATGAAATGCTAGTGTTCAGATGGACACTACATAATTGCACATAAAATATCATCACACTTGGTTTCCCCATTTTTGACCTTAAAGGCAATGGATCTCATGAAGAGATGACATTAATGCTCATTAGCTAATGGAGCTGTAATGAGGCTAATTCCATTAGAATGTTTTAGTGTCTGGCATGGAAAGAATTCCCAAATCCCACAACACGAATGGACAAGTAGAGTGGTCGTTCGAACGCCCTAGAACGAAGAGATATTGAGTTTATCATGAAACACCGATATTTGCGTACGAAATAACGTACAATTGCCTGGAGATATTGGATTAAAAGACCGGAAGCGGAGGAATAACTCAATATATGACATGAGGTGATTGAGGCACAGGAACCTATATGCTTAAGGCAGGGCACAAAACTCTGCATGCTGAGGGAATACGAGCTAATGATAATGGCAAAGAAAACGGTATAGGAACGATGGTGGGATGAAATGCAGCGCCAAAGTTTAACTACACAGGACATAATATCTATGTTTCCGGCCAAAGTGTTGCAGTCGACTACTCGGAACCGACGGTGTGTTAATTACCAAAAGGCAACGCTTGGAGTTTAGACTGAAAAGAAACCACCAGCCAGAAACCTTCTTCCAGCTTCATACCAACAAATTTCCTTTGCATCCAACATTTTCTTTTTAGATTTAACCAAATATATTTTTTCATCGCTCAATATAATTTTGAAAACATTAATCATAAGCTCTCATTATTTCCGATTTTAATGTCCATTTTCTGAGCCAGATTACTGTGCTACTGCGATTTTTCAACATTGCCACAAATTTAAATTACAAGCCGAGGACTAAATCACGTGTATCTAATCTAATCTCCTTTTAAGTAAAAAAGCCTTCAGGTTGCTCTTGAGGTCCGTGCTAATTCTGAATTATAAATGTGGCCTCTAGAATGTAAAAAATTTAAGGCATCTTAGACAAATGGAAAATATTCTGCCAATGCGGAGAATCGGTAGCTCCATGCTCTATTTCACCAGACGTCATACTCCAAGCGACTGCAAGTGACGCAACCAACTTTTTCAATGATGAGGAATTAAAAGTGAGAACCCTGCCCACCATTCTCTCCCGTTAAATTGTGCAGAGAACGCAGGGATTGATGACAAACATTATTTCTTTTAAACACAAACAATTAATCCTTGCCTTCGTGCTAAGCGAAAAAATTTACGGAAAAATTCTAGCTCACAATTTATGAAACATGAGTTATGGGCAGGATATAACTTGATCTACAACGCCATTATGTCATCCAATCAAGATAAGAATTTCAGCCATCACATTAATCAAGAGTAACCTGAGCAAAGGCCGATGAATTGATAATCCAAAAATAAATGACAACAGGCTATGTCGGAGAAGTTATATCAGTATAAGCTCACAGTATAAATTGCTCCGTGACAATTGATTAATTAATCTACCTTCATAATTAATCCCCCGAGTTCAAAGAGGGGCAAGCTATTTCGAGTTTTATAATCAGGAAATATAATGGACACACAGGAAATGTAATGAAAGGAGTATTATGAGCACCCAGACTGGACAACCTGGAGAAAGGTATGTTGATAGATGTGGGTTTAATAAGGTTCCCCTGAAAAAATGTGATAATAGGAAAATTGTACCTTGGGGCGTAGAAATAGCGCTAGTCTTGGTTTATTCCATCATTTAATAAATTTGTTTAAAGTGTCCAGGTAATAATTGGCTATTATCCCCTTTTTTAAGGCCTAAAAACCATTCTATGAGAGGCTAGCAGACTCTAACGTCATCACACATGGATATTTTCCCCGGCAAACCATGGCTATTGATTCGTCTGGGAAAATAGTATAAATTTATAAATGCTTATTTTAAATGAATTTTAGACTTGGTTGTGCCATATCATGACACTTCATTGAATGTAAAACCTTTATGGAATTCTCCTATACGTAAAAAATGATCCAGAAAAATCGAAACACCTTGAGATATCATGAAACTGTCAGGAGCATATTAAATGGGAAAATAGGAGTGAGAACAAAAATACTAACGAAAAAGAGAAGCGAGAAAAAATAATCTTCAAAGTATTATAGCGTACTGTGAATTAAAATAATTATGAATTTTAAATGCATTTATAGCGCAGTAGCAATGATATTGAACTTGGGAGCTGAGTTGGGTGAGTGAGCTGGGATTAGCTTACGGTTAGTCAACGCTCAACGAGCTTTACACGTAGCATTGCAAGTGAACAAAAATAAAAGCTAATTTAGTATTGGTAACATATACATTTTTTCACGCCTTTCCTGCTGTATTTTCGCGCTTCGCAGCATCAAACACAGGAGTCTAGCAACCGCAGATTATTGCAGATCGTCTACTTGTTAAGGTCAGTTTTGGATGTTCACAGAGATTACCCACTGTTGCAATCTAAGCCTTACCTAACACGACACTTAAAAATGTAGCACTTCACATTAAACCATCCTTCTGTCTTCCTTTATTCAGACCAATAAGCCTAATATTTCCCTCTCCCTACGTCGCTTGCCCTATTAGCTAACTTCAATTAGGGGTTCAATGGAAGAAGGAACCTCATGGTCTCAATTTCATCCGAATAAAGACGTTTATCTATATATCACAGCTTACAACATCCCATCACAGATAAAAATGACCTACATCCACTTATCCTGCCTTCTTTGGATCCCTCCCAGGTAAATCGCGGTACACAAATTTTCAACTATTAAAACCCATAGTTACAGACGCATTTTGCCTCTAAACATCAATAAAATACCAATTTTAATTCACCTAAATGCGAATACGAAGAATATTGAAGTTTGGGACGGGCAAAAACCTAAGAATTAGCCCTAAAAAGCGAAAGCACATGCATTTATGTGTACAAGTATGAGTATCGCCACAACTGTTTCATGTTACGGGCGATCTATTAAAGCGACATTACGATATCCAATCGCAACCAAGAGGGAACGCCTAGCTTGGCTGTCGCCATGTTGCTAATATAGACCAAATGGATGACGTTTTGAGGGGGGGAGGAGGAAGAGGGAATTCAAGCATTTTTATCCCCAAACATCGTGAGGAAACGAAGAAGGCGGAACGATCTGAGGTCAAAGCCAGAAAGGAAACATCATTAGTTCTGCCTCCCGACTTCTCGCGCTCCCTCGCGGCAAGAGAACGATCGGACATCGACGCGTGAGACGAGAACATTTCAAGAAAGAGTACTTACGTAACAAACGCCACCGGACACCGAGGGGACACTTGAAAACAAAACGAGAACCGCGGGACTTTTTGTACAAAATATAAAGCAACGAGCCAATGAAAAACACGTAAGAGACCACGCATCGGAAGCTGTAACTGGAAACGGGGCGGGAGAGAGGATGTGGATGACATGGGAACGCCCATTGGAGAAAAAGATGCAACACGCTTACAACACCGGCGAGACGAACTGTTTGAATGGCTAGTCAGTCGGCGGAGCACGACAACCCCTACACAGGGAAGAACAAGACTACTGGGTCTCCAAGCAGGAGGAAGTTGGGGTGGAAACAGGCGGAAAAGAGGCCTAGAAAAGAAACAAAGAAAAAAAGTCGCAGAAAATAGAAGGAAGGGGGAAGAAGGATGGATTAAGAGGGGAGGAGAGGGGGGTTGTGGGAGTCGAGGACCAAGGCATCACAAGAGGGGGAAGGGAAGATAGCGAGGAAAAGGAGCGGCGGTGTCACACCACAATAAAGTCACCAAGGCATGCGAGAATGATGACCCGGAACATTTAATCCCGATTTTTTTTCTTACCCTCACAATTCCGGAGAACCTACGTCTCTTATTTCCCCGAGTACCACCAAACCAACCCCCTCGAGATAAATAATTGCGAAGGGAAAAAATCTGACCACGCGGCTCCTCCTTCGGAATAATAATAAAATAAAATTGGGCGGGTCTTGCTTTACGAAGTATCCCGGGAACATTAAAGTCCTCGCAAGATAGGCGGATAGAGGAAGAGAACGGAGGAAAGTGCTACGGGTGTTCCAAAACGTTTAACCTGGAATCAGAGAAAAAAAGTAGCAGCGAAGCGTCTGGAGAGAGGAGGGTGGAGCTCGAACGAAGGGGATGAGGAGGAAAGACCTGATGCGAAGATAGAGGAGGAGGGACGAGAGAGAGAGGTTTCAGGATGGTCCCTAGGAAGGGTTCGGGCGGAAGGGACGAGAGGAATGGTGATGGGGAAATCACCGGAGTATGTATGAATGGGCGAAATACGAGCCTCGTGTATATATATCGAAATATATCGAAACGGTCGATATATTTTACCCTTCGTATCCGTGGAACTTTATCGGCGCAATCCATCACAAGAATAGGTACGTATATTGGACGCCAATATTTTTCTTCGGGAAATTAGGCAGGGTCCCTACATCTCAGGATTTATGAATTTCCTGAACTTTTCTAGGCCCTCCGGACCAAACACTTTTTCGCCTACCTTAAAATTTTCAGCAAAGCCGATTTATCACAAGGTAGAAACTCGGTACTTCGTTGCGCTCATTTCGTACACCAAAAAATCAATAGCACTTCCTGAACAGTGGTGCACAACACGTGACCAGTAGGTGACCCACTGATGCTATTTTCATTTTGAAAATATTTTAAATCTTACATTGTAATTTTGATATTTTCCAAAAATGTTTCCTGTGAAGTAAGATCTGATGCTTTCCCGGCGTGTTTTCTTGATGAAGTTTTCTTGGGTCTTCCACCGGGTCAGGGGTTCCACATTGGCCGACTTTTCGATGCTCGACTCGTGCATCGTCCTCTGGGTAGATGAACTAGCGGTGAAACTCACTGCTCAAGCAGTGGAACCCCTGACCCGGTGGAACACCCGAGAAAAATTCATCATAAAAAATGTTTCTTTTACCTTATGCACATATGTATTGAATAAAATCCTATAAATGCACGGAGTGCTATATTTTCCATGCTTACTGTATTTAATTTAGCTAATGAGACGGAGAAGCTTAGAAAACATCTACTGCACGCCCCGAATACATATAGGAAAAGATTGTGTATCACAATCTTAGAATACAGAAAAATTGAATAAACCAAAGTGGTAAAATACTAAATGAATGATTACAAATTTTCTAATATTTATGAAGCAGACGAACTGAGTATTTCATTATGGTAACATTAATAATGTTTTTTCTGATAATTTTATTCCTAAAATACGCAAGTCCAAACCATTTCAATGAATTTCCCCTCTGTCCAAAATTAAAGGAATAATATTTGTTCCTCCTATATTTTCGTGTAACCCAAAGAAATCGTTCAGATATTTAATCAGCTCAATGAAGTACCAAATATCTTCGCCTGTGTATTTTTTTTAGATAACACGCACAAACAACACCACTAAAAGCAACACTAGCAGGATATCATGAAGATAATTTATTGGCAGCAAATTTAAAAAAAACATCCGCTCAGGAGTCAAATTTTAAATCTGCCTGAAAGATAAATTATTCTGCCTGATTGTATATCTTCCCTGCCTTGTTTTAGGTTTTCTTGATTTCTATTAAATTCTTTCTATTATATATATATATATATATATATATATATATATATATATATATATATATATATATATATATATATATATATAAATTCACTGATAGTCATAACAAACACAGAAACCAAAACACAAAAGAGGAAAAACTCACTGGTTCTCGAATTTTCGGTGGTCCAACCACCTTTCTCAAGAGGAATTAGGAACAGAACTGTTCCTAATTCCTCTTGAGAAAGGTGGTTGGACCACCGAAAATTCGAGAACCAGTGAGTTTTTCCTCTTTTGTGTTTTGGTTTCTGTGTTTGTTATGACTATCAGTGAATTTACATTACACGTTTGTGGGTTTTCCAAAAAAGTGTATATATATATATATATATACATATATATTTCTTATATATAATATATATATAATAAATATAATATATATATATATTTATATATATATTATATATATATATATATATATATATATATATATTATATATATATATATTCTTGATTTCTATTAAATTCTTTCTATTTATATATATATATATATATATATGTATAGATATTTATTTATTTGTAATATATATCTATAAAAAGAACACTCACAATAATATCTTGATAATTTCGACGGACTCGAACTCCGTCTTCTTCGGAAGATAAGATTAGACTGAAAGATATGACTGAATTTCTTCCGAAGAAGACGGAGTTCGAGTCCGTCGAAATTTTCAAGATATTATTGTGAGTGTTCTTTTTATGTGTTCTCGTGCTGCGTGTTGCTGTCTAAGTTTTTTATTCAACACTTCCGCGCTACTTCGAAGAAATCTATATCTATATATAGATATATATATATATATATTATATATTGATATATATATATAATCTATAGATAATATATATATATATATTATCTATAGATAATATATATATATATTATTAGGTGCGGGTCGCGGTGGTCTAGCGGGTAGAGCGTTGGACTGCTGACCGGAGGGTCCCGGGTTCGATTCCCGGGAAAGCCACTTTGGGCACCTGCAGCTCCTAGTTAATTTTTCGGGTACCAGATCTTCCATAACCAGCACAGGGAAAGGAACTGGCCCCCCTACCCTGATGTGTGAATATTCACACGCCGTATAGGGCTTGGTACATGGGTGAGCTCTACCATCACCTACTAAACCGACCTTCGGGTTGACTACTGTGTTTATGGTTATATTATTAGGTAATCTACCGTTTAAGGTGGGTTTTTTTTTGGATGGACACAACTATCAAATAAACATTTTGTGACTCCCCAGCTAGCAAACTAATCTATATCAGGTCCCTCTTCATCTCTGTGTACTTCTTTCCTCCCTTCTTCCCGTCCAACATCCCTAACCTGTTCCTGCCTTTACCTCGCTTGCCCAATATTCTCTCCTCTATTACCTTCTTCAACATTCCACTATCGCTCAATACGCCTTTCATCCTTTTTTCCTGCCTCCATAGGATTTCTCTCAACAAACCCCTCTCCTCACCCACCATCTCCAGTACTTCCTCATTTGTGTTTATTTCGGTCCATTTCACCTTCTTCATTCTTCTCCACACCCACATTTCAAAAGCCTCCAATCTACGTCTATCCTCCTGCTTCAGTGACCACGTTTCCGCACCATACATAGCTACGCTCCATATCAGTTTTTTTACGACTCTTGTCTTAACATCCCTACTCAACGTCCCCGTCATCAACTCCCTCCTCCTTGAGAAAGCCTCCTTGCCTAGCGCAATTCTTCTCCTTACGTCCCTACCACTTTGACCGTATTGGTCCAAAACACTTCCGAGCTCGTATGTAAACTGCTCTACCTGCTATATTTTTTCCCCGCCTATTTTAATATTTAGCTTAGCCTTTTTCTTTCTGGAAAATCGCATAACCTTTGTTTTATTAATATTGATTCTCATCCCATATCTATCGCACTGAACCTCCAATTCACTCAGCAATGCTTGTAACCCCTTGGCTGACTGAGCAACTAATGCTTGGTCATCAGCAAACCTAACCGATTTTACGAATTCCCCTCCGACTTTCATTCCTACCTCCAGTTCTTCCCATGTCTCTTTAATCATTTCCTCCACATATACGTTGAACAGCACCGGTGACAATGGGCAACCCTGCCTTAGCCCTCTTCCTAACACTGCCCATCCGGACTCTCCGTTCCCCACTCGCACCTGAGCAGTCTGAGACATGTACAGGTTGCGGATCAGTCTCCTGTCCCTCCAATCCATTCCTATTTTCTGCAATACACGCATTAATTTTTCCCAATTCACTCTGTCAAACGCTTTTTCGAAATCTACAAAACAGGCAAAAACGTCCTGGTTGTATTCTATATTCCTCTTGATTAGTGATCCTATTACTGCAATGGTATCACGCGTACCTCTTCCCTTCCTAAACCCAAACTGATCATCCCCTAAGTAATCATTTGCCTTACTCGCTATCCTTTTGTTGATGATCCTGAGAATAACTTTTACTGCGTGGGATATCAAACTTATTGTTCTGTAATCCTCACATGATATAGACTTTGCCTTTTTTGGAATAGGAACTAATACCGATCTCACAAAATCTTCCGGCCAGATTCCTTCTTCATAGATACTACGAATCAGTCCATATAGGGCCTTCTTCCCGCATTTTCCTAAACATTTCAACAGTTCTACAGGTATGTTGTCCACCCCCACGGCCTTATTTGCTTTCATCTCCTTTAATGCCCTTTCTATTTCATCGTCGAGTATACCTGGACCTATGCTATCTTCTTCTACGTCATGTTCCTTTTCTATGTCTAACCTTGTCGGCCTAAGTTCTTTACCATACAGCGTTTCTATATATTCCTTCCATCTCTCTTGGATTTTTCTTGGTTCAACTATTATCTTACCCCACTTATCTTTAACTGTTAGCACAGATCTTGCCTTCTTACTACCCGATAATAACTTAACCTTGCTGTATAGAGCACCAATTTCACCCTTCTTCTGTAAGCTTTCCATATCCTCGCATTGCGTTTTCCACCATTCTTCTTTTGCTTTATTTGTAGCCCTTCTCAATTTATTGTTTAACTCTTTGTACTTCATTTTGCCTAACTCTGTGTTTACATTCTTCCATCTTCTTCTCTCATCCATCTTTGCAATCATCTCATCCGTGACCCACGGTTTCCTTATTCTTTTCCCGTTAATGGTTCCTATAGTGTCTTTTGCTGCTTCCGATATCCCTTGCTTGATACATTCCTATTTTTCTTCGATCGTACTTAGTTCTTTACCGCCATCCATTATTTTCTCTACAGCCTGCTGATACTCCTTCCTTGTTAATCCATTTAATGCTTCTACGTTCCATTTCCTAACCCGCCGCCCTTGCCTTATCTTCTTGAAACGGACGTTACATTTCATAACAATATATGTGTGTGTGTGTTATATTTCCATGTGCGTGTTCTTTTTATGTGTTCTCGTGCTGTGTGTTGCTGTTGTTTTGCTGAAGTTTTTAATTCAACACTTCCGTGTCACTTCGAAGAAATCATCGATATACGTATATATTATACACACACATATACGAGTATCGTATTTATAAATGGGGGCAATCCCAACACGATACACATAATAGGGATTACCAAAGCGTCGTGCTACTTTGCTTTTTGTTTTCAAACCAACTCCTCTCAAGCGAAATTCAGGTGATTTCCTCGAAACGTCTAACTTCCCGGAGCCCCTCCTAGTCACACTGTTGTGAGCTCCAGCCCTTCATTGTGACCTGCTCTGTGAGCAGCCCTTGAGCCTGCAGTCTGAAATCACTAGGGAAGCGATCTATCCCGCGTTTTTTATTTCCATTCCCATGAATTTTTGGCACGTAAAATAATCATTTTCTTTAACTGCGCGTACTGAAATTAATTTTCCTCCATCATTTACAACAAACATGATGGTTATGACATTTCTGAATGTTTTATTCCGTTCCTCCCTTCAAAAGGTTTACAACTTTTTTCGGCTCTCCCTACGCGCATATTTTGCATGGTATTCCGTATGATTGATCATCAAAACATGCCTTCACCAACTTCACCGCTCCTTGAAAGGAAAATGCGACTCCCGCACTGAATCCCAGTGCACAACCATGAAGTCGCTATAAAAAAATGTTTCAAGCTGTTTTTGATATCCTTTTGAATTTACCAGACTATCCTGTGGAATGTCAGCATTTCCCTAAGCTTAACAAAGACGTACATCAAATAAATCAGAACGCAAAATTAAAAATAATATATTTGACGGTCTTAAATCGATATTTCCTCTTTTAACAATTATAGTTCATTTTATTTCCATCATTGCTTTACTGCCATAACCTGGTACAATTCTGGTACAGTTGAATTTGTAAGGGAAGTTTGGATTCTCTCACTCGCAAATTTCCTTGGGCTTGGCGAGCGAGTAATTTACACGGAAGCAACACTGTGCGAGACAAAACTGGTCAGCGTTGCAAAAGATATTTGTTTCAAGGATTTAAATGCCGCTCGCATTCAACACTTTATGAGAAAAACAAGCAGGCCGAACATCCCCATCACGATAGGACGGATAAGCAAATTAACATTTAAATTGCATTTAAAAACAAGCAGGCATTCCTTTTCTTAGGTAAGCACCACCTCCTTGGAATTGGTGGAAAGAAAACGTTTTCGTTTAAAACATTGAGCTAGAGCATATATTACAGCCTTCACTATAAATAATGTAACCTATTTTTGAAGAATACCATCTCGGTGGGGGATTTTGTCCGAAGTAATTTAGCCGAAAGGGATGGATAGTCATAGAAAGACAGGCGATAAAACAAAATTTTAATTCATAAACAATATCAGCCTAAACCAAGTACGTAGTACTCCAGGAGTTTATTTTCGAAATAGTTATAAAAAAATCAATATTTTTTCTATATACTCGTGACGTATTGATCACTATTACGAAACATGGAAGACTAGCATAACATACGTAATATTCAGAAGCACTTCAAACCGAAGATTGGTTGACCGCAGCCGTCCACTCTTCCCAATCAAATGGTAATCCAATGACGCCTTCATTCCTCCTCAGCTTCTCGGTACCTCTTTATTTGGCCATTGTACCCTGGGTCTTCACCGACAATATAGAGGCCTGACTCTGACACCTGACTAACTTTAAATATACAAGGAACGTAGCTACGGTCGTGAATCAATGTAAACAAAAAAATGCCGAGACCGTAAACTAATCAAGTTTCCGGTCTCGGCATTTTTTTGTTTACGCCTGACTAACTATTAAGCCCACACACACACCGTAGAAGCACCCAAGACGTACCTTGAAAACTGGAAATTTCTGTTACGAGGCCAGGATATTCTCTGTCGTCTAATTTAAAATCAATTAAAGGGTATCTGGTCGATTTCAAACCTCACATTTTTTTATTGTCCTTGGATATTCATACCGCCGTTCGCAAGATCCATGAAACTACTATTTGGCATAATTTCCCATATAAAATATAACGATATGCAATTTTCCAACATAGGACTGCGATCCACATTTTCAGAATCTAGTTAAAAGAGTTTCTACCTCCATATCAAAGCCGTCTACCTCCTTAATATACATACAAGGTTTTCAATAGCGCCACATACAAAGTAATTATCGAACAATAGAAGCTGTAACGGCGTTCCACAGTTAAGTTCATTTTAAACAAACGGATTTGAATGGCTGCTATGGGCAAATCGAATAAAAAGTTGAATATTACGTTGTTTTTGGTAGCACAAAGTTATTCTCGCCGTAGCCTGAAATGTAAAAGTTAAGTTTTAATAGTATCGTCGTCATAAGGTTCATTGTCATTTCCCTACGGTAGTTATGGTGCCTTTGTTCAAGGATGTTTTATTAAAGTTGCATCGAATACATCGATACTTTACAAATGGTCTCCCAACCTTACACCAGTGGAAGCAGTTGAAGTATCATGAATACTGACTTCATGCGGAATTAATGGCGGTTGTTACGAGGGTATATTGAAAAAATTGCGGTCGCTCCGCTGGTTAGTCGTTTCGGAACCAACTAGGGAAAAACCAGGAACAGAGAGAGCGAGAGAGAGAAAATTATAAGAGCCTATAAATCAAGGAAATTTTATTTGTATGCGACCAATTTCCAACTTTTACTCCCGCCATCTCCGTTACAGAGGATTTTTTTTTTAAACTGCTACCCGCCTATCCACATTAGAGTCATCTTAATTAAAGCTCTTCTTTGGACATAATAAAAATGAAAGCGCCCCTTAACCCTTAATTCTTACAATGCCACTTGATCAAAGATGATATTTGGTACTCAAGCTCGTAAACACCATGCGTCAAGACTACACATGGGCACTAATTGGCGAAGTTTTACTGTGCCCAAAAATTTGATGGCATAAAACATAAGGGGGATTATATTTTTTTAATTCGTTCTCCTTTTTAAATTTCAAAAATCTTTTCCACCAAGTGACATTACCAGCTTTACCAGTCAAGATTTGCAACCCTGTTCGGCGCTGTAAAGGTAGTTTCAAATCTTCTCCAATTATATTGTTGACGCTGGATTATTGGTTTTTAACATCTCTCCCCATCGCCATCATATTGACTGGCACTGGGTGATCGATAAAAGAAATTTTCAATTGGCATTAACAAC